>JAJUPC010000062.1:600000-1075094 GCA_023614405.1 Avena insularis
GGATCTTCATGAGCCTCCTCAGCAGAGATATGGTTCAGACAACCTCTTCCAGCACCTTGATACTTATCATTCTTCTTTGGTGGTTGTGCCTTCTCAACAGCACTCTTTTAAGGACAATCTCTTGCATAGTGGCCAGGCTGACGACAGTTGAAGCAGATAAGGCCTAATCTAGTACTAACAGCAGGATAATTTGGTCCACCAGCATTGTTTGGAGTAGCATTCGGACGAGGAGCATATCCAGAAGTCCTTGGGGTGTAAGGAGCATGTGGCATAGCACTGTAAGGCATGAAGACACGACGCTTCTTATTGCTAGAACCAGCCTTGTTGTATCCATCCTGAGGACGCTTACGGGTTTCTTCATACTCCACCTTTCCACTCTCGGCCTTCATAGCCTTGTTGACCAAACCTTGGAAGTTACCAAAGTCCATGAGGTGGATATCACGACGAACCTCAGGATCCAGTCCCTTCCGGAACAGAGCTTGCTTCTTTACATTAGTGGAGACCTCTTCAGTAGCATAGTAGGAAAGACGATTGAAGTTGCGCTGGTAATCACACACGGAACCAGTGCCCTACTTAAGCTTGAGGAACTCCTCCCTCTTCTGATCCATCAGACCCTCCGGAATATGATAAGCTCGGAAGGCTTCAGTGAACTCTTGCCATGTAACAACATGTTGAGCTTCTTTCATAGCCAAGAAATTTTCCCACCAGGAGTTGGCTGCTCCCTCTAGATGATAGGCAGCAAAAGTCACCCAGTCAGCTTGACCAACATGACCAACCTGAAGTTTGCGCTCCATAGTGCGAAGCCAGTAGTCCGCATCAAGTGGCTCGATGGAATAGCTGAAAACTGGCGGAGTGAAACGTGTGAAGTCTTTGATACCAACTTGATTGTTCTGGCGTTGAGAAGTGTTGCGCTCAATCCTTTCAAGGAGCCTATTGTTGTCAGCACGGTTGGTTTCGTACATGGCCATGAGTTGAACCATGGACGGTGGTGGAGGAAGGTTGGAAGATTCACCCGCATTTGCAGCACCATGAGAATGAGCACGAGTACGGGCACGAGAGGTATCACCCATCCTGAAATAACAAAAAGAGTTAGACAAGGGATTCAAAGGAACAAGAAGGAAATATGAACGAAGATTACTTGATATAAACGTATCATCTTATCAAGCATGGTAGTATCAAAGCATACTAATGTATACACTAACCAGGTGACTTACAAACCATGACAATGGAATGCTAAGATGTTACACACCAAGCAGAACAGAGGTATCTTCAAACTCTGGAAATAGCAAGCAGGTACGGAGTACTTTGGAAAAACAACCCCAAAACCACGATCCTAAAAGTTTTGAGATATGAGATAAGAAATGAAAACCTTTTCAAACCAAATAGGGTAAGAAAAATTCAAGCATCAGAAACACACCAGAGAAGGAGTAAAAAGAATTCTAGTCAGAGTTTCTTCAAATAACTTTAACTTTCAAATAGTTTTGTAAACTTCTCAACTCAACATCGACCAATAAAAGGGTTTCCTACAAGCAGTCCTGCTCTGATACCAAAACCTGTAGCACCCACCCCCGGGGTTAGGGTTAAACTAACCTCAGATCACCATCTAAGATAAGTTCAACTCTAAACACGAAAGATCGCAGTATGATTCAGTAACATTACAGAACACAGGGATTCAACAACATAAGTTTAAAATCTTAACAGAGTAAGATATTAGAGTTATTACAAACATAGGTCATAGACCCAACATTACATCACACAGTGAAAGCAAATTATGTTGTTCTACACAACTTAGCAAAGGGCCTAAGAGGCCATAAACAAAAGCGACGTCCATCCCATAGTCCTCAGGATGCTACCTAGGACCCCTAACTACTCGTCGATGTCAACGTAGAAGCCACCTTCAGTTGCAACTAGGTCATCTGTAGAAAAACAACAATGGCGCAAGGCTGAGTAAGAGAATGTACTCCGCAAGACTTAGAAAACCTAGTATCTACATGCTTTGGCTAGAGAGGCTTTCTCTGGATTTAATTTTGCGAAAAGAAATCTTTATTTGTAAACAAGAGAGAGAAGAGGCTCGTCTAGTCATAATCTTTTAAAAGGGGATAAGATAACGACTTCTTCATCTTGTTCAACATATCTCGATGATCTCCAGCTTCATCAGAACCTCCTATCTAGGATTACCCCCTCGACCCATAGGAAGCATCCTTAAGCACACATGGAGCAACAAGTTTTATAATGGTTAATGTTATCTATGATCTTAAGTCCGGTCACAAGTCGTTCATAACCGTGAACACGGCTTTTCAAAAAGATTTAACCCTACAGGGGTGTACAACTTTACCCACACGTACCAACTGACTCTTAATGCCAAATATTATTAGCCCTCTTCCTTGGAAGGCCGACAGAGGGTGGTTGACCACGACCTTTACCTTTCTTTCACCGAGACCATGAGTCACGCAATAAGTATGGTTCCGTAATGGTCAAATCCGAAGCGATGCCTAAAGATGTGAGGCGAGGTTGGTTTACCAGGGGCGCTATCTACCCCAAGCAACCCGGTCCATGCTTCCCTACCTGTTATGATGCACCTCCATCACCTCCTCTTTCAAAAACGTTTTCAATGCGTATGCCAAATGGAAATCCCGAACAATGTGACTCATGGAATCTACTAGGCAAGTTAGTCACTCGAGGGGTTCCCAAGCCATGTGTGGTTGTACGCTCGTCTCGGTTCCAAAGGCAAGAACTCAGTTCCTAGTGGTGGCGAGCATGGGACTACAAAAACCACACCCAACGTGGCCTCCCATACAAGCCTTAGCATGTTTAGTTAACTCCTTCGATGATGTCACCATCTCCTACCTTTCTAGATTCAATGGCAGCTCCGATTCATCATTCAGACAGATCATACATTGTTATTATGCATGGCTAAGCTGTCGGTCACAAAATCTCTAACAACGCTCACATGCCAAACCTAGGTATGCTAGGAGAGTAGTGGATCAGGATTATAAGGCTACAAAAGGGAAACAGTGCAGTAGATAGGTAACACTAGCTACTGACAAAAGACCACATTGGAATCTGTGCATCATAGCGAGAATGTAATATACTTTATAAAACATAGGTTCAGAATGAGAGGATACACTTTCCTTGTCCTTCAGTAGACATAAATGGATCTTCGGTGTTGTTGACTTTAGCCTCGGGCTCAGATCCTATCGCGAAGAACCAATACCGGAAAGGAAAGCGACAATCAAGACATGGCATCGATGCAATGCTCAAGCATGGATGATGATATGACAAGTTAATTACATTGAAATTAAGCCCTAAGGAATGCTTGACAATTTAAACGGGGTTCTGAGGGCTGGAAACCCTAACTCGGGGAAACTCCGAAATCACCTGTGAGGGGTTACTATGTTGTTCTAAATAAACTTGTCATGAAAGTCGATTATCAATGCATGATTATAGTGTAATTAGATTGATCTCATTTTTCTGAACATTTTGATATATTATACATATTTTCTGACTTACATATAATTAGTTATTGATTTTACAAATTTATATCATATTCTTCCGTTTTTAAATATTAATAAAAGATTAATGACATCACTCTGGCGTCAACATACCCTAACCCTAGACTTTCTGTACCGCAGAGGGTTCTACCCATAGCCACTGATAAGGGGGCCCTAGTAAAGCTGGGTCCACCCGGTGGCCACGTCGGACACGGCGGCGGGAAACGTCAGACGGTGGTCGCCGGCGACGATCTGGGCCACCCCAGCACGCGCAGGAGGGCGCGTTCAAAAGGGTGCAACGAGGCGAACCTAACTATCCTAGCGCCGCTAGTTATTGGTCGCCGAAGGGGCAGCTATGGCGAAGGGCGGTGGCGGTGCTCGCAGGCGAAAGGCGCGTGACGGCTACGGGAGGCTAGCAGGCAAACGGAGGGTGCCTTGAGCACCAGGGGCTCACCACAGTTCTCGTAAAAGGGTCGGGGAGGACAGGCGAGGCCGGAATCAACGGCGAGGCAAGCGGAGGAGCTCATCGGTGCCGAGGAAGAAGACATCGATGGCGACGATTCATGGCGCCCCTCTTCGATTCCTTTTGCAGGGAGATGGAGTGGAGCGAGGAGGAGCTCGTGGAGGTGCAGCGGAGCTTGGGGAGGCCAGCAACGGCGGCTAGCCGGCGGCCATGGCGGGCTAGGGTTCGGGATCTGGCAGCAAGACGCAAGGGAGAGAGAGAACTTGGGGGGCGAGTGAGAGGATAGGGGGAGGGCGCAACAAGTCTCGGCGACCTTATCCTCGCCGGGAACGCGATGGATGGCGACGGCGGAGCGGCGCGGATCGATGACGGCGCGCAGGACACGGAGCATCTTCCAGCTAGAGAAGACGACGGCAATTTTGCAAAAAAAAACCCTAGCAAAAACTGAAAAACAACCCGTAGTCCAGTCCAGCGGTCCAGGGGCCGAGATTTGCAAGAAGACCCCTGGGTTTTGTTAAAACCTCTGTTTTTATTATTAATAGCTCTATAAAAATGATTTTTAAGCCATTTTAACTAGAGAAAAGGAAAGGGCACTTTGGTAAATACCACAATATCACCAAACTTGAATTTGGTGCATATTTGAAACCATTTGTACACATTTTAGGGTTTTGTTCTTATATTTGGTTCACACACTTGGTCACATGCATTACCTTGATGATTTAAACACATGCATGCAATGCTTTAAGTACTAATTACATATATTATAAACTTGGGCTATTATAGCTGGCGCGTGAACAGATACACTTCCCGTCTAGTTCGACTCATCCTACTTATCGGTACTGCTAAATCACTGGCAACTGTCACTTCTAGACTTTTTGCTGTTGTAAGCAAAAAAAGCCAAATGTGCTTCCTAGAAGGAACCAAACTCACCTTCTCATGTAAAGCTGCTATCAGTTCAGATATATGTACCACTTTAGGATCGTATGTGCTAATGACTACATCATGTTGTCGACGCATTTTTCTGTGCCATCATCTAATTTTGAGGTGAACTTCTCGACATCGATACGAAAGTGTACCTTGCCATCACTAGTTTCCTCAGGACCGAAACCGCCGAGAGGTTCGATGACATTATCAGAGTCCAGACCATGGGCTTGCTCGTCAACAACTGGTCTTCGAGTAGCTGCAGCAGCAGTAGCACACTGAACTTCAGCACGGGTTCGAGGAGGACCAGCGCCAAGAAAATAGTTCTGGCACCAACAACAGCACAGAGGCCTCGCGAAGCCTTAGTTAGCGCAACAGCAGTAGGTATTGGGTCAGTAGCAGGCTTAGCAACAAAACCAGCAGTTCTGGCAACAGCGGGGCGGCCTCCTGAAGCCTTAGTTTGTGCAACAGCAGCAGGGATTGGTTCAGTAGTAGGCTGAGCAACAACACCAGCAGATTCCACAATAGCGGGGCGGTCTCCCGAAGCCTTAGTTTGCGCAATAGCAGCAGGGATTGGGTCAGTAGCAGGCTAAGCAACAAACACCAGCAGATTCCACAATAGCGAGGCGGCCTCCTGAAGCATTAGTTTGCACAACAGCAGCAGGGATTGGGTCAATAGCAGGCTGAGCAACAACACCAGCAGATTCCACAACAGCGGGGCCGCCTCCCGAAGCCTTAGTTTGCGCAACAGCAGTAGGGATTGGGTCAGTAGCAGGATGAGTAACAACACCAACATATTCCACAACGGAAGCACGACCTACATCCACAACAGGGTCTTGCACCATGGCAAAACGGGCACTCCTACGAGGAGGTTGCGCTGTAGAAGCATGGAGCGGACGAGGAACCACATTTTTCTTAACATCAGCGGGGCTTCGAGTTAGACCGCCCTGAGCATGAATAGCAAGGTCACTAGGAGTGGAAGCAGCTTCCACATCCACTATTCTACATTCCAGAAGAAACATTCGAGCCCTCGAACACCGTTTCAGCAACCCGAACATCTGCCTGTCATGATTTATAGTAACCTTTCTGCCTTGTTCATCCATGAAGCGGAACGGTGCAGTCTGTGTCGGCCTCATTTCAATATGTTTACGTAGAGAAGCAACCATACCAGGGATAGTGCAAATCTGTGCCGGTGCTTCTTTAATTGCGACACAAGTACCATAATTCCACTTGGCCTTCACATTTGCTAATTGCGGTTGGTACCGAAACCACGTAAGGGGCCTCTGGGGGGACTAGTTGAGAGAAATTTAGGGACAAAAATAAGAACTTGTCTGTCAGCGTTCTGCCAGCAAATAATTCTAGGTTCAATCTATCTCTTTCAGGTTAATAGAAAGCTTGCAATTATAGTTAGTACAAAAAGCAAAGAGAAGAGTAGCTTACCTCCATGCTGCTCAGCTCATCCGGCGGCACCGGCGGGCTAGATCCTCGGAACGGTGGGAACAACATGCGGCATTAGAGCTCAAGATCAGCGAGAGGGCGCAGCAACTTGGCGCCGGAAGGCAAATTTCCCAAGGGATCGTTCTGGGTGGAGGGTGGATTTCACCGCCGGCGGCGCTATGGTTCATGCGAAGGAGGGAGTGAATTTGTGAATTTCATCAACTCTCTAAGGCGTGGGGTGTAACTACCTCGATGAATTACGCTCTTAGTTACAAGCGTGGATGAGCGGAAATGGTTAAAATAGTACGGTGGGGCCAAATGCCACTCACAGGTAGACCTTTCGGCTGTCCTAACCATTTCCAACATCGGGACAAGAACGAGCGGCGTAATCGGCAGGCGAAGGGATCAACTACATACACAAATGAGTATGTATGCAAGCCACCATACAACAGTCCTCAGAGCCATTCCATCTAAAAGAAATAGAAATATTGCAACGCCATACGGCAAGATCCAAATATCCTAGATAGATATAATAGTTTAGGATATCTCCTCATACATCAAACATCGTAGTATCGGTGAAGCGGAAAACAAGATCCGAGTATGGATAAGAAGCAAATCGGCATAAGATGTCCCATAAATAAACACATCCCGCCCACAGATCTCACGGATCCCCGTTCCCGGAATCTCTACACCGAGTGATCGTTGCCAACAACGTCCGTCTCCTCCACCCAGTATCCATCTTGCGAGTATACCTGTTCATCTGAATCAAATAATTTATCGTGTGAGACCCTAGGGGTACTCAGCAAGTCTTTATGCCTCTAAAGGGGACACAACCTGGGGTGACGCAATTGCAGCAAAAGATAACACCTAAGAATTCTATAGATACTCGCTAACCATCCGCCTAACCAAAGATAGACGGATGTCCGTGAATTAATAACAACAGTTATAACAGTAATATTAACAGATCCATCCTCCTCCTCGCTTACCAACGAGGAAGCGGACGAACAGCCCCATCCGTTGGCAGTTTTATTATCCATTCCATGAGTGTTGCACTATTTACTAGTCAGGTACTTAGTCAAATTAAAAGCGGTACTTTAGTTATACTTGTCTATGATCGAGAAACTGTGCTCCAAGTCGTCCATAACCGCGGACACGGCTTTCAGAAAGTTTACCTGAGGGTGCACAAATAGCAACACACACTCGATCAACCTCGGAAAAACCAAATCAAAACCCAACAAGGCATTCACGACAAAGCGATCACAGGATTTAGAATTATTTCAGGGGGCCACCCCATTAAGCTACCCGCAACGGAGTTGGCCGGCTCCGAGACGGACTCAAGGTTTGCGTCAATGGTTGTAAACGACTGGGAACCCGAAAGTGTGACTGGGCTTGTCGATACCGCGAAAACACTCTGCATCCAAAACAGTACAGGTGCTCCTCGCACAATCTTAAATAAAGCAGTAAAGCATGGCATAAGTACAGGATAGTAATAAAGCCCCAAACTACTTGTGGCCCCAAGAAATAAGAATGAATCAAGCTCTGCCTCAGGGGGGTTCATAAGCCTCCCGGATGTGGATAGCGCGAATATTCAAGGAACAGGAATCAAATACTCGGGGTCCTACGGGACACAAGTGAGCATGAAAAACCAAATAGCAGATATTGCTCACCGGTGCCACTTTCATTAGTTATCCCATTACTACTCAGGTTAAGTTGTTTAGGTACCTCGTTATCCATCAGACACTCACATACCCTACACATGCTGTTCTAGGACCCGCATGGCTCAATCAACTCCTGTAGTAATGGCTCATGGGACAGAGGAACAAGCTTCGGTGAGGTATAAAAGTAAAGGCTATGCAGTACTTGGGATTCAGTTTAATGCAATCGCGACTCAATGATGCAAGAATAAGATAGAGGCAATAGGTACTATATGTATGCAAGCATGTGGTAGTGCTTGCCTGGCAGCTCAGTTGAAGCGAGGGACGGATCTGGGTAGTGCTCCTGGGTTTCTTGATATACCCCCTGCTCAGCGTCTATTCGAAGAAGAACCAACAAACAAGGGCCAACATAAATAAAGTGCACAAGCATATGAATAAAGTGCGACAAGCAAACAATCATGCCATGATGAATGATGCACAAATTGCATGGCAATAATGTAGCATGGCATGGGTGAGGTGTGGGGTACAAGAATAAGGCATTTTATGGAGTTTTAGTCACATTTTATACTCAAATAAGTTGCTGTATACTTTATATTTACATGATGCATGCTGCAATTCAGATCATGGAATGCATAAACAGAAAGGTCTCGTCGAGCTGATCATTTTAGACATATCATATGTCAAATTCGGAGTTATAAAACAAAAGTTATTAATAAAATAAGGCAAAGGGGCATTTTATTGTAATTTTAATCAACTCGAAAATTAAAGTGTTCAAACATTATTTTGAATAGCATATTTTAAATCCTCATATTTTTCTGATTTCAAAACATATATTACATGTTTAATTTGGAATTATATTTTAAAAGTTATGAGAAACAGATTTGAATTTGAATAGAATTTGAATTTAAATAAATTTTGGAAAAGATTTGAATAAAACAGACTCAGCGAAAAAGAACTAGGGTTACTCAGGCAAATCTAGCCACGGTCACTGACGGGTGGGTCTGGCGCTGGGCCTGTGTGAAAACCTTTGTCACTGTGGGCTCGCTAGCCACCGAGGGTGGGCCATCATGCAGCCCGTGTGTGGCGAGAGAGCAGGCACAGGTGAAATTTGAGGCTGGAGCGGGTTGAGTTCGCTGAGAAAGGCGGAGGGTTTTTCTGCAAGATGTCCTGGGCGGCTGACCGGTGGGGTACGAGGAGTGCGGGTTGAGCAGATAAAAAGCTAGGGGGGTTTCCTGCAAAACGCGCGGCGGCACTGTTGTTCTTCTCTGCGATCTGACGTCTGGCGAAGAAAAAAATGCCGCGCGGCGCGGGACGGGGGTTCGAACTGGGGATCTGGGCGTGCGCGCGGAGGGCATAGCCGCTGCGGTGGCTTAGGCTTGGTGTTAGGAGGACGGGCGAGGGCTAGGTATGCCGCTGCGAGGCGCAGTGACGAGAGAACACCGTCGGCTGCCGCGCACGGAGGGCGTTCGGTGAAACTAACGGCGAGCACAGGCGTCGGCGGGGGAAATGGAGGTGTCCACGAGAGAGAAGGGCTCACCGAGAGGTGGACGACGGAGTTGGATCGGTCCGGGGAACGACACAGCGGCAAGGACGCAGACGGCCGGAGATCTAGGGTTTCGTCGGGGCGGCGATGATCTGGCGGTCCTGGAGGCTTCCTCCTTCGCGACGGCGTGTACAGGGTGATGCAGGGGGGCGTCCTTGATCTCCTCGGCCTCTTCCACGACGAGTTCGCCGACTAGAACGGAGGGGCGTCGCGGTAGACGGCGGAGACTGGCGGCAGGAGCTGGGCGCCGGAGAGGAAGAAGGGGAAGGCGCGGCAGAGCTTGGGGTGGATCTGGGAGCTGCCAGGAGGCGTGTGGGGGAGGGCAACACGAGAGGGAGAGAGGAGAGGCAGCGTGTGGGCACGGGGTAGATAAAGGAGCCTCGGCCCCTTTTCTCTCCTCCTCGATCACGTGCTTGCTCGGCTGGGGAAAAGGTGGCGTGGAGGGGCTGCAGGTGGGGCTGGTGAGGATCAGCAGCAGGAGCCAGCACGGCAGGCGATAGAGAGATAGGGAGGAGGGGACCAGGGGAGGGCATGTGCTGAACGTGGTGGTGCTGGTTGTTGGCTTGACCATCTTGTGGTGCAAGAAAAAGAGGTTGGATGGATGGTTGTTGTGGTTGCATGGCCATGGGGTGTAGCCGTGTGGGGTTATCATGGTAGAGAGAGGGTGATGTGGTGGAGTGTTTTTAGCAAGAACAAACTAGATCAAGCAAAAGGAGTGGTAGGGAGGAATAGAGGATGATTCACTCAAAAATCAAATAAAAACAAAGGAGGACAAAAGATGGAGATGGTTGCATGGCCCATGCAAGTATTTAATGCCATGTGTTAATCTTGTGAAAACAAAATAAAATCTCATGGCATTTATTTATGTGCATCCTCAAAAGATGGAGTAAGGGCCAAGCTAAGGATTTATAGAATTAGATCCACCCAACCCACATGAGCTAGAATAAAAACAAAAGAAAAAGAATTACAAGCTCATGGGTTATTGGAATGGTGGAAGTATAAGGTGGTGACAAAGAAAGGTGGTGGAGTGGAATAAAAGATATGCCCCCAACTCAACTTGGGCATTAAAAAATATATCAATAACCAAATACAATATTAAGAGGCAAATACAATTTACAATACATATGAGAGAAGAACCAAAACAAAAAGGGTTTTATATGATGCTCAAATGCAATGTGGCATGATGACATGAGCATGATATAATTATGATGCAACAATTATATGTAGGCAGTAGCATTTATATAGACTAGGCTAGTAGTATTGTAATTGTTAGACAATTGGGATGCTACATGGGGTATAGTTCCTCGTTTTGCCTACGTGGTTGCCGACTTGACGCTTGCGTCACGGACATAGTAGTGACATGGAGGTCCCGGACGTCTCTTTCATGGGGCAGTTGACGTAAAGTTTATATTTGGCAGGTGTGGGATGAATTCGGCTCGAAATAGGCCTTCTCAGTGATTGGAATCCCAAGTTTGCAAAATCCAGCGATTACACGGAACTTGTACCACGTGTTGCACTCGCACGAGAAGTCAGACCCTGCAAGTTGAAATACTCGACGATGCCCCACCAAGATCATCTTCCACACAGCCACCTCTCCATCCTCATGGGCTAGGTTGTTGATCAACACCTGCACAACACCATCCTCCGAAAAACAACACTGTGCCCACCATTTGGAGTCACCACTCCGGATGGAGTGAGACCACCCTAACCGAGCACCTAGCAGGAGATGAAGACGATATATAATGGCACGAAGGATTAGGAGCATGGAAGAGCTCCATCGTTGGACATTGTAGATGTGCATTATCTTCTAATCTCCTACTGGCACGTAGCTGATTAAACAGTGTCTTTTTTTAGATTTCTCTTTATTTTTAAACTCTTTAAGGCTTTTTTTAAGGTTTTCTTTAAACTCTTCGAGGGTAATTTCTTACCCTACTCACGCTGATTTTTCAGCGGAAGTTATCTACTCCCACTTTTATATTTTTTCTACGTCCCTTCTTTCTAACTACTTGACAATGATTTCTTGACCCACCGTCCTGTTGGAGATATGCGAGGCAATAATAAAAGTACTTATTATTATATCTTTGTGTTTATGATAAATGTTTACATTCATGCTATAATGGTATTAACAGGAAACATTAATACTTGTGTGATTTGTAAACTAAATTAGAGTCTCTGGTAAAGCCTCATTGTAATACTAGCTTGTTGGTTGATAGATGATCATGGTTTCCCGATCATGAACATTGAGATGTTATTAACAACAAGATCATACCATTAGGAGAATGGTATGATGGACATACTCCTATAGATAAGCGTATCATTAAGATCAAGTCATTCCAATAGTTCATTTGCTATAAGCTTTCTGATACATAGTAACCTCATTCCTTCGACCATGAGATCATGTTAATCACCATCACCGGAAGGATTCTTTGATGATATCAAACACCACACCGTAACTGGGTGGCTATAAAGGTGGCATTGAGTGTTCGGAAAGTATGTGTTGAGGCACATGGATCAAGAGTGGGATTTGTCCATCCATATGACGGATAGATATACTCTAGGCCCTCTCGGTGGAATGTCATCCAATTAGCTTGCAAGCATGTGACTATCTCACAAGGGATCACATATCACGGGAACAAGAAAAGAGTACTTATCAGTAACGAGGTTGAAATAGGTATGTAGAGATAACGACAATCAAACCTCGGATAAGTAAACTATCGCCAGACAAAGGTAAATTGGTATCGTATGTAAGTGGTTCATTCGATCGCTAAGTAATCATAGAAATATGTGGGGGCCATATGAATTTCTAGATTCCTCTATTGGTTATTGATCGGAGAAGTGTCTCGGTCATGTCCGCATAATTCACGAACCGTAGGAAGACACACTTAAGGATTCGATGTTGTTTAGTAGATATGGAATGTAGGTAGGGAGACCGAATGTTGTTCGGAGTCTCAGATGGGATCCGAAATATCACCAGGAGATCCGGAAGGGTCTGGAGAATAGGATTCATATAAGGAAAGTCCGATTCCGGAGTTCGGGAATGATTTCAATGTTTTCATCAGAGAGGTTCTAAAAGGGTCTAGAAGGTTCACCGGACCGGAAGGGGAATGGTTCATGAATGTGTCATGGTTAAGTGGAATGATTGGATCATGTCCTAGGTCACTTGGTTGGGTATTTGCGAGAGAGAAATAAAGCTCTAAATTGAAAGTCAAAAGGTACGTTTGAAAAGCCAAACTGACACAATAGTGTCCTAGTGGAAGAAGGAAAGAGTCCTTCCTTCTCTCCAACTTGGGTTTTGGGGAAGGATTCAAACTCCCCTCTCCCAAGATGCCCTCCCTCTCATAAATAGAGGGGAGGGGCTGCCCCAAAGCACGACAACAAGCCCTCCCCACCTTGAGCCACCGCCGCTCGCCTTCGCCGCCGCCGCGCCGCCGCCCAGTGCCGTCGCCGGCCCGTCGTCGTCGCCCTAGCCGCCGCCAACTCCTCCTCCTCTCCGGCCTTCTAAACCTAGATCGCCAGAAACCCTAGATCCACCATAACTCGCACCGGCTTAGGCGAAGCCCTGCGAGATCTTCCCTCTACTTCCGACACCAAGCCGTCGTGCTGCCGGAATCGCGAGGGGAGAACTACAACATTTGCTGCCTGCTAAAACAAGGGAGAGGAAGGTCTTCATCGAGTCTAACGCGTGTGACCGATCATGAAGCCTGGAACGCAGCAGCGGAAGGATCGTCTACGCGATCTTGAGATCGGCAAGTGTACGACTACATCACCCATGAGAATCATGCACTCGTTAACTGCTTTGGAATCTTCGAGGGTGAGTACTCTAATTGACTCATTGCTACAATCTAGTAGATAGATCTTGGCTTGTTTGTGTGCATGCGGTATAATTTTTTTGTTTTCCATGCTACGAACCCCTATAGTGGTATCAGAGCCGTGTCTATATGTAGATCTGTTGCATGAATAGAACACAATGGTCATTGTAGGCATTGATGCTTTTGTTTTCAATTGATTCTTGTGTACTTTGCATCTTGGGGGATGGTGGGATGAAGCGGCCTGGGCTAACCTTACATGACATCGTTCATGAGACTTGCTCCACGCTTGACATGCAACTCGTATAGCATAAGTGGCTTTGCGGGTGCCTGTTTCTCCCACCATAGTTAAGATTCAATTTACAATGGGTGATTAACAATACTAGTATCAACGTTGTGGTTCTTGTTCGTAAGTTAGAACAACACTTATTGAAAGCCCCAAACCACTTAAAATATGCAAAGAAAATTAGAGGCGTCGAACTTTGTTTTGCAGGGGTGTGTTGTGATGTGATATGGCCATGATTGTGATTATATATGATGTATGCAATGTTCCTTATTGTAAGTCGGCCACCGACAGGAGCCATATGGTTGTATTTTAATTTCGTTAAGACATGCGTGTCTATTATTCAAAGTAGTTATAATAGTTGATGCTGGTGGACGACAACCATGGAGCGGCGCCATTGACCGTGACGCAATGCCGGTGATGATGGAGATCATGCTCGTGCTTGAAGATGGAGATCGGAAGCACAAGAAGAAAGGCCATATCATATCACATATTATGAATTGCATGTGATGTTAATCCTTTTATGCATCTCGTATTGCTTAGTTCGCGACGGTAGCATTATAAGATGATCCCTCTCACAAAATTTCAAGTTATAAAGTGTTCATCCTTAGTAAGCACCGTTTCTAAAGCTCGTTCTTTCGAAGCACCACGTGATGATCGGGTGTGTTAGATTCTACGAGTGTATACAATGGGAGCAAGCCAGATTTTCTCATGCGGAAGCTAAGGTTTGATCTTGACGAGCCTAGCATGTACAGACATGGTCTCGGAACATGGATCACAGAAAGGTAAAGCATGAGTCATATAGTAGATATGATGAACATGTTTATTGTTCTCCATTGAAGCTACATCAACTCTCGTGATGATCGGTTTTGATGTGGTGGATTTGGTTCGTGTGATCACTAAAACAATGTGAGGGATATATTTTGAGTGGGAGTTCACCTAGATTAATTTAACTATTAATTAGAACTCAATTTGTCATAAACTTAGTCTAAACTATTGCAAATATGTTGTAGATCAATGGCGGCCCCTACCATCAATTTTAATGCATTCCTAGAGAAAGAAAAGTTGAAAAACAATGGAAGCAACTTCACGGATTGGCTCTGCAACTTGACGATTTTCCTCAATGCTGCTAATTTGACCTATGTCTTTGGATGCACCTGCTGGGTGATGCTACCGATGAGGTGAAGAATGTTTTCCTCACTCGGAAGAATCAGTACTCCACAGTTCATTGTGATATCTTGTATGGTTTGGAATTGGAGCTTCAGAAAAGGTTTGAGAACCATGACCCACATGATATTGTCCATGAACTCAAAATGATATTTGAGGCTCACGCGACAGTTGAGAGTTATGAGGCTTCTGAAAAGTTCTTTAACTGCAAGATGGAAGAGGGCAGCTCCGTCAGTGAACACATTCTTAAGATGTCTGGGCACGCAAGAAAGCTTCAAAGCTTGGGTATAGTGATTCCTAATGCTTTGGGGATTCACCGTGTCCTCCAATAACTACCACCAAGTTACAAGAACTTTGTGATGAACTACAATATGCAAAACATGGACAAGTCGTTGCCCAAACTCTTCTCCATGTTAAAGTCTGCGGAAGTGGAGATCAAGAAAGAGCACCAAGTGTTGTTGGTCAATAAGACCACCAAATTCAAGAAGCAAGGCAAGTATAAGAAAAAGGGAAACTTCAAGAAGGGCGGTAAGAAAGTTACCGCGCCGGCGAACAAGACCAAGGCTGGGCCTAAGGCTGATACTCAGTGCTTTTACTGCAAGAGAGAAGGTCACTGGAAGCGGAATTGCCCTAAGTACTTGGCGGATTTGAAGAACGGCAACATCAAGAAGAAAGGTATATTCGATATACATGTTATTGATGTGTATCTCACTAGTACTCATAGTAGTGCTTGGGTATTTGATACTAGTTCAGTTGCTCATATTTGTAACTCGAAATAGGTGCTGAAGAATAGACGGAAACTAGCGAAGAACGAGGTGACGATGCGCGTTGGAAATGGATCAAATGTTGATGTGATCGCGGTCGACACGCTACCTCTTCATCTACCATCGGGATTAGTTTTATACTTAAACAATTGTTATTTGGTGCCTGCGTTGAGCATGAACATTATATCCGGATCATATTTATTGCGAGACGGTTACTTGTTTAAGTCCAAGAATAATGGTTGTTCGATTTATATGAGTAATATGTTTTATGCACATGCACCTTTGATAGAGGGTCTATTCTTGTTGAATCTCGATTGTAGTAATACACATATTAACAACATTGAAGCTAAACGTTTGAAATTGAGCGATAACTCGACCTATATGTGGCACTGTCGTCTTGGTCACATTGGAGTGAAGCGTATGAATAAACTCCATTCCGATGGACTTATTGAATCACTTGATTTCGAATCACTTGAAAGATGCGAAGCTTGTCTGATGGGTAAAATGACTAAGACTCCATTTTCTTGTGTGATGGAGCGATCTACGGACTTATTGGAAATCATACATACCGATGTGTGTGGTCCAATGAGTGTAGCATCAGGCAGTGGTTATCATTATGTTCTTACCTTCACGGATGACTTGAGTAGATATGGGTATATCTATTTCATGAAACATAAGTCTGAAACTTTCGAGAAGTTTAAGGAATTTCATAGTGAAGTAGAGAATCAACGTAAAAATAAGATTAAGTTTCTATGATCTGATCGTGGAGGTGAATATCTTAGTTACGAGTTTGGCGAGCATTTGAAGAAATGCGAAATACTTTCACAATTGACACCGCCGGGAACACCACAACGTAATGGTGTGTCCGAACGTCGTAATCGAACTCTCTTAGATATGGTTTGTTCTATGATGTCACTTAAAGATTTACCGCTATCGTTTTGGGGTTATGCATTAGAAACAACCGCATTCACTTTAAATAGGGCACCATCTGAATCCGTTGAAATGACACCATATGAATTATGGTTTGGGAAGAAACCTAAATTTCCGTTCCTTAAAGTTTGGGGTTATGAAGCTTATGTAAAGAAGTTACAGCCCGACAAGCTTGAACCCAAAGCGGAAAATGCGTCTTCATAGGATACCCGAAGGAAACTATTGGTTAAACCTTCTATCATAGATCCGAGGGCAAAATCTTCGTTGCCAAGAATGGATCCTTTCTAGAGAAGGAGTTTCTCTCGAAAGAAGTGATTGGAAGGAAAGTAGAACTGGACGAGGTTGTTGAACCTTCTCTCGAACTTGCGAGTAGCACGGCACCGGAAGTAGTTCATGTGGCGCCTACACCAATAATAGAGGAAGCTAATGATGTTGATCATGAAACTTCGGTTGAAGTTACTACGGAACCTCGCAGGTCAATGAGAACTCGTACCACTCCTGATTGGAATGATCTCATTATGAGTGTCATGTTGGTGGACAACATCGATGACCTTGCGACATATGAGGAAGCGATGATGAGCCTAGATTCCAATAAATGGCAAGAAGCCATGAAATCCAAGATTGGATTCATGTACAAAAACCATGTATGGACTTTGGTGGACTTACCGGATGGCTGGAAGGATGTCAAGAACAAATGGATTTTCAAGAAGAAAACAGATGCTGATGGTAATGTTACTGTCTATAAAGCTCGACTTGTCGCAAAAGGGTTTCGAAAAATTCAAGGAGTTGACTACGATGAGACTTTTCTCACCGGTAGCACAGCTAAAGTCTGTGAGGATTTTGTTAGCAACAAATACATATTATGATTATGATATATGGTAGATGGATGTCCAAACGTCGTTCCTCAATGGAGACATTGATGAAGAATTGTATATGGTACAACTCAAAGGTTTTGTCGATCCTAAAGGTGCTAACAAGGTATGCAAACTTCAATGGTCCATTTATAGATTGAAGCAAGCATCCCAAAGTTGGAATCAACGTTTTTATAAGGTAATCAAAAGCTTTGGTTTTATACAAACTTATGGTGAAGCTTGTATTTACAAGAAAGTGAGTGGGAGCTCTGTAGAATTCCTAATACTATATGTAGATGACATATTGTTGATTGGGAATGATGTAGACCTTCTTAATAGTGTCAAGGATTATTTGAATAATAGTTTTTCAATGAAAGATCTTGGCGAAGCAGCTTACATATTAGGCATAAAGATTTATAGAGATAGATCGAGACGCCTAATATCATTGTCACGGAGTACATATTTGGACAAAGTTCTAAAGAGGTTTGAAATGGAAGATAGCAAGAAAGGGTTCTTGCCCATGTTGCCCAATACGACCTTGAGTAAAACTCAAAGTTCTGCAACGGCAGAAGATAGAGAAAAGATGAGTAAGACTCCCTATGCCTCAGCCGTAGGATCTCTTATGTATGCCATGCTATGTACTAGACCCGACATTGCATATGCTGTTAGTTTGACTAGCAGATATCAAAGTGATTCAGGAGTGGATCATTGGACAGCAGTCAAAAACATCCTTAAGTACTTGAGAAGAACTAAGGATATGGTTCTTTCTTATGGAGGTGATGAACAACTCGTTGTTAATGGTTACACCCATGCTAGTTGGAACACCGATCTGGATGATTCTAAATCTCAATCTGGATACATATTTATTTTGAATGGTGCAACAGTTAGCTGGAGGAGTGCAAAGCAAAGCGTTGTGGTGAGATCTTCAACTGAATCGGAATACATAGCTGCTTCGGAGGCTTCACAAGAGGCGATATGGATGAAGGAGTTCATTACAGAGCTCGGTGTGGTTCCAAGTGTGCTGGACCCAATGCCTATCTACTATGATAACATGGGCGCCATAGCCAATGCGCAAGAACCAAGGTCACACAAGAAGCTGAAGCATATCAAGCTGTGTTTTCACGCTATTCGAGAGCATGTCCAAGATGGTGACATAAAGATTTGCAAAGTACACACAGATCTGAATGTGACGGATTCGTTGACTAAACCTCTCCCGAGGGCAAAACATGACCAGCACCAAACCGCCATGGGTGTTCGGTATATTACCATGTAATCCAGATTAGTTGACTCTAGTACAAGTGGGAGACTGTTGGAGATATGCCCTAGAGGCAATAATAAAAGTAGTTATTATTATATCTTTGTGTTTATGATAAATATTTACATTCATGCTATAATGGTATTAACAGGAAACATTAATACTTGTGTGATTTGTAAACTAAATTAGAGTCCCTGGTAAAGCCTCTTTGTAATACTAGCTTGTTGGTTGATAGATGATCGTGGTTTCCCGATCATGAACATTGAGATGTTATTAACAGCAAGATCATACCGTTAGGAGAATGGTATGATGGACATACTCCTATAGATAAGCGTAGCATTAAGATCAAGTCATTTCAATAGTTCATTTGCTATAAGCTTTCTGATACATAGTAACCTAATTCCTTCGACCATGAGATCATGTTAATCAACATCACCGGAAGGATGCTTTGATGATATCAAACACCACACCGTAACTGGGTGGCTATAAAGGTCGCATTGAGTGTTCGGAAAGTATGTGTTGAGGCACATGGATCAAGAGTGGGATTTGTCCATCCATATGACAGATAGATATACTCTGGGCCCTCTCGGTGGAATGTCATCCAATTAGCTTGCAAGCATGTGACTGGCTCACAAGGGATCACATATCACGGGAACGAGAAAAGAGTACTTATCGGTAACGAGGTTGAACTAGGTATGCAGAGATACCGACGATCAAACCTCAGATAAGTGAACTATCGCGAGACAAATGGAAATTGGTATCGTATGTAAGTGGTTCATTCGATCGCTAAGTAATCGTAAAAATATGTGGGAGCCATATGAATTTCCAGATTCCTCTATTGGTTATTGATCGGAGAAGTGTCTCGGTCATGTCTGCATAATTCACGAACCGTAGGGAGACACACTTAAGGATTCGATGTTGTTTAGTAGATATAGAATGAAAGTAGGAAGACCGAATGTTTTTCGGGGTCTCAGATAGGATCCGAAATATCACGAGGAGATCCGGAATGGTCTGGAGAATAAGATTCATATAAGGAAAGTCTGATTCAGGAGTTCGGGAATGATTTTGATGTTTTCATCGGAGAGGTTCTAGAAGGGTCTAGAAGGTTCACCGGACCAAAAGGGGAATGGTTCATGAATGTGTCATGGTTAAGTGGAATGATTGGATCATGTCCTAGGTCACTTGGTTGGGCATTTGAGAGAGAAATAAAGCTCTAAACTAAAAGTCAAAAGGAAGGTTTGAAAAGTCAAACTGGAACAATAGTTTCCTAGTGGAAGAAGGAAAGAGTCCTTCCTTCTCTCCAACTTGGGTTTGGGGAAGGATTTAAACTCCCCTCTCCCAAGCTGCCCTCCCTCTCATAAATAGAGGGGAGGGGTTGCCCCAAAGCACGACAACCATCCCTCCCCACCTTCAGCCGCCGCCCAGCTACCGTCGCCCTAGCCGCCGTTGATTCCTCCTCCTCCTCTCCGGCCTTCTAAACCTAGATCGCTAGAAACCCTAGATCCACCATAACTCGCACCGGCTTAGGCGAAACCCTGCGAGATCTTCCTTCTACTTCCGACACCATGTCGTCGTGCTGCCGGAATCGCGAGGGGAGAATTACAACCTCCGTTGCCTGCTGGAACAAGGGAGAGGAAGGTCTTCATCGAGTATCGAACGTATGACCGACTGCGAAAGCGCTGCCGGGACGCAGCGCCGGAAGGATCGTCTACGCGATCTTGAGATCGGCAAGTGTACGACTACATTACCCACGAGAATCTGCTCTCGTTAACTGCTTTGGAATCTTCGAGGGTGAGTACTCTAATCGACTCGTTACTGCAATCTAGTAGATAGATCTTGGCTTGTTTGTGTGTATGCGGTAGAATTTTTTTGTTTTCCATGCTACGAACCCCTACACTTCTCAGACCTAAGTTTTCAAAAGTAGTCCACATCTGCGATAGTATTTGTTTAGCTCTTTTTTTTCTAAATTCCTCGCCATATTTTTCTATGGTAAATTCGACATCGATTTGTCAACTTTCGCGACGGTAAGTTCCCGAAAGTAGTCGACACCTACGATAGTATTTGTTTAGCTCTTTTTTTTCTAAATTCCCTGCCATATTTTTATAGCTGTATTTTTTACTGTAAATTCGACATCGATTTGTCGAATTTCTCGACGGTACATTCTAGCCGCGTATCTTCTACCTTGGTATTCATATTTAGAATGTAGTCATTCATCGACGCACTTTGACAGTAATTGTTCGTCCTAGCTCTTCGGGCTCAACCATAATTTCTCGATGGTAAATATTTATTTCCAGCAGTACACGAACACTGACCTTGAGCAGATGAGTTTTCGTCAGGGGGGCGACACAGCAGTACACGAACAGTGATCTTGAGCAGATGAGTTTTCGTCAGGGGCGGCGTGTCGCCGCCGAGTTGTCTAGTTTACTTTAAAAATATTGATGGAGCATTTCTACACATATGTCATATCAAAATGATCATTTTGGAGCATAGTAAATGGAAATAAGAGTTGACACATGATTACAAGGAAGCATAAAAAATATTTGAAAAATATATATTCGAATATATATTCATACTGCACAAATCACGGGCCAAAAATTACAGAACATAGTAATAACATTTTAAACATAAGATTCAAGAACTTTGAGCTGTCAGTAACATCTGCAAGATCCTGAAGCTATTATAAACTAAAAATTCAACATCTGATTGCACTCCACTATGCAGAATAACATAAAAAAGCTAGCAAGCCTCTCGACGACTTCTTTTGGTCTCAATCCTTTTCCGTCTTGATCGCCTCCTGCATTGAAGCATAAAGACCAAACTTGAAAGGGCTTCCAACTCATCCACGTATGCTTGTGGATCTTCATCCAATCCATATGAAATTTGTATAACCAAAAAACCAGGGAACTATGTTACTATCTTGTAACTAAAAGGATACCGAGCAGAACAGTCTTGACCAAACTTTCCGCCGCCAGTCAACCACCTCTGCTCCCTCTCTAGAATCTAGAAGAGAGAGAGAGAGAGAGAGAGAGAGAGAGAGAGAGAGCAGGCCGGCGGTCATGGGGGAACTCGGAAAAGGGACGCGGTAATTTCATGGTCAAGCATGTCAAAAGGCAAGTGAACATTAAAGCTGATCTTTTTAGGAAGTAAGAGAATGAATACATTGGCCCTTTTCAGTGTAAAAATTTGAAAACCACCTGTCCCATGCCTGCCACCATCTTTTCTGTAGGAAATGCGAAACTGAATACATTGCCTATGTGTACCTTTTCAGCATACAAACTTGAAAAGCACTTATGTCATGTGCCTGCCACCATACTTACTATACCTTTTTGAATCAACATCAGTACTCTTTTTGTGAAACAATCATGAAGAAGCAAAAGTCAGAGCTCATGTAGTAAGGAAGCAAGACGATAACCTCAACTGATTCCAAAAATAAAGAACCACCACTAACTAATAAAATTTGCTAGAAATCCATGGGATCGTCCACTTCGATGCTCACCAATGAACTGAAACAAAAACATGTACTGGGAAATATACTTATCAGGGACATAAGTACCTATAGCAAAAGGCCCTATTCAAGTCAAATCTGGACTACCAACATTCCAACAAAACAAGAAAAAAGAGGGTTGGGATATGCAAGTCTACATGCTTTTGGCAAAACCATTCCTGATAATCTGAAAGGAAAAGAAACATATGCAATCTGAACATAAGGAAGATGAAAACCAAATACTTAAAACAATCAATCGATGAGCAAAATGAATCCTATCATACCTAGAGAATATGAAGAGAAGGTTGAATTTGTCCTCCAATTTTCACTGAAGGTGCCTATCATCCTGCAATAGGAATCAGGCCAAAACTAAATCAATGAGCACATAATAAGAAGACATTACATTATCTGATAATCATAATTCGAGCAAAAATACAACTTCGTATAGAAAGTTTCAGTAAAATGTTCTGCATGTGCGCATGATTTTTGTTCACCTTCTCAAGTGATATTCCAGAGAATGGAGCACATCATCCTCCAAGACGTTGTCGACTGCAACCTTCTTGTAGCCCGACTGTTAAACTGGTTGCTGCAGCAACATACCATTATTCAGATTCCATCAGTCTAGTTTGAGACATAAAGGAAAGCAGAACCTATGCATGAGGACATACAACAATAATCCTAGGGAAATTATTTTGTAGGCTAAGAGAAAATACCAGTTGGCTTTTCAGGAATCATATCCAGATCAGTTAAGAAAAATAACATGATGGGCAGGTTAAGCATTATTGTTACATCCCAATTTATTGTTGGCGTTGAAGCAACTCTTTTCCTATGGTGATATCAGCTTACACAACCCTTAAATGAGTGGTTAATATCTGCAAAAAAATAATTAACTCTGAGGTTAATTCAAGGGAGCGAGATGTACAAAACAAACAAATAATGGATGCAACAGAAGACAAATCCCCAAGAGCCACTCACCTTGTGCTGCTCCAATGATGAGATGCAGGACGGAGCGCTAAAACACCGATGCAGCTGGGGTGATATACGCTTAGGTTGCTGAGCAGTCCCTCAAGCCGCACCCGCAAGGAGGAGGACAGCGGCCAGATGGCGACGCCGCCACAACTTCTTGGATCTCTGACGCCTTATGTTCTTAGCCTCTAAAATCTTTGCGCTTGTATTTTGACAGGGCACGTTGATTTTCACTCCCAGACAGTGGCCTTCCTTAGCAGCCGTCCAATGGAAAGAACAAACCTAGCCATCTGCAACAAAGGCAAGAGCAGCCACCATGAGCGTAAGGCAAGCAAAGGCAAATCGAATATCAGTAAAAGGTCAAAATGTGCTCAGGGAATACAACCTACTTCAACCACATCCGCACCATCGCCCACGGTCGCAACTTGTGGCAGTGAAGCTCTCAACCTGTCTTGTGCACATACAACTCCTCGATCTATTGAAGGTGCGATAACTGCAATTTACATAGTATTTTACCAGAAGAGACATGGCGATACATCTGCTAACACTTGCTACGCACCAAAATCACAATTCACAAACCATGTCAGCTGTTGCTTTTGAACTTTTTAAACAAGCAGGTACTGTGCCCTCGATCTATTGAACATGAAGACTCTAAAACACATAGAAAGTGTCCGGGAGGAGATCAACCATTGGATCAGGGATCCTAGGTCTCCACGCCAGGCATCCTCCCCTCTTTCAAATCGGCCTGAGGAGGAGGAACGATGGTAGAGAGGATTTGGAGACAAAAAGGAGTCACTACGAGTCTTCCCAGATGGATCGATGTGGCAGTCTAGAAACGGAACCATGAGGCGTCTGGCCCATGCACCACGTGTACAACCGACACACACATGAACCAGAAACATGCAAGAAGCAGAGCTATGGGGAGAACGCGAGGAGAAACACAGAAACACGCAAGAAGCAGAGCTATGGGGGGGGGGGGAGAACGCGAGGAGAAAAATCTCCGATGGCCTCAAAAATCTGAGAAAAAAGTGAAGCAACCAGATGTATCTATACGCAGCGGCCTCTCCAGGGACGCCTATGTGCTGATGCTGCTCGAGGACAACCTCGCCGACATGCTGCTTGACGAATCAGCAAGGAGGAGCGGAGAGAGGAGGCGGCGAGAGGGCTTGCCGGTCGCTGCCTCTCCAGGAGGGCCCTTGGCCTTGTTATCGCCGCCGCAAATTGGTCTCGCTCTCCGAGGAAAACAAAGAAAGAAAGAAAGGATCCTTTCCGTTCCTTTCCTTTTGTTTAAGAAGAAAGATGAAGGAGGAAATAACTCGTACGGGTCCTGCCAAAAAAATAAGATGGAATAGCAACTCGGAATTAAATCCGATTAACAAGAAATACACGTTGTGAAAGGGGTGGATATTATATATCAATTAAAAGCAACAGCGATACATAATCTCAAAGGAATTACACTGTTTGAAACACAAAGATCTTTAATTCGTATCCTAACTTATTCCTGGCGGGTCAAATGAAAAAGCTAGTTATTGATAGCCATTCCGTTGCGCCTGTTTCGCACAGTTGCACGGGCCTCGGCCTTGATGTGCGACCATACCTCTTTAAAACACTTGTAGAGCTCGCGCTCGACATAGCCGCGTCGTCCGCGGTACAGGCGCATGTGCTTTCCGTTGGTCTTGAGCAATTCTCGGAATTTCTTCTTTAGATTTTTCCTTTGGTTACAAACAGTTTGAACAGTCAAGTTGGTGACGACGAGCGGCGGATCTGCCTTGCGCAGTTCTTCAAGGAGCTTGGAAGAGGCGACACTCTTGCCTCTGTTCTCCTTGAGGAGCTTCCCGTCCATCCTCACCAGCGTGAGATTGTCCTCTAGGCTCCACTTGGAGTATTTTTCCGGCCAACTACGACGTGTCTTTCGGTTGGCGGTGTTGATAGAGAGGACGACAAAGGATGCGTCATCGTCTCCTTCGTCTGGAGATGTGATCTCCTCGTCGTCGGAGGGGACGTTGGTGATGTTATCATCATCGGATGTGGCGATGGAGGAGTTGCGTTCATCGCCTTCATTGGGAGAAGTAACCTCCCCGTCGGAAGTGGCGTCGCCGTTGCCATCGCCTGAAAGCGCGTTATCCTCGGATGAGGAGATAAATATCAGATTATCATCGTGGTTGAAACCGACATCATCTTCCTCGTCTAAGACAATAACATCTTTTTGAGTGGACGATGTGAGAAAAGGAAGAGTAGGGGCCATGGCGCAGCCTGTCGAATGCACAAGTTAGTCATATTTATAGACTCTACAGGTGTCTTATGCTGAAAATGTTTTGGCGCGCACCATCAAATTTTTGGCGCCTCTGCCCTGACGGAAGGTGAGTTAATACGATTTGATGAGGTTGATATCCTGCTGATTGCGTTTGATTTCCGTCTTCATATAAATCAAAATAGATGGCGCCAACATACATTAAACTGGTATTCGCGCCGAATCTTTATACTGAGCCCGCCAAATCTCCAAATAGGATGCGAACGGTTAGTCATTTATTTTTTTGAACATTCCTGCTAAAAGTAATATTCCCTCCGTCCCAAAATAGATGTCTTAGATTTGTTAAAATTTGGATAAATCTTTTTTTATATAAATTCATTCAAATTTTGAAAAACGTACGACATCTTTTTTAAGACGGAGGGAGTAATTAACTAAAGGATAAAAGATACTACCTCTAATATGAATGTAGTCATGTTTTTATTCTCTTAGTTGACTTGAATTTGTCTAGATTGGATGTATCTAGACATTCATGTTTTAGTGCTAGATATATTTGAATCTAGACAAATCTAAGGGCATCTCCACCGGGCCGACCCATCCGGTCCGAGCATGTCTGAACTTGTCCGCGCGGATGCGTGTGGCATTGCGCGGCACCCCAGCGGGCCGACCCATCTGGAGAAACGCGTCCGGCTCGACCCAACCATGCATCTAATCTGGGGCTTGGTTCCGTTGGTCCGGACGCGCGCGGACAGCGCGGGAGTCCTGCCCACGCGTGCCACTGGCCACCCGTCAGCCACCCCTTATCGGCGGCATTGATTCAAACGCGGTCAGCGACATCGATTCAGACACAACCGTGGCACCGATTCAGAGGGAAGGCTGATCGGCGGTAGCTTGCGCCATCAATGGCAAAGAGACGGCACGCTGACCCACTGGGCGGCGCCTGCGTTCCTGTGCTGGTATTGATGGCGAAGGAGCGGGAAGCTGCACGCGTTCACAGGCGGCTGGGCTATTTAACCCTGCGCCCGTTGGTGCCGCACTCCTCACCTCTCGCCATCGCAAAACCTAGCCGCCGTCACCGCCGCCACCACCACCACCAACGATGAAGACGCCGTCACGGCTGAAGAAGGGGAGGAGAAAGAACGACCACGAGGCATCTGGCTTTGGCAGCCAGCGCTCCCGGCTGCCGGCCTTCCTCCGCGGCACATCCCTGTCGCCTCCACTATGGCCGTAGGATTTTCGGGGCTGCCCCGTGGAGATTCGCCCGCAACCGCGGCCGGATGAGGAGCATTGTGAGCGGCAGTACTACCGCATCGCTTAGTGCGAGCGTCGCTGGAGGGAGGGCCGGGGCATCAGGCACAACGATGTGTCCCTCCCATCGGCTGGCACCTCAACCGGGACAGTGTCCCGGTTCAGCCCGTGCCCAAGACAGGCAAAGGGTTGGAGGAGGAGATCCTCCGCTGGATCAGGGGCCTCCCGCCGGCCCAACGTTGGGATGTCCCCTATCACTCCGAGGTGTACTAGAAGGAGTTCCTTGAGTGGGAGTACAAGGTGCGGCGTGCCACCACCATCCGCCGTGACCTACATCCAGGGGAGGTCTACCCATCACCAACATCGACTCGGATGAGGAGGGCGCCATCAATCACTCTGACGCCAAGCTCGACAGCAAGGACGGCATAGACGAGGAGGACGATGACGACGACATAGTCGTCAAGCAGGAGACGGTGGATAGCATCGCCACAAACCTGCCCACGGAGTACCGCGAGGTGCTGGCGCGGGCTACGACGAGGACGCCTTCACGGAGCAGGCCATCGTGACCAGCGCGCGGGAGGAGGAAGCCCAGTGGGTCGGCTTCAAGGAAGTCGTCCAGCTCACCGGCATGGTGGCGCATGCGAACGCCCAGCTGCCTCTACCGCTGCCGCTGACGGGATGGGCGCCTCCGATTGCACCGGAGGTGGGGATGGAGCTGGCGCACCTCTAGCACGGTTGGGCGCCATATCTTGGGCAGGCGATCAACCCGCTTGTTCCTGCTCCCGCTCCGGCCCTGCCGCCGCCCAACCTCTGGACGCTGCTGGAGTACATCAACCTCGACCCGTAGATGGACGAGGCTATGCTGGCGCGCAAAGATCGGTAGTTAGGGATAGGATTAGTTTAAATTATGTATTTTATATTTTGAATGTAAATTAAGTACAAGTTTTGCCAGTTTTTTTAGCGCGAATTGTTTGTGTTTGAATCTAAAAAAAAGTTGTCTCACCCAGGCCGGACAAATGGGTCGCGCCGCTTGGCGCGGATTGCCAAACAGGCCGGACCCCCTACGCAAATCGGCCGAGGCCTGACCACGGACAGAAATGGACCCTTTGGGTCGTCCCGATGGTTTGGCCGGGCGGAGATGCCCTAACTCAACTAATATGGATCGGAGGAAGTACTAGTACATCCGAATCTAGGAAAATTTAAGAATATTAATTTGGTTCGGAGAAAGTAATACTAGGCGTCTCCAGGAATAAAACTTCCGACCTTCGAGTGGACATGCCGGCATGTGTCTCCAAGAAAATCATATAATCCCGCTTTTGTTTAAAAAGTCCCTTTTTGCTATATAGTATCCCGGTTTTGCTAAAAATAGTTCGCTCTCAGAAACACTGTCCTCATCGGAGATCTCGTCGAAGACTTTGTTGAATATAGTTGTTATGAAATTGATAGAACCTAAAATTGATAAAACACCGGAACCTAAAAAACTCTCTATTAGCGGCCGGATATTTGGCGCCTCGCGGGATATTTTGCCCAGGGCGGATAAGCTGCCCCTCCTCCAAATCGACTAAGGAAATCTTCGTGGGGCTCTCTGTTAAGGGGCGGTTGTTTGGAGCTAGAGAATTTGCTTTGGGCCAGAGAATTTGCCCCGACTGGATTATCCGGCCTCAGTTGACTCCAACGGCTTCATCTCGGGAGGGGCTACAAATACCCCTTACCATATTCAACCTGGAGTCCCTCAATTTTTTAGAAAAGACACGGTGCTTCATGAGCCCCAAATTCGCAAGATCTCCTCGTTCATCCATCCGAAAGCCTTAATCTTTGGAGAATTTAAGGAGACACTACTAGAAAACCAGCTATAGATAGACAGATCTTCTATGGCGCATATGTGTGATCATGCGCCACAGACAAATTTCAGTGACGCATTTCAGGCAATGGGTCATAGAAAAATTTACTATTCTGTGGAACATATAGAGAAACGATGCACCACAGAAAATTGGTGGGACCCTCCACCAGGCCTGGGCGAGCAACATTGGTCAACTGACTCTCTGGTGGGGCCCCTTTTCACTTTTTATGGCTCATATGTCCATCATAGAGTCAGCTGACCGATATTCTGTGGCGCATATGTCTATATGCGCGACAGAATATGGAAAAATAGATCCCACCTTCCCTTGGATCGCCTTTTAACTTTTGTAAAAAATAAATAAAAATAATAAAACTTTAAAAAAATAATATCGTAGTTATATTTTGGGGTATAGTTGTAGGGAAAACTAAAAACATGAATTTTGATGTATTTTGCAAAAAAAAAGTCATGACACGGTAAAACGGCCATAACTTTTGCATACGATGTTGGAAAAAATGTTTTACCCATCAAAATGATCGTCGCCAAATTTCCTACTCGAATTCAACTACAAAAGGCTATTCTGGAATTTATAGATTCCCCAAATTCGAAAAGAGTAAAATTTATGGAAGAAAGAAGTTTTTTTCCTGCAAAAAGATAAAAAAGGGGAGAAACTTATATTGCGCATATCTCCCATATGCGCCATAGAAGTCTTGGGCGGGATTCGAAATTTGATTCCCGTCGGCGCCCCTTCTACCCCCCTTTTCTCCTTTTCCTCCCCTCCACACTTCTCCTTCCTCTACTTCTCCTCTCCTTCTCCTCCCCTTCTTCCACCCCTTCTCCCTCTCTTTTCTCCTCTTTCTCTCCTCCACACTTCTCCTCCCTCCACTTCTTCTCTCCTTCTCCTCTCCTTCTTCCTCCCCTTCTTACTCACCTTATCCTCCTCCCTTCTCCTCCACCCCGGTGAGATCCTCCTCCTCCACTCTAGTGAGATCCTCCTCCTCCTACTCTGACAACAACCTCCTCCAACCCGGTGACCACCTCCTCTGGCGAGCCCCTCCTCCACCGGCGGCCTCCTCCTACTCCGACGACCCCCTCCTCCACCGGAGGCCTCCTCCTCATGATCCTCCACCGAAGACCTCCTCCCCCTCCAGCCACCACCGGCCTCCTCTCCTCCATCGACCCTCTCCTCCACCCACCTCCAGCAACCCCCACCTCCGGCCAGATGTGGCTTGGTTTTCTTTAATTTGAAAAACAATCTGTGGCACATATTGGCAATATGCATGCGCCATAGAAGTTTGAGATCTGGACCTTTTTTTGAATTTATAAAAAAACTTCTGTGGTGCATATTGGCAATATGCGCCAGAGCATTTCAATATGTTCCATAGAATTACAATTCAGTGGCGC
The DNA here is from genome assembly GCA_023614405.1 of Avena insularis. Lineage (NCBI taxonomy): Eukaryota > Viridiplantae > Streptophyta > Magnoliopsida > Poales > Poaceae > Avena > Avena insularis. Next base: position 629,754 of record JAJUPC010000062.1, read on the forward strand.
ATTCCCATATGCGCCACAGAAGTCCAAAACCCATGCGCCACAGATAGCTATTTTCCCAGTAGAGAGAATGCCTTGATCTACATCATCACTGAAGAGATCTTCCATTACTTCACATTCACTTGAGGGCCCCTTTGATCTAGAGTTTTGTAGCACCCCGAGAAAACCACTACTAGAAAATCGCTTGGTGTTTTTGTTTTCGTGCATCATTATGATATCATGCTAATGTCATCATGCCACATTGCATTTGAGCATCATATCAAATCTTGCATTTGTCTTGTATTGCTTATGTTCTTGATCCACCTAAATCTCCCCTCTCTATTGTACCTCTATATATTGTTGTCTACAAGGTTGAGGATCCTTTGCTAAGGTTAACTATTTTATAAATGGGTTTGTCTTGTCTCAAAACCCTAAAAATTCCTATTCTTGTAAATACCCAAAAAGAACATGTAACATGTGGGCATACCTTTCCCTTGTTGCTAGTTTCCCTCTTGCCTCAATTGTTCCCAATCCCCTTCTTCAAAATTCCCTGCAAAGTTTCAAATTTTAATCAAAAGCTTGTTTGAATTTGAAACAAACAAATAAAGCACATGAAAAGAAAACAGAAAAGATTAAATGTCAACACCCGGATTTTTAATCCGAGATGCCTGTTATGCCATACATCGCAATCCCAGGATTACCATTTTTGCGAGACATAACAGAATTGGATACCATAGTACATCATCCATTACAAACGATACATAAGTTCTTACACAAGTAGGGATCTCATGATCCAGTTCTTAATACAACATCAAGCAGCGGAATATGTAATAATAACAGTAGCGTAGGCGAAGCTCCATCTTCGGGGTCACAGGCAATGTTGACGATGGGAGATGATCCTAGTTGTCGTAACCTTCCTGGGGTCCATCCTCCAGGTACTCATCTTCATAGTCTGGCCATGGGAATAGCCAGGGACAAAGCCATGAGTACTCTTTAAGTACTCGCAAACTAATACTAACAGGTATAGGGGTTTTTGGATAATAGGACACTAGGCTCTAGGGTTGTTTTGCAAAAGCCAGATTTATCTCTACTAAGTTCAGAAGCAACGAATGCTCGTCACAATTTTATAACTCCTAAGTGGGAACTTGTATTTCATATCACAACTCTGTTGTGGTCAAGTCAAAATTTCAAATCATTTCACAAGTCATTTTGAAAAGTCTGACGGGGGAACAGTATGGCCACTCAAGCGTCCATAACCGCATGACGGCTATTCGAATAGTTTGACACTCTGCAGAGATTGTACACTTTCACCACAACATTCGATACATCCGTCAGGAACAAATCCTGAATTCACCATACTTAGTATGCGGATAATCAATCCTAACCTTTCGATTACACGTCCTAGTATAAGCACCTCTCCTATGAGTTTGGCCTCCCAACCATGACCAGATGTCATCTTGGATACTGCACAGGTGGACAATCTTCACAAGGTAGCCTCAGCTCAGACCTTGGCCGTGAGGGAACTAATACTAAGGTATATAAGTTTCCAGTCAAGCCCTACCCAATCTTTGGGTATTGTGGTTGTACGATAAAATTGGAATGGTATCGCATCCAGACAACCATCAGTTTTATAAAGGGCTAAGGCTCATGCCTCATTGTTTTCATCACCAAAATCATCGGGTATTTGGAAACACATGTCCAAAACATTTCAATAGAATGATCCATCATTCCAAGGTTTTCATAACCATTTTTCCACCAAGTATTCCCATCTAAATTTGATCAAGTTTTATGCTTAGCACTAGCATCTGCAGGTGGGGGTAAGCAATAATGAGGGGTGGTAAACTAGTGGAGTTCTAACTAAGTTCAATCTCATGCCTTAAGATGACATCAAGATTTTCTAGCTTAGGCCAAATTTTATGCTCTTTATGCAACCTTCAGATATCTTTCTAGTATCTATAATTCACTTAAGTAAACTCTAAGTAATAGCTTTGATAAAGAAATAAAGTATAAAGCTTGCAAGTAAAAACTAGGATTGGTCTGTCAAGTGGGTATGATCACATATGCTTAAGGCATATAGTAGGCATAGTAACAAGTAGTGGTTTGTTGCATCCGTAGTGTTAGCTTGCACATTCACTAGTATTATTAGGCTTGCCTTGTGTAGAGCAGTGGTTGAAGTTCTCCTCGTCTTATTCTTCGTAGAATCCTCCTTCCTCCTCGTATCCTTGGTCGGTACTAGCGTCTATAAATAAATACGAGGTACACAATCACCAAACAATACTTAACTACTTGCAATCATCACACACAAGGGTCCTATAGATAATCCAACATCATCACTAACATTACAAGATTAAAGCTTGGTTTAATTCCTTTTTATTTCTAGAAAAGTAATTTCTACTCATTGAAAAACTACTTAAGATTTAATATTCTCCAAACCAAACATGGGATCATGTTGACACATGTCATCGCCACATATTGTAGTCCAAGGGAATGTGATTTAAAGTGGTGTCACAATTTAATAAGGTTTTACCCTTTTATTTTAATTAATTAAAGTGGCTAGAAATGCCTATGTAGCATTCTTTTATTACTTGAACATTATTTCTGCAAGTAAACCTATATATTTTTATATATTCTGAAAGGTATGGTTAAATGTGATTTTGAGAGTTGGAATCAACTCAAAAGCTATTATGGTTTAAATTTGAAAAATGTTTGAATGCAGAAAAGCTTTTGCCTTGTTATTTTTACCATGGGTGATCTATAGATCCAAATGACTTGAATCCAACGGGCTTGGATTCAGCATTCTCAGGCCTTTCTAACAAAATTGGTTTCATTCAATTTGGTGCACTGAATCGATCTGGATTGATTTTTGAAGTTGGGTATAGAAGTGAGTTTGAAACAAAATGAAAAAGTTTTAATTCAAATAACTGGGCTGCGCGGGAAAAGTTAACAGGGCACTGCTAGCATGATGCTCCATGGCTGCTTAAGTGGGTGTCCCCACTTCGGTGAGACAGGGGAGGCCAGTGGGCGAGGTGGATCGTTCGATCTAGTTCTAATCCAACGGCTGGGAGTCATCGTCGACGTTGAGCAACGCCGGCGAGAAAGAAACCTAGCGCGGCCAGTGAGGGGTGCTGGGGCTCACCGGGTGAGGTCGGCGAGGCGGCGGCGACAAAGTCGACGACGGCGAACTTCGAGGTGGTCGCGGCTCGGGTGACGAATCGATGGCGCCCTTCTTCTCCGAGGCGGCGGGCTCGGTGAAATTCCGCGAGGTGGTGCTCGCCTTGCTGGGAACGGTGTGGCACGATCGGTGAGAGAGGGAGTGAGATGGTGTGAAGAAATCGGCGGGGTGGCCTCTATTTATAGTCGGCGAGGGACCGACAGGCGCCTGATGAGCTCGTCGAAGCGATACAGAGGCTATTGGCATGGGAGAAGGTAGGGGACGGTGCGGTGTTTCGTGGCGATGCTCAACGACATGGTTTTGAGGCGTGGGGCGGTGCGGCTTGGTCTGGAACATGCGACGCTCTGCGGCGGGCGGCGTCTTGACGGCGGCGGTGGCGTCCACGGGCGTGAACGAGGATGTCTGGCGGTCTCCTGGGTCGGTGGGGATTGTGTATGCACACGGTGAGGGCGGCGCGCGGTCTGTAGGCGCTGGTCGACGGTGGCGGTCTGGCGCACACTCGACATGGTTGCTGGCGAGGTTGGCATGGTTCGTGCGTGTGGTCTAGGGCTTGGCAACGCTCGCGGCTGGGACAGTGAGTGGCGGTGGACGGTGGGCTGCCTCCCAGACATGGTGGCTAGGCTTGCTGCTGCTCCTAGCTTGCTGTCGACTATGGGGTGGCATGGGTGTGCTCGGCTGTTCACCATTGATGACAATGGCAAGCTCACAATGGTGCTAGTGCTTGGTTTAGTTAGCTAGATGATCTACTGAGATGGTTTTGAGCCAAAGAGGGGACAAGTTAGGCTCAAACCACTGCTCCAAATAGTGTTTAGATTTTGTATGATTTGTGTCTTCAACCTGTTTGATGAAATGGCCGCATGAAATCAAGTTTTGAATTTTGAAAAGATTTTTGGTTGGTTGCTAGATTGGTGCTAGTGAGTCTGCAGATGCTTGGGTTTTGAAAGTTGAGCTTGTTTGAGTGGTTTTTGAAAAAGTGGGATCTTCCCATATGATAAAGATTCAATTTTGAATTGTCATTTAAACTATGCATTTGAAAGTTTCTGGATGATCACAAAGTGGGCATTGATACCTTGTTATGAGTACATTCAAGGGGTGCAAAGATCCAGAAAAGTTTCCATTAGGTTCTGAAAGTTTGAGACAGCCAAAGTAGGCATGGGTGTTAAATTGGTCAAAATGACCATTCCTTTATTTTATTGGTTTTGATTTATTTGTCTTTAGGAAAAGTTTGGGAAATGTTTAGATGATGTTTATTTCACCTAAGAAACATTTTACCAGCCAGGAAACATACAAACAAGGTGGTTCAAAAGAATTTCAAATTAAATGCATACACATATGCATGCCTTCATAATTTTAATTAGAAAAGTTTTTGTTTAACCCTAATTTTTATTATTAGAGTTTGATGATTTAAGTTTAATATTTTTGGGATGTTACAAACCTTCCCCCCTTAAACAAAATCTCGTCCCGAGATTTGAAAAAGGACAAAAACATTACCTAGGATTTGAAGAGATCGGGAAACTCCGTCCTGATGTGATCTTCGCGTTCCCAGGTAGCTTCCTCTTCTGTGTGGTTGCTCCACTGAATCTTGAGAAACTTGATGCTTCGGGTTCGGGTAGTTCAAAAAGCTTCTTCCAAAATACGGATGGGTACTTCGGGATAGGTCAGGTCATCGTTGATCTCTATGGTCTGATGATCGATATTCTTGAACACTTTGGTCTTCTCGGGGACTTCGAGACACTTGCGAAGTAACGAGATATGGAACACATTATGCACGACTGACATCTCTTCGGGTAGTTCCAATTGATACGACACTTCTCTTCAACGGTTCAGAATTTTGAAAGGTCCCATATATCTGGGGGCTAACTTTCCTTTGAGTTGGAAACGCTGCATTCCCTTCAATGGCGACACTTTCAGATAAACAAAATCTCCTATGTTGAAGGCGAGGTCTCGACGTCTCTTGTCGGCGTAACTCTTCTGTCGGGATTGGGCGGTCTTGAGGTGCTCACGAATCTTGTGAACCTTCTCTTCTGCTTCTCGTAGGATGTTGGGTCCGAAGATCTGACTCTCTCCTACTTCCGACCAGTTCAAAGGGGTGCGACACTTCCTTCCGTACATGAATTCAAATGGGGCCATTTGCAAACTGGCTTGATAACCGTTGTTGTATCAAAATTCTGCAAACGACAGACAGTCTTCCCACTTGGATCCATATTCTAACACGCATGCTCTCAGCATATCTTCGAGTATTTGGTTTACTCGCTCCGTTTGTCCATCAGTCTGAGGGTGATACGCGGTGCTGAAAACTAGACGGGTTCCTAAACCTTCTTGGACTTTCTTCCAGAATCTCGAGGTAAACTGAGTTCCTCGATCCGATACTATGTTCTTGGGGACTCCTAAGCAAGACGATTCTAGCGATGTATAACTCCGCTAGTTTCGAACTCTGATATGTGGTCTTGACGGGCAAGAAATGGGCGACTTTGGACAATCTGTCCACTATGACCCAGATAGAGTCATTTCCCCTACTAGAAGTAGGTAGTCCAGTGATAAAGTCCATTCCTACAGAATCCCATTTCCATTCCGGAATCTGCAAGGGTTGCAACAATCCAGCGGGTCTTTGATATCCTGCCTTGACTCGCTGACATATGTCACACTTGGCGATATAGCTTCCGATTTCTCTCTTCATCTTATGCCACCAAAATTGCTCTTTTAAATCTTGATACATCTTAGTTCCTCCGGGATGGATAGAATAAAGAGTATCATGAGCTTCCTGGAGAATAACTTCTTTCAACTCAGAATCTGATGGTACACAAAGGCGTCCTTTGTACCACAAAACTCCTTCTTCGTCCTTGGTGAATCCGGGTACTCTGCCTGTACCGATTCGATGCTTGATTCCGTCAATACTAGCATTTCCCTTCTGCGCCTCTTTAATCTAACTGATCAAAGTGGGCTGGATTTCTATGCTAGCCAAAAATCCTTAACTCAATAATTCTATTCGAAAATCTTCCATCTCTTTGTGCAGGCTTGGTTGCTCCATCAAAATCATGGAGTTCAAGTGGCACGGCAATCTGCTAAGGGCATCGGCTACCACGTTGGCTTTACCAGGGTGATAGTGAATGTCCAGGTCGTAATCCTTGATTAGCTCAATCCATCTTCTCTGCCTCATATTCAGATCCTTCTGAGTGAATATATACTTTAGGCTCTTGTGATCCAAATAAATCTCACAGCAGTTTCCCATTAGGTAATGTCTCCATGTCTTCAGGGCTAGAACTATGGCTGCGAGTTCGAGGTCATGGGTTGGGTAATTTTGCTCATGTTGCTTCAATTGTCGAGATAGATAAGATATAACTTTGCCTTCTTTCATTAGCACACATCCGAGACCAATCTTGGATGCATCACAATACACATCGAAGGGCTTCGTGATATCCTTCATGATCAAGATTGGGGCTGAAATCAATCTCCTCTTGAGTTCTTGAAAACTCGCTTCACATTTGTCGGTCCATTCAAACTTCTTGTCCTTCTTCAGCAATTGGGTCATGGGTCTGGCGATACTCGAGAATCCTTCTACGAATTTGCGGTAATATCCCGCCAATCCGAGAAATGCACGAACTTGGGTTTGAGTGGTTGGGCTTTCCAATCTTCTACGTCTTTCACCTTGGCAGGGTCAACGGCAATTCCTCCGGCTTATACAATGTGACCGAGGAATCCTACCTCCTGTAACCAAAATTCACATTTGCTAAACTTTGCATACAGCTGATGCTCTCTAAGGGTTCCAAGAATGGTCCTTAGGTGTAGCTCATGTTCTTCTTCTGATTTGGAATAAATCAGAATGTCATCGATGAAAACAACGACAAACTTATCCAGGAAGTCCATAAAAATCTTATTCATGAGATTCATGAAATAAGCGGGGGCATTGGTTAATCCGAAAGACATGACCGTATACTCATACAATCCATATCTGGTGGTAAAGGCAGTCTTTGGAATATCCTCTGCACGAATTTTGAGTTGATGATAGCCAGTCCTAAGATCAATCTTAGAAAACACTTTGGCACCGGTCAACTGATCAAACAAATCTTCTATCTTGGGCAAGGGGTACTTGTTCTTGATGGTGACATCATTCAATTTCTGATAATCCGTACACAAACGGTTACCTCCATCCTTCTTGTCCACAAACAAGACAGGTGATCTCCAAGGTGACGCACTTGGTTGAATCAATCCAATTTCCAGCATGGAATCCAGTTTCTTCTTCAGTTCTGCGAGCTCTGGCGGGTTCATACTATATGGTCTTTGGGCTATGGGTCCGGTTCCAGGAATTAGTGCAATGATAAACTCGATATCCCGATCTGGGGGCATACCGGGCAAAACATCTGGAAATACATCAGGGTATTCACAGACTATCCGGACTTGGTCAATGGTAGGTTGGGCTATACTCTTGTTGCATTTGAATTGGCGAGGTAAGGTTTCAGATATATGCTCGGCTGATATTCTGGCGGTACTGGTCATGGTTATAACTTTCTTGGCACAGTCAATCAATCCTTTATGTTTGGACATCCAATCCATTCCTAGTACTACTTCCAAACCTTTAGTTCCAAGTACTATCAGATTTGCATAAAAATTATGCCATGGATTCGGATAGGGACGGCTTTGCAAATTTGCCTAGCCTTGGTGGTTGATCCGGGAATTTGAACAATCATTACATGCTTCAGTTTGGTTGGTTGAATTTTACTAGTGCAGGCAAATTCTTCGGTGACAAATGAGTGCGATGCACCAGAATCAAACAACACTCGTGCAAGTACTGAATTAACAGAAAACATACCCAGCACGATGTTTGGCGCTTCCTGAGCTTCTTCAGCATGCATGAGAAAAAGACGGCCGTTGCGGTTGAGTGAATTCCCTGGGGCAAATCTTCTTCCTGGCTGAACACGACGCTGCTGCTGAGCTGGGACATTGGTATTCGGGGCTGTAGCATTCTTCTTGTTGGGGCACTCGTTGGAATAGTGGCCTTTATTTCCACAGTCATAACAGGTCACTTGCGACTTGTCCTTGGCTGCTACAGGCACATCATTGCTTCCAGTCCTCGGGGCAGTGTTGGTGTTGGCGGTAACATTGTTGTTGTTGAACTTGGGTGGGGCACGATTGAAATTGCTAGCGCTTGCGGGTTTTGTGATTTCCTCGGGTCTAGGGTTTCCACGGTTGGGATAGGTCTGACGGTTCATCGAGGTCTGTTGGTCCTTGGGGCAAATCACGGAGATGGGTTAGGCGATACTTTGGGGTCGATGGGTTCTGGCTGATGCATCATGACGCTTGCAGTTCTCATTGGCTTGGTTGATCTTTCCTTCCATCTGGATAGCGAGTCGACAAGGGCTTCAATATCCGCAAAGGGATATTGATTAACACCGTCTGCATCTCGTCATGCAGACCATTCAGGAATCTTTCTTTCTTCTTGGCTTCAGTGTCTATTTCATCCGGGGCATACCTAGCTAATGACAAAAATTTGTCACGGTATTCCACTACAGTCATCCTTCCTTGCTTCAGCTCTTTGAACTCGTCTCTCATTCTCTTGATCAAACCCGGTGGCACATGGGTTCTGCTAAACTTGACCTTGAATTCCTCCCAGGTCATCATCTAGCCTCCGGTCATTGCGCGAACACTGTTCCACCATGCTCTGGCATCTCCGGCTAGATAGTGGGTGGCGAACAGGACTTTCTCGTTGGCTTCCACTCCGGCTACTTCTAAGTTATTTTCCATGGTTTGCAGCCAATCATCGGCGTCTAGGGGCTCTTCGGACTTAGTGAAAACAGGTGGGTTGGTATTCTGGAAATTCTTGAGTTTAGGTCCGTGGTTGTCCTGATTTCCGTGGCCTTGGTTGTTGTGGGCTAGCTGGGCTATCTGCTGAAAGGTGGCTAGGTTGGCTTGACGTTTCGCTCTTTCAGCTTCACGGTCAGAAGTCAACATTTGCAGTATCTGCAACATCGGGTCTGGGGTTGAACCACTTCCTCCACGTGGCATCTGAAGATTTAGATAGATCATGAGAAAAGAGGGAAGTTTCTAAAGTTTTGGGTCTTTAAAAAAAAATTTAAGGTTTGACTCAGATTTTCTAGCAACTTGCTTTTTCATTCATTCATTCATTCATTCATTCATAGCACCCGATACAACACGCACCACAACAAAGAAAAGAAGATGGTTTTAAGAACCATTCTGAGAACTATGATACAGTGGGACCGAATACTATTCACTACGCTAGTGCTCAAGTGCTACTACTCCTCGGAATCTGTGGCTTCGTCATCTTCATCATCATCGATGAAGGCGAAATCGTCCACATCGGTGAAGAAATCCATAGCCTGATCTTCTAGAAAATCATCACCATCGCTGAGATAGGAGTAGGGGTCTCCACGAAGATCCTCTCCGGCATTCTCCCATTCCTCCAACTGCATGTCTCTCTCGTGGATGGTCTCCTCCAGAGATGAGATGCGGTGGCGAAGACAGGAAATAATGCGCTCCTTCTTGTCGAGCTGACGGTGGCGGGACTTGTGATCCTTTGCTAGCATGGTGATGGTCTGGTCCTTCGTCTTGATGATGGCAGACTTGTGGTTGCAGTAGTCACGGCAGTTGTCCAACTCCTGCTGACGATCGTACATCATGAAGCTAAGGTGGTCCAATTGGGTCTTCAACTCGGGGTGGTATGGGGCTTCCAGTGGTTGTCCATTAGCATCACGCCTTGGGCAAAACTCAAAGCGAGTACCCTTGATCTGATTGATGCTCTACCCACACAGACGAGAAAGAGCTTCCTGCATGGCTCTGGCAAGTCCATCGAGCCAGTTGTTTTCTCTCAAGGTAAACTGAATTCCCTCCGCAGTGGGAGGTTCAATCTTTCCTCGGAGACTTGCAACAATTAGCCACTGCAGATCTTCTCCTCCTTGATCATTGAGCTGAGCTCCGAAGAACTTCGAGTGGACGCTCCAAGTTCAAAGCTGGTCCAAATCCCTCTCAAAGATCAGGTCTCCTCCATTCCCCAGTTGGTAAAACTTGTTGTACTTCACGTACATCTATAAGAATATAGGATGAGTAAGTTAGTAGAGTGATTAAGTGTGTCCAAATTTTATGTATTTTTGCAAGAGTTTTTGAGGAACATGAATTTTCATGAAAGAGTCAAAGGGATAAGAATGAGAATAAGTTTTTGTAAATATTTGTTTTCTTTGGTTTTGCAAAATAAGTTTTTGTTTAAACGCCCAGTTTAACTAGGGTCTCCTATGGTCAGGATAGCTCTGATACCAACTTGTAAACACCCGTATTTTTAATCCCAGATGCCTGTTATGCCATACATCGCAATCCCAGGATTACCATTTTTGCGAGACATAACAGAATTGGATACCATAGTACATCATCCATTACAAACGATACATAAGTTCTTACACAAGTAGGGATCTCATGATCCAGTTCTTAATACAACATCAAGCAGCGGAATACGTAATAATAACGGTAGCGTGGCGGCTCCATCTTGAGGTCACAGTAATGCTGACGATCGGATATGATCCTAGTTGTCGTAACCTTCCTGGGGTCCATCCTCCAGGTACTCCTCTTCATAGTCTGGCCATGGGAATAGCCAGGGACAAAGCCATGAGTACTCTTTAAGTACTCGCAAACTAATACTAACAGGTAAAGGGTTTTTTGGATAATAGGACACTAGGCTCTAGGGTAGTTTGCAAAAGCCAGATTTATCTCTACTAAATTTAGAAGCAACGAATGCTTGTCACAATTTTATAACTCCTAAGTGGGAACTTGTATTTCATATCTCAACTCTGTTGTGGTCAAGTCAAAATTTCAAATCATTTCATAAGTCATTTTGAAAAGTCTGACGGGGGGACAGTATGGCCACTCCAACTGTCCATAACCGCGGACGCGGCTATTCGAATAGTTTGACACTCTGCAAAGATTGTACACTTTCACCACAACATTCGATACATCCGTCAGGAACAAATCCTGAATTCACCATACTCAGTATGCAGATAATCAATCCTAACCTTTCGATTACACGCCCTAGTATAAGCACCTCTCCTATGAGTTTGGCCTCCCAACCATGACCAGCTGTCATCTTGGGTACTGCACAGGACAATCTTCACAAGATAGCCTCAGCTCAGACCTTGGCCGTGAGGGAACTAATACTAAGGTATATAAGTTTCCAGTCAAGCCCTACCCAATCTTCGGGTATTGTGGTTGTACGATAAAATTGGAATGGTATCGCATCCAGACAACCATCAGTTTTATAAAGGGCTAAGGCTCATGCCTCATCGTTTTCATCACCAAAATCATCGGGTGTTTGGAAACACATGTCCAAAACATTTCAATAGAATGATCCATCATTCCAAGGTTTTCATGACCATTTTTCCACCGAGTATTCCCATCTAAAGTTGATCAAGTTTTATGCTTAGCACTAGCATCTGCAGGTGGGGGTAAGCAATAATGAGGGGTGGTAAACTAGTGGAGTTCTAACTAAGTTCAATCTCATGCCTTAAGATGACATCAAGATTTTCTAGCTTAGGCCAAATTTTTATGCTCTTTATGCAACCTTCAGATATCTTTCTAGTATCTATAATTCACTTAAGTAAACTCTAAGTAATAGCTTTGATAAAGAAATAAAGTATAAAGCTTGCAAGTAAAAACTAGGATTGGTCTGTCAAGTGGGTATGATCACATATGCTTAAGGCATATAGTAGGCATAGTAACAAGTAGTGGTTTGTTGCATCCGTAGTGTTAGCTTGCGAGTGTTAGCTTTCACATTCACTAGTAGTATTAGGCTTGCCTTGTGTAGAGCAGTGGTTGAAGTTCTCCTCGTCTTCTTCTTCGTAGAATCCTCCTTCCACCTCGTATCCTTGGTCGGTACTAGCGTCTATAAATAAATACGAGGTACACAATCACCAAACAATACTTAACTACTTCCAATAATCACACACAAGGGTCCTATAGATGATCCAACATCATCACTAACATTACAAGCTTAAAGCTTGGTTTAATTCCTTTTTATTTCTAGAAAAGTAATTTCTACTCATTGAAAAACTACTTAAGATTTAATATTATCCAAACCAAACATGGGATCATGTTGACACATGTCATCGTCACATATTATAGTCCAAGGGAATGTGATTTAAAGTGGTTTCACAATTTAATAAGTTTTTACCCTTTTATTTTAATTAATTAAAGTGGCTAGAAACGCCTATGTAGCATTCTTTTATTACTTGAACATTATTTCTGCAAGTAAACTTATATATTTTTATATATTCTGAAAGGTATGGTTAAATGTGATTTTTGAGAGTTGGAATCAACTCAAAATCTATTATGGTTTAAATTTGAAAAATGTTTGAATGCAGAAAAGCTTCTGCCTTGTTATTTTTACCATGGGTGATCTGTACATCCAAATGACTTGAATCCAACGGGCTTGGATTCAGCATTCTCAGGCCTTTCTAACAAAATTGGTTTCATTCAATTTGATGCATTGAATCGATCTGGGTTGATTTTTGAAGTTGGGTACAGAAGTGAGTTTGAAACAAAATGAAAAAGTCTTAATTCAAATAACTGGGCTGCGCGAGAAAAGTTAACGGGCTAAAGCGGGCTAGTGCTCCTTGAGCTGCTTAAGTGGGTGTCCCCACTCGTCAGTGAGACAGGGAGGGGCGAAGCGGTACGGGGCGATGTGGATCGTTCGATCTAGTTCTAAGCCAACGGCTGGGAGTCATCATCGACCTTGAGCAACGCCGGCGAGAAAGAAACCTAGCACGGCCAGTGAGGGGTGCTGGGGGCTCACCGGGGTGCAGGCGAGGGTCGGCGAGGCGGGCGAACGACGAAGTCGACGACGGCGAACTCAGGGGTGGTCGCGGCAGCTCCTGGGGTGGATGAAATCGATGGCGCCCTTCTTCTCCAGAGGCGGCGGGCTCCGGTGAAATTCTGGCGAGGTGGTGCTCGCCTCGCTCTGGGAATGGTGTGGCACGATTAGTGAGGAGAGGGGAGTGAGATGGTGTGAAGAAATCGAGCGGGGGTGGCCTCTATTTATAGTCGAGCGAGGGGATCGACGGGGCGCACGGTGAGCTCGTCGAGGGCGATGGTACAGGCGGCTATTGGCATGGGCGAAGGTAGGGGACGGTGCGGTGTTCCCTGGCGATGCTCAACGACATGGTTTTGAGGCGTGGGGTGGTGCGGCTTGGTCTGGAACATGCGACACTCTGCACGGCAGAGGCGGCGTCTTCGACGGCGAGCGGTGGCTGTGCGTCATGGGGCGGCGAACGAGGATGTCTGGCGGTCTCCTGGGTCGGTGGGGATTGTGTATTCACGTGGTGAGGGCGGCGCGCGGTCTGTGGGCGCTGGTCGAGGGTGGCGCTCTGGCGCACGCTCAGCATGGTTGCTGGCAAGGTTGGCATGGTTCGTGCGTGTGGTCCAGGGCTTGGCAACGCTCGCGGCTAGGACAGTGAGTGGCGGTGGACGGTGGGCTGCCTCCCAGACATGGTGGCTAGGCTTGCTGCTGCTCCTAGCTTGTTGTCGACTATTGGGTGGCATGGGTGTGCTCGGCTGTTCACCATTGATGACAATGGCAAGCTCACAGTGGTGCTAGTGCTTGGTTTAGTTAGCTAGATGATCTACTGAGATGGTTGTGAGCCAAGAGGGGACAAGTTAGGCTCAGATCACTGCTCCAAATAGTGTTTAGATTTTGTATGATTTGTGTCTGCAACCTGTTTGATGAAATGGCAGCATGAAATCAAGTTTTGAATTTTGAAAAGATTTTTGGTGGGTTTGCTAGATTGGTGCTAGTGAGTCTGCAGATGCTTGGGTTTTGAAAGTTGAGCTTGTTTGAGTGGTTTTTGAAAAAGTGGAATCTTCCCATATGATAAAGATTCAATTTTGAATTATCATTTAAACTATGCATTTGACAGTTTCTGGATGATCACAAAGTGGGCCTTGATACCTTGTTATGAGTACATTCAAGGGGTGCAAAGATCCAGAAATGTTTCCATTAGGTTCTGAAAGTTTGAGACAGCCAAAGTAGGCATGGGAGTTAAATTGGTCAAAATGACCATTCCTTTATTTTATTGGTTTTGATTTATTTGTCTTTAGGAAAAGTTTGGGAAATGTTTAGATGATGTTTATTTCACCTAAGAAACATTTTACCAGCAAGGAAACATACAAACAAGGTGGTTCAAAAGAATTTCAAATTAAATGCATACACATATGCATGCCTTCATAATTTTAATTACAAAAGTTTTTGTTAACCCTAATTTTGATGATTAGAGTTTGATGATTTAAGTTTAATATTTTTGGGATGTTACATTAAAGGAGAGGACCCATAACCGCTAGAGACCACCAGCAACCGCAGTAGCCCAGCAGCCAGCTGCAGCCTCTCCTCTTCCTTCCTCCTGGACGGCCCACCTAGCCCATATCGTTTCGACCATAAGGGAAAAGAAACGGTGTCGCTTCTCACATTCTTCTCCACCTCCTCTCTCAGCGACGGACGGAGCGAGGAAAGTGGCCATCGGGGGCTGCCGTCTATCATGTCAACACCGCCCCCGTCCACCACGCGGTGTCCTCCTGTAATTCCCCTCTCATCGCACCCTAGGGTTTCCCCTCTCCACCCTCCACAAGCGCTGTCGCCCACCTTCTCAGCTCCGCCATGGCGCTGCCGTGACATGTCACCTCCGACCGAACCAAGGACACCTGTACATGCGCCTCGACACGATGATTTTTCCTATGCATCTAGATCTTCCCCATGCACCCATGTTCATCGACACGGTCGTCTTTCCCATCTCTGGCCATTGCCCTTCAACCGCTAATTCCAGAGCCTCCGTGCTTCCTCTGGCCTCTCCGACCTCTCCATGATCTTCTAGGTGATCTGAGCTTTCTTTAAAGCCTTGCCACGGTTATTCTCCCACTCCGCTTCTCTTGCATGCATCTGACTTGAGCGTCGTCACTGCAGGTGCTCACCGTTGATGCTCCTCCGTTGGCCTTCAAGTAGCTACTCCATGTCCTCTTGAACCAGAGCTGCAAGGCGTACTGGTATTCACGTCGGATCTTTATACTGAGCCAAATCTCCAAATAGGATGCAAACTGGTAGTCTCTTCTTTTTAACATTCCTGCTGAAAGTAATACTCCCTCCATTCCAAAATAGATGTCTTAGATTTGTCAAAATTTGGATGAATCTAAGATATCATTATATAGATTCGTCCAAATTTTGAAAAACCTGCGACATCTTTTTTGAAACGAAGCGAGTAATTAACTAAAGGATAAAAGATATTACCTCTGATTCAAATTAATATTTTCATATTTAGATGTATGTAGTCATGTTTTTATACTCCCTCCAACCCATATTAGTTGACTTGAATTTCTCTAGATTCGGATGTATCTAGACATGTTTATTAGCCCTCTTAATGCCAAACGTACAATTTTACCCACACGTACCAACCGACTCTTAATGCCAAATATTATTAGCCCTCTTCCTTGGAAGGCCAACAGAGGATGGTTGACCACGACCTTTACCTTGCTTTCGCCGAGACCATGAGTCACGCAATAAGTATGGTTCCGCCGTAACGGGTCAAATCCCGAAGCTGGTACTTAAAGATGTGAGGCGAGGTTGGTTTACCAGGGGCGCTATCTACCCCAAGCAACCCGGTCCATGCTTTCCTACCTGTTATGATGCACCTCCATCACCTCCTCTTTCCAAAACGTTTTCAATGCGTATGCCAAATGGAAAGCCCGAACTATGTGACTCATGAAATTTACTAGGCAACTTAGTCACTCGAGGGGTTCCCAAGCCATGTGTGGTTGTACACTCGTCTCGGTTTCAAAGGCAAGAACTCAGTTCCTAGTGGTGGCGAGCATGGGACTACAAAAACCTCACCCAACGTGGCCTTCCATACAATCCTTAGCATGTTTAGTTAACTCCTTCGATGATGTCACCATCCCCTACCTTTCTAGATTCAACGGCAGCTCTGATTCATCATTCGGACGGATCAGACGTTGTTACTATGCATGGCTAAGCTGTCGGTCGCAAAATCTCTAACAACGCTCACATGCCAAACCTAGGTATGCTAGGAGAGCAGTGGATCAGGAGTATAAGGCTACAAAAGGGAACAGTGCAGTAGATAGGTAACACTAGCTACTGACAAAATACCACATTGGAATCGTGTGCATCATAGCGAGAAAGTAATATACTTTATAAAACATAAGTTTAGAATGAGAGGATACACTTTCCTTGTCCTTCAGTAGACAAATATGGATCTTCGGTGTTGTTGACTTCAGCCTCGGGCTCGGATCCTATCGCGAAGAACCAATACCGGAAAGGAAAGCGACAATCAAGACATGGCATCGATGCAATGCTCAAGCATGGATGATGATATGACAAGTTAATTACATTGAAATGAAGCCCTAAGGAATGCTTGACAATTTAAACGGGGTTCCGAGGGGTGAAAACCCTAACTCGGGGAAATTCCGAAATCACCTGTGAGGGGTTACTATGTTGTTCTAAATAAACTTGTCATGAAAGTCGATTATCAGTGCATGATTATAGTGTAATTAGATTGATCTCATTTTTCTGAACATTTTGATATATTATACATATTTTTTGACTTATATATAATTAGTTATTGATTTTACAGATTTATATCATATTCTTCCATTTTTAAATAATTATAAAAGATTAATGACATCACTCTGGCGTCAACATACCCTAACCCTAGACTTTCTGTACCGCAGAGGGTTCTACCCGTAGCCACTGACAAGGGGGCCCAGTAAAGCTGGGTCCACCCGATGGCCACGTAGGTGCCACGTCGGACACAGCGACGGGAAACGTCAGATGGTGGTCACCGGCGACGATCTGGGCCACCCCAGCACGCGCAGGAGGCCGCGTTCGAAAGGGCGCAACGAGGCAAACCTAACTATCCTAGCGCCACTAGTTATTGGTCACCGAAGGGGCAGCTACGGCGAACGGCGGTGGCGGTGCTCGCAGGCGAACGGCGTGTGACGGCTACGGGAGGCTAGCAGGCAAACAGAGGTTGCCTTGAGCACCAGGGGCTCACCACGGTGCTCGTAGAAGGGTCGGGGAGGACAGGCGAGGCCGGAATCGACGGCGAGGCAAGCGAAGGAGCTCGTCGGTGCTGAGGAAGAAGACGTCGATGGGGACGATTCACGCCGCCCCTCTTCGATTCCTTTTGCAGGGAGATGGAGTGGAGCGAGGCGGAGCTCGTGGAGGTGCCAGCGGAGCTTGGGGAGGCCAGCAACGGCGGCTAGCCGGCGACCATGGCGGGCTAGGGTTCGGGATCTGGCAGCGAGACGCAAGGGAAAGAGAGAGAGAACTTGGGGGCGAGTGAGAGGATAGGGAGAGGGCGCAGCACGTCTCGATGACCTTATCCTCGCTGGGAACACGATGGATGGCGACGGCGGAGCGGCGCGGATCGACGGCGGCGCGCAGGACACGGGGCATCTTCCAGCTAGAGAAGATGACGGCAGTTTTGCAAAAAAAAAACTTGGCAAAAACTGAAAAACAACCCGCAGTCCAGTCCAGGGGCTGAGATTTGCAAGAAGACCCTTGGGTTTTGTTAAAACCTCTGTTTTTATTATTAATAGCTCTATAAAAATGATTTTTAAGCAATTTTAACTAGAGAAAAGGCAAGGGCACTTTGGTAAATACCAGAATATCACCAAACTTGAATTTGGTGCATATTTGAAACCATTTGTACACATTTTAGGGTTTTGTTCTTATATTTGGTTCACACACTTGGTCACATGCATTACCTTGATGATTTAAACACATGCATGCAATGCTTTAAGTACTAATTATATATATTACAAACTTGGGCTGTTACAGCTGGCGCGTGAACAGATACACTTCCCGTCTAGTTCGACTCATCCTACTTATCGGTACTGCTAAATCACCGGCAACTTTCACTTCTAGCCTTTTTGATGTTGTAAGCAAAAAATGACAAATGTGCTTCCTAGGAGGAACCCCACTCACCTTCTCATGTAAAGCTGCTATCAGTTCAGATATCTGTACCACTTTAGGATCGTATGTGCTAATGACTACATCAATGTTGTCGACGCATTTTTCTGTGCCATCATCTAATTTTCAGGTGAACTTCTTGACATCGATACGAAAGTGTACCTTCCATCACTAGTTTCCTCAGGATCGAAACCGCCGGGAGGTTCGATGACAGTATCAGAGTCCAGACCATGGGCTTGCTCCTCAACAACTGGTCTTCGAGTAGCCGCAGCAGAGGTAGCGCACTGAACTTCACCACGGGTTCGAGGAGGACCAGCACCCAAGACAACAGTTCTGGAACCAACAACAGCACGGAGGCCTCGCGAAGCCTTAGTTAGCGCAACAGCAGTAGGTATTGGGTCAGTAGCAGGCTTAGCAACAACACCAACAGTTCTGGCAACAGTGGGGCGGCCTCCTGAAGCCTTAGTTTGTGCAACAGCAGCAGGGATTGGTTCAGTAGTAGGCTGAGCAACAACACCAGCAGATTCCACAATAGCGGGGAGGCCTCCCGAAGCCTTAGTTTGCGCAATAGTAGCAGGGATTGGGTCAGTAGCAGGCTGAGCAACAAACACCAGCAGTTTCCACAATAGTGAGGCAGCCTCCTGAAGCCTTAGTTTGCGCAACAGCAGCAGGGATTGGGTCAATAGCAGGCTGAGCAACAACACCAGCAGATTCCACAACAGCGGGACGGCCTCCCGAAGCCTTAGTTTGCGCAACAGCAACAGGGATTGGGTCAGTAGCAGGCTGAGTAACAAATCCAACATATTCCACAACGGAAGCACGACCTACATCCACAACAGGGTCTTGCACCATGGCAAAACGGGCACTCCTACGATGAGGTTGCGCTGCAGAAGCATGGCGCAGACGAGGAACCATATTTTTCTTAACATCAGCGGGGCTTCGAGTCAGACCGCCCTGAGCTTGAATAGCAAGGCCACTAGGAGTGGAAGCAGATTCCACATCCACTATTCTACATTCCAGAAGAAACATTCGAGCCCTCGAACACCGTTTCAGCAACCCGAACATCTGCCTGTCATGATTTATAGTAACCTTTCTGCCTTGTTCATCCATGAAGCGGAACGGTGCAGTTTGTGTCAGCCTCATTTCAATATGTTTACGCAGAGCAGCAACCATACCAGAAATAGTGCAAATCTGCGCCGGTGCTTCTTTAATTGTGACACAAGTACCATAATTCCACTTGGCCTTCACATTTGCTAATTGCGGTTGGTACCAAAACCACGTAAGGGGCATCTGGGGGGCTAGTTGAGAGAAATTTGGGGACAAAAAATAAGAACTTGTCTATCAGCATTCTGCCAGCAAACAATTCTAGGTTCGATCTATCTCTTTCAGGTCAATAGATAGCTTGCAATTATAGTTAGTACAAAAAGCAAAGAGAAGAGTAGCTTACCTCCATGCTGCTCAGCTCATCCGGCGGCGCTGGCGGGCTAGATCCTCAGAACGGTGGGCACAACATGCGGCATTAGAGCTCAAGATCAGCGAGAGGGCGCAGCAACTTGGCACCGAAAGGCAAACTTCCCAAGGGATCGTTCTAGGTGGAGGGTGGATTTCACCGCTGGCGGCGCTATGGTTCATGCGAAGGAGGGAGTGAATTTGTGAATTTCGCCAACGCTCTAAGGCGTGGGGTATAGTTCCTCATTTTGCCTACGTGGTTGCCGACTTGGCACTTGCGTCACGGACATAGTAGTTACATGGAGGTCCCGGACGTCTCTTTCATGGGGCAGTTGACATAAAGTTTATATTTGGAAGGTGTAGGATGAATTCGGCTCGAAATAGGCCTTCTCAGTGATTGGAAGCCCAAGTTTGCAAAATCCAGAGATTACACAGAACTTGGACCCCGTGTTGCACTCGCACGAGAAGTCAGACCCTGCAAGTTGAAATCCCCGACGATGCCCCACCAAGATCATCTTCCACACAGCCACCTCTCCATCCTCATGGGCTAGGTTGTTGATCAACACCTGCACAACACCATCCTCCGAAAAACAACACTGTGCCCACCGTTTGGAGTCACCACTCCGGATGGAGTGAGACCACCCTAACCGAGCACCTAGCAGGAGATGGAGACGATATATAATGGCACGAAGGATTAGGAGCCTGGAAGAGCTCCATCGTTGGACACTATAGATGTGCATTATCTTCTAATCGCCTACTGGCACGTAGCTTATTAAACAGTGTCTTTTTTAGATTTCTCTTTATTTTTAAACTCTTTAAGGCTTTTTTAAGGTTTTCTTTAAACTCTTAGAGGGTAATTTCTTACCCTACTCACGCTGATTTTTCAGCGGAAGTTATCTACTCCCACTTTCTAACTACTTGACAATGATTTCTTGACCCACCTTCCTGTTGGAGATATGCCCTAGAGGCAATAATAAAAGTAGTTATTATTATATCTTTGTGTTTATGATAAATGTTTACATTCATGCTATAATGGTATTAACAGGAAACATTAATACTTGTGTGATTTGTAAACTAAATTAGAGTCCCTGGTAAAGCCTCTTTGTAATACTAGCTTGTTGGTTGATAGATGATCGTGGTTTCCCGATCAAGAACATTGAGATGTTATTAACAACAAGATCATACCATTGGGAGAATGGTATGATGGACATACTCCTATAGATAAGCGTATCATTAAGATCAAGTCATTCCAATAGTTCATTTGCTATAAGCTTTCTGATACATAGTAACCTAATTCCTTCGACCATGAGATCATGTTAATCACCATCACCGGAAGGATTCTTTGATGACATCAAACACCACACCGTAACTGGTTGGCTATAAAGGTGGCATTGAGTGTTCAGAAAGTATGTGTTGAGGCACATGGATCAAGAGTGGGATTTGTCCATCCATATGACGGATAGATATACTCTGGGCCCTCTCGATGGAATGTCATCCAATTAGCTTGTAAGCATGTGACTAGCTCACAAGGGATCACATATCACGGGAACGAGAAAAGATTTCTTATCGGTAACGAGGTTGAACTAGGTATGCAGAGATAATGATGATCAAACCTCGGATAAGTAAACTATCGCTAGACAAAGGTAAATTGGTATCGTATGTAAGTGGTTCATTCGATCGCTAAGTAATCATAGAAATATGTGGGAGCCATATGAATTTGTAGATTCCTCTATTGGTTATTGATCGGAGAAGTGTCTCGGTCATGTCCGCATAATTCACGAACCGTAGGGAGACACACTTAAGGATTCGATGTTGTTTAGTAGATATGGAATGTAAGTAGGGAGACCGGATGTTGTTCAGAGTCTCAGATGGGATCCAAATATCACGAGGAGATCCGGAAGGGTCCGGAGAATAAGATTCATATAAGGAAAGTCTGATTCCAGAGTTCGGGAATGATTTCGATGTTTTCATCAGAGAGGTTCTAGAAGGGTCTAGAAGGTTCACCGGACCGGAAGGGGAATGGTTCATGAATGTGTCATGGTTAAGTGGAATGATTGGATCATGTCCTAGGTCACTTGGTTGGGCATTTGCGAGAGAAAAATAAAGCTCTAAATTGAAAGTCAAAAGGTACGTTTGAAAAGTCAAACTAGAACAATAGTTTACTAGTGGAAGAAGGAAAGAGTCTTTCCTTCTCTCCAACTTGGGTTTTGGGGGAGGATTCAAACTCCCATCTCCCAAGATGCCCTCCCTCTCATAAATAGAGGGGAGGGGCTGCCCCAAAGCACGAAAACCAGCCCTCCCCACCTTGAGCCACCACCGCTCGCCTTCGCCGCCGCCGCGCCGCCGCCCAGTGTCGTCGCCGGCCTGTCGTCGTCACCCTAGCCGCCGCCGACTCCTTCTCCTCCTCTCCGGCCTTCTAAACCTATATCGCTGGAAACCCTAGATCCACCATAACTCGCATCGTCTTAGGCAAAGCCCTGCGAGATCTTCCCTCTACTTCCGACACCACGCCGTCGTGCTGCCGGAATCGCGAGGGGAGAACTACAACCTCTGTTGCCTGCTAGAACAAGGGAAAGGAAGGTCTTCATCGAGTACCGAACGTGTGACCGACTACGGAAGAGCTGCCGGAACGCAGCAGCGGAAGGATCGTCTACGCGATCTTGAGATCGGCAAGTGTACGACTACATCCCCAGGAGAATCTGCTCTCATTAACCGCTTTGGAATCTTCGAGGGTCAGTACTCTAATCGACTCATTGCTACAATCTAGTAGATAGATCTTGGCTTGTTTGTGTGCATGCAGTAGAATTTTTTTGTTTTCCATGCTACGAACCCCTACAGTGGTATCAGAGCCGTGTCTATATGTAGATCTGTTGCACGATTAGAACACAATGGTCATTGTGGCCGTTGATGCTTTTGTTGTCGATTGCTTCTTGTGTACTTTGCATATTGGGGGATGGTGGGATGAAGCGGCCCAGGCTAACCTTACATGACATCATTCATGAGACTTGCTCCACGCTTGACATCCAACTCGTATAGCATAAGTGGCTTTGCGGGTGCCTGTTTCTCCCACCATAGTTAAGATTCAATTTACAATGGGTGATTAACAATACTAGTATAAACGTTGTGGTTCTTGTTCGTAAGTTAGAACAACACTTATTGAAAGCCCCAAACCACTTAAAATATGCAAAGAAAATTAGAGACGTCTAACTTTGTTTTGCAGGGGTGTGCTGTGATGTGATATGGCCATGATTGTGATTATATATGATGTATTCAATGTTCCTTATTGTAAGTCGGCAACCGACAGGAGCCATATGGTTGTCTTTTAATTTCGTTAAGACATGCGTGTCTATTATTCAAAGTAGTTATAATAGTTGATGCTGGTGGACGACAACCATGGAGCGGTGCCATTGACCTTGACGCAATGCCGGTGATGATGGAGATCATGTCCGTGCTTGAAGATGGAGATAGGAAGCACAAGAAGAAAGGCCATATCATATCACATATTATGAATTGCATGTGATGTTAATCCTTTTATGCATCTTGTATTGCTTATTCCGCGACGCTAGCATTATAAGATGATCCCTCTCACAAAATTTCAAGTTATAAAGTGTTCATCCTTAGTAAGCACCGTTGCTAAAGCTCGTTGTTTCGAAGCACCACGTGATGATCGGGTGTGTTAGATTCTACGAGTGTATACAACGAGAGCAAGCCAGATTTTCTCATGCGGAAGCTCAGGTTTGATCTTGACGAGCCTAGCATGTAGAGACAAGGTCTCGGAACATGGATCACCGAAAGGTAAAGCATGAGTCATATAGTAGATATGATGAACATGTTTATTGTTCTCCATTGAAGCTACATCAACTCTCGTGATGATCGGTTTTGATGTGGTGGATTTGGTTCATGTGATCACTAAAACAATGTGAGGGATATTTTTTGAGTGGGAGTTCACCTAGATTAATTTAACTATTAATTAGAACTCAATTTGTCATAAACTTAGTCTAAACTATTGCAAATATGTTGTAGATCAATGGCGGCCCCTACCATCAATTTTAATGCGTTCCTAGAGAAAAAAAAGTTGAAAAACAATAGAAGCAACTTCGCGGATTGGCTCCGCAACTTGAGGATTTTCCTCAATGCTGGTAATTTGACCTATGTGCTGGATGCACCACTGGGTGACCCACCTGCAGCTGATGCTACCGATGAGGTGAAGAATGTTTTCCTCACTCGGAAGAATTAGTACTCCACAGTTCAGTGTGCTACCTTGTATGGTTTGGAATTGGAGCTTCAGAAAAGGTTTGAGAACCATGAACCACATGATATTGTCCGTGAACTCAAAATGATATTTGAGGCTCACGCGACAGTTGAGAGTTATGAGGCTTCTGAAAAGTTCTTTAACTGCAAGATGGAAGAGGGCAGCTCCGTCAGTGAGCACATTCTTAAGATGTCTGGGCACACAAGAAAGCTTCAAAGCTTGGGTATAGTGATTCCTAATGCTTTGGGGATTCACCGTGTCCTCCAATAACTACCACCAAGTTACAAGAACTTTGTGATGAACTACAATATGCAAAACATGGACAAGTCGTTGCTCGAACTCTTCTCCATGTTAAAGTCTGCGGAAGTGGAGATCAAGAAATAGAACCAAGTGTTCTTGGTCAATAAGACCACCAAATTCAAGAAGCAAGGCAAGTCTAAGAAAAAGGGAAACTTCAAGAAGGGTGGTAAGAAAGTTACCGCGCCGGCGAAGAAGACCAAGGCTGGGCCTAAGGCTGATACTGAGTGCTTTTACTGCAAGGGAGACACTGGAAGCGGAATTGCCATAAGTACTTGGCGGATTTGAAGAACGGCAACATCAAGAAGAAAGGTATATTTGATATACATGTTATTGATGTGTATCTCACTAGTACTCGTAGTAGTGCTTGGGTATTTGATACTGGTTCAGTTGCTCATATTTGTAACTCGAAACAGGTGCTGAAGAATAGACGGAAACTAGCAAAGAACAAGGTGATGATGCGCGTTGGAAATGGATCAAAGGTTGATGTGATCGCGGTCGACACGCTACCTCTTCATCTACCATCGGGATTAGTTTTATACTTAAATAATTGTTATTTGGTGCCTGCGTTGAGCATGAACATTATATCCGGATCATATTTATTGCGAGACGGTTACTTGTTTAAGTCCGAGAATAATGGTTGTTCGATTTATAGGAGTAATATGTTTTATGCACATGCACCTTTGATAGATGGTCTATTCTTGTTGAATCTCGACTATAGTAATACACATATTAACAACATTGAAGCTAAATATTTGAAATTGAGCGATAACCCGACCTATATGTGGCACTGTCGTCTTGGTCACATTGGAGTGAAGCGTATGAATAAACTCCATTCCGATGGACTTCTTGAATCACTTGATTTCGAATCACTTGAAAGATGCGAAGCATGTCTGATGGGTAAAATGACTAAGACTCTATTTTCTTGTGTGATGGAGCGATCTACGGACTTATTGGAAATCATACATATCGATGTGTGTGGTCCAATGAGTGTAGCATCGCGCAGTGGTTATCATTATGTTCTTACCTTCACGGATGACTTGAGTAGATATGGGTATATCTATTTCATGAAACATAAGTCCGAAACTTTCGAGAAGTTTAAGGAATTTCATAGTGAAGTAGAGAATCAACGTAACAAGAAGATTAAGTTTCTACGATCTGATCGTGGAGGTGAATATCTTAGTTACAAGTTTGGCGAGCATTTGAAGAAATGCGGAATACTTTCACAATTGACACCGCCGGGAACACCACAACGTAATGGTGTGTCCGAACATCGTAATCGAACTCTCTTAGATATGGTTCGTTCTATGATGTCACTTATAGATTTACCGCTATCGTTTTGGGGTTATGCATTAGAAACAACCGCATTCACTTTAAATAGGGCACCATCTGGATCCGTTGAAACGACACCGTATGAATTATGCTTTGGGAAGAAACCTAAATTGTCGTTCCTTAAAGTTTGGGGTTGTGAAGCTTATGTAAAGAAGTTACAGCCCGACAAGCTTGAACCCAAAGCGGAAAATGCGTCTTCATAGGATACCCGAAGGAAACTATTGGGTATACCTTCTATCATAGATCCGAGGGCAAAATCTTCGTTGCCAATAATGGATCCTTTCTAGAGAAGGAGTTTCTCTCGAAAGAAGTGACTGGAAGGAAAGTAGAACTCGACGAGGTTGTTGAACCTTCTCTCGAACTTGCGAGTAGCGCAGCGCCGGAAGTAGTTCATGTGGCGCCTACACCAATAAGATAGGAAGATAATGATGTTGATCATGAAACTTCGGTTGAAGTTACTACAGAACCTCGCAGGTCAATGAGAACTCGTACCACTCCTGATTGGTATGATCTCGTTATGAGTTCATGTTGGTGGACAACATCGATGACCCTGCGACATATGAGGAAGCGATGATGAGCCTAGATTCCAATAAATGGCAAGAAGCCATGAAATCCAAGATTGGATCCATGTACAAAAACCAAGTATGGACTTTGGTGGACTTACCGGATGGCTGGAAGGCTGTCGAGAACAAATGGATTTTTAAGAAGAAAACAGATGCTGATGGTAATGTTACTGTCTATAAAGCTCGACTTGTCGCAAAAGGGTTTCGACAAATTGAAGGAGTTGACTACGATGAGACTTTTCTCACCGGTAGCAAAGCTAAAGTTTGTGATGATTTTGTTAGCAATCGCTGCATATTATGATTATGAGATATGGTAGATGGATGTCAAAACGGGGTTCCTCAATGGAGACATTGATGAAGAATTGTATATGGTACAACTCAAAGGTTTTGTCGATCCTAAATGTGCTAACAAGGTATGCAAACTTCAACGGTCCATTTATGGATTGAAGCAAGCAGCATCCCAGAGTTGGAATCAACGTTACGTTCATGCTATAATGGTATTAACAGGAAACATTAATACTTGTGTGATTTGTAAACTAAATTAGAGTCACTGGTAAAGCCTCTTTGTAATACTAGCTTGTTGGTTGATAGATGATCGTGGTTTCCCGATCATGAACATTGAGATGTTATTAACAACAAGATCATATCGTTAGGAGAATGGTATGATGGACATACTCCTATAGATAAGCGTAGCATTAAGATCAAGTCATTTCAATAGTTCATTTGCTATAAGCTTTCTAATACATAGTAACCTAATTCCTTCGACCATGAGATCATGTTAATCAACAACACCGGAAGGATGCTTTGATGATATCAAACACCACACCGTAACTGGGTGGCTATAAAGGTGGCATTGAGTGTTCGGAAAGTATGTGTTGAGGCACATGGATCAAGAGTGGGATTTGTCCATCCATATGACGGATAGATATACGCTGGGCCCTCTCGGTGGAATGTCATCCAATTAGCTTGCAAGCATGTGACTGGCTCACAAGAGATCACATATCACGGGAACGAGAAAAGAGTACTTATCGGTAACGAGGTTGAACTAGGTATGCAGAGATACCGACGATCAAACCTCGGATAAGTAAACTATCGCGAGACAAATGGAAATTGGTATCGTATGTAAGTGTTTCATTCGATCGCTAAGTAATCGTAGAAATATGTGGGAGCCATATGAATTTCCAGATTCCTCTATTGGTTATTGATCGGAGAAGTGTCTCGGTCATGTCCGCATAATTCACGAACCGTAGGGAGACACACTTAAGGATTCGATGTTGTTTAGTAGATATGGAATGTAAGTAGGGAGACCGAATGTTGTTCGGGGTCTCAGATAGGATCCGAAATATCACGAGGAGATCCAGAATGGTCTGGAGAATAAGATTCATATAAGGAAAGTCTGATTCCAAAGTTCAGGAATGATTTCGATGTTTTCATCGGAGAGGTTCTAGAAGGTTCACCGGACCGGAAAGGGAATGGTTCATGAATGTGTCATGGTTAAGTGGAATGATTGGATCATGTCCTAGGTCACTTGGTTGGGCATTTGAGAGAGAAAATAAAGCTCTAAGTTGAAAGTTAAAAGAGAGGTTTGAAAAGTCAAACTGAAACAATAGTTTCCTAGTGGAAGAAGGAAAGAGTCCTTCCTTCTCTCCAACTTGGGTTTGGGGAAGGATTTAATTCCCCTCTCCCAAGATGCCCTCCATCTCATAAATAGAGGGGAGGGGCTGCCCCAAAGCACGACAACCATCCCTCCCCACCTTGAGCCGCCGCCCAGCCGCCGCTGACTCCTCCTCCTCCTCCTCCTCCTCTTCGGCCTTCTAAACCTAGATCGCCAGAAACCCTAGATCCACCATAACTCGCACCGGCTTAGGCGAAGCCCTGCGAGATCTTCCCTCTACTTCCGACACCACGCCGTCGTGCTGTCGGAATCGCGAGGGGAGAACTACAACCTCCGCTGCCTGCTGGAACAAGGGAGAGGAAGGTCTTCATCGAGTACCGAACGTGTGACCGACTGCGGAAGCGCTGCCGGAACGCAGCGCCGGAAGGATCGTCTACGCGATCTTGAGATCGGCAAGTGTACGACTACATCATCCACGAGAATCTGCTCTCGTTAACCGCTTTGGAATCTTCGAGGGTGAGTACTCTAATCGACTCGTTACTGCAATCTAGTAGATAGATCTTGGCTTGTTTGTGTGCATGCGATAGAATTTTTTTGTTTTCCATGCTACGAACCCCTATACTTCCCGGCCCTAAGTTTTCAAAAGTAGTCGACATCTGCGATAATATTTGTTTAGCTCTTTTTTTTTCTAAATTCCTCGCCATATTTTTCTATGGTAAATTCGACATCGATTTGTCAACTTTCGCGACGGTAAGTTCCCGAAAGTAGTCGACGCCTACGATAGTATTTGTTTAGCTCTTTTTTTTCTAAATTCCCTGCCATATTTTTATAGCCGTATTTTTTACAGTAAATTCGACATCGATTTGTCGAATTCCTCGACGGTACATTCTAGCCGCGTATCTTCTACCTTGGTATTGATATTTAGAATGTAGTCATTCAGTAGTCATTCATCGACGCACTTTGACAGTAATTCTTCGTCCTAGCTCTTCGGGCTCAACCATAATTTCTCGATGGTAAATATTTATTTCCAGCAGTACACGAACACTGACCTTGAGCAGATGAGTTTTCGTCAGGGCGGGCGACACAGCAGTACACGAACAGTGATCTTGAGCAGATGAGTTTTCGTCAGGGGCGGCGTGTCGCCGCCGAGTTGTCTAGTTTACTTTAAAAATATTGATGGAGCATTTCTACACATATGTCATATCAAAATGATCATTTTGGAGCATAGTAAATGGAAATAAGAGTTGACATATGATTACAAGGAAGCATAAAAAATATTTGAAAAATATATATTCATACTGCACAAATCACGGGCCAAAAATTACAGAACATAGTAATGACATTTTAAACATAAGATTCAAGAACTTTGAGCTGTCAGTAACATCTGCAAGATCCTGAAGCTATTATAAAATAAAAATTCAACATCTGATTGCACTCCACTATGCAGAATAACATAAAAAAGCTAGCAAGCCTCTCGACGACTTCTTTTGGTCTCAATCCTTTTCCGTCTTGATCGCCTCCTGCATTGAAGCATAAAGACCAAACTTGAAAGGGCTTCCAACTCATCCACGTATGCTTGTGGATCTTCATCCAATCCATATGAAATTTGTATAACCAAAAAACCAGGAAACTATGTTACTATCTTGTAACTAAAAGGATACCGAGCAGAACAGTCTTGACCAACCTTTCCGCCGCCAGTCAACCACCTCTGCTCCCTCTCTAGAATCTAGAACGGACAGAGAGAGAGAGAGAGAGAGCAGGCCGGTGGTCATGGGGGAACTCGGAAAAGGGACGCAGTAATTTCATGGTCAAGCATGTCAAAAGGCAGGTGAACATTAAAACTGATCTTTTTAGGAAGTAAGAGAATGAATACATTGGCCCTTTTCAGTGTAAAAATTTGAAAACCACCTGTCCCATGCCTGCCACCATCTTTTCTGTAGGAAATGCGAAACTGAATACATTGCCTATGTGTACCTTTTCAGCATACAAACTTGAAAAGCACTTATGTCATGTGCCTGCCACCATACTTACTATACCTTTTTGAATCAACATCAGTACTCTTTTTGTGAAACAATCATGAAGAAGCAAAAGTCAGAGCTCATGTAGTAAGGAAGCAAGACGATAACCTCAACTGATTCCAAAAATAAAGAACCACCACTAACTAATAAAATTTGCTAGAAATCCATGGGATCGTCCACTTCGATGCTCACCAATGAACTGAAACAAAAACATGTACTGGGAAATATACTTATCAGGGACATAAGTACCTATAGCAAAAGGCCCTATTCAAGTCAAATCTGGACTACCAACATTCCAACAAAACAAGAAAAAAGAGGGTTGGGATATGCAAGTCTACATGCTTTTGGCAAAACCATTCCTGATAATCTGAAAAGAAAAGAAACATATGCAATCTGAACATAAGGAAGATGAAAACCAAATACTTAAAACAATCAATCGATGAGCAAAATGAATCCTATCATACCTAGAGAATATGAAGAGAAGGTTGAATTTGTCCTCCAATTTTCACCGAAGGTGCCTATCATCCTGCAATAGGAATCAGGCCAAAACTAAATCAATGAGCACATAATAAGAAGACATTACATTATCTGATAATCATAATTCGAGCAAAAATACAACGTCGTATAGAAAGTTTCAGTAAAATGTTCTGCATGTGCGCATGATTTTTGTTCACCTTCTCAAGTGATATTCCAGAGAATGGAGCACATCATCCTCCAAGACGTTGTCGACTGCAACCTTCTTGTAGCCCGACTGTTAAACTGGTTGCTGCAGCAACATACCTTTATTCAGATTCCATCAGTCTAGTTTGAGACATAAAGGAAAGCAGAACCTATGCATGAGGACATACAACAATAATCCTAGGGAAATTATTTTGTAGGCTAAGAGAAAATACCAGTTGGATTTTCAGGAACCATATCCAGATCAGTTAAGAAAAATAACATGATGGGCAGGTTAAGCATTATTGTTACATCCCAATTTATTGTTGGCGTTGAAGCAACTCTTTTCCTATGGTGATATCAGCTTACACAACCCTTAAATGAGTAGTTAATATCTGCAAAAAAATAATTAACTCTGAGGTTAATTCAAGGGAGCGAGATGTACAAAACAAACAAATAATGGATGCAACAGAAGACAAATCCCCAAGAGCCACTCACCTTGTGCTGCTCCAATGATGAGATGCAGGACGGAGCGCTAAAACACCGATGCAGCTGGGGTGATATACACTTAGGTTGCTGAGCAGTCCCTCAAGCCGCACCCGCAAGGAGGAGGACAGCGGCCAGATGGCGACGCCGCCACAACTTCTTGGATCTCTGACGCCTTATGTTCTTAGCCTCTAAAATCTTTGCGCTTGTATTTTGACAGGGCACGTTGATTTTCACTCCCAGACAGTGGCCTTCCTTAGCAGCCGTCCAATGGAAAGAACAAACCTAGCCATCTGCAACAAAGGCAAGAGCAGCCACCATGAGCGTAAGGCAAGCAAAGGCAAATCGAATATCAGTAAAAGGTCAAAATGTGCTCAGGGAATACAACCTACTTCAACCACATCCGCACCATCGCCCACGGTCGCAACTTGTGGCAGTGAAGCTCTCAACCTGTCCTGTGCACATACAACTCCTCGATCTATTGAAGGTGCGATAACTGCAATTTACATAGTATTTTACCAGAAGAGACATGGCGATACATCTGCTAACACTTGCTACGCACCAAAATCACAATTCACAAACCATGTCAGCTGTTGCTTTTGGACTTTTTAAACAAGCAGGTACTGTGCCCTCGATCTATTGAACATGAAGACTCTAAAACACATAGAAAGTGTCCGGGAGGAGATCAACCATTGGATCAGGGATCCTAGGTCTCCACGCCAGGCATCCTCCCCTCTTTCAAATCGGCCTGAGGAGGAGGAACGATGGTAGAGAGGATTTGGAGACAAAAAGGAGTCACTACGAGTCTTCCCAGATGGATCGATGTGGCAGTCTAGAAACGGAACCATGAGGCGTCTGGCCCATGCACCACGTGTACAACCGACACACACATGAACCAGAAACATGCAAGAAGCAGAGCTATGGGGAGAACGCGAGGAGAAACACAGAAACACGCAAGAAGCAGAGCTATGGGGGGGGGAGAACGCGAGGAGAAAAATCTCCGATGGCCTCAAAAATCTGAGAAAAAAGTGAAGCAACCAGATGTATCTATACGCAGCGGCCTCTCCAGGGACGCCTATGTGCTGATGCTGCTCGAGGACAACCTCGCCGACATGCTGCTTGACGAATCAGCAAGGAGGAGCGGAGAGAGGAGGCGGCGAGAGGGCTTGCCGGTCGCTGCCTCTCCAGGAGGGCCCTTGGCCTTGTTATCGCCGCCGCAAATTGGTCTCGCTCTCCGAGGAAAACAAAGAAAAAAAGAAAGAAAGGATCCTTTCCGTTCCTTTCCTTTTGTTTAAGAAGAAAGATGAAGGAGGAAATAACTCGATCGTACGGGTCCTGCCAAAAAAACAAGATGGAATAGCAACTCGGAATTAAATCCGATTAACAAGAAATACACGTTGTGAAAGGGGTGGATATTATATATCAATCAAAAGCAACAGCGATACATAATCTCAAAGGAATTACACTGTTTGAAACACAAAGATCTTTAATTCGTATCCTAACTTATTCCTGGCGGGTCAAATGAAAAAGCTAGTTATTGATAGCCATTCCGTTGCGCCTGTTTCGCACGGTTGCACGGGCCTCGGCCTTGATGTGCGACCACACCTCTTTAAAACACTTGTAGAGCTCGCGCTCGACATAGCCGCGCCGCCCGCGGTACAGGCGCATGTGCTTTCCGTTGGTCTTGAGCAATTCTCGGAATTTCTTCTTTAGATTTTTCCTTTGGTTACAAACAGTTTGAACAGTCAAGTTGGTGACGATGAGCGGCGGATCTGCCTTGCGCAGTTCTTCAAGGAGCTCGGAAGAAGCGACACTCTTGCCTCTGTTCTCCTTGAGGAGCTTCCCGTCCATCCTCACCAGCGTGAGATTGTCCTCTAGGCTCCACTTGGAGTATTTTTCCGGCCAACTACGACGTGTCTTTCGGTTGGCGGTGGTGATAGAGACGACGACAGAGGATGCGCCATCGTCTCCTTCGTCTGGAGATGTGATCTCCTCGTCGTCGGAGGGGACGTTGGTGATGTTATCATCATCGGATGTGGCGATGGAGGAGTTGCGTTCATCGCCTTCATTGGGAGAAGTAACCTCCCCGTCGGAAGTGGCGTCGCTGTTGCCATCGCCTGAAAGCGCGTCATCCTCAGATGAGGAGATAAATATCAGATCATCATCGTGGTTGAAACCGACATCATCATCCTCGTCTAAGACAATGACATCTTTTTGAGTGGACGATGTGAGAAAAGGAAGAGTAGGGGCCATGGCGCAGCCTGTCGAATACACAAGTTAGTCATATTTATAGACTCTACAGGTGTCTTGTGCTGAAAATGTTCTGGCGCGCACCATCAAATTTTTGGCGCCTCTGCCCTGACGGAAGGTGAGTTAATACGATTTGATGAGATTGATATCTTGCTGATTGCGTTTGATTTCCGTCTCCATATAGATCAAAATAGATGGCGCCAACATAGATTAAACTGGTATTCGCGCCGAATATTTATACTGAGCCCGCCAAATCTCCAAATAGGATGCGAACGGTTAGTCTTTTTTTTTGAACTGTTGAAAGTAATATTCCGTCGGTCCCAAAAAATAGATGCCTTAGATTGTTAAAATTTGGATAAATCTAAGATATTATTTGGTATATAGATTCATTCAAATTTTGAAAAACCTGTGACATCTTTTTTGAGACGGAGGGAGTAATTAATTAAAGGATAAAATATACTACCTCCGATCTAAATTAATGTTCTCATATTCAGATGTATGTAGTCATGTTTTTTACTCTTAGTTGACTTGAATTTGTCTATATTCGGATGTATTTAGACATGTGTGTTTGAGTGCTAGATATATTCGAATCTAGACAAATCTAAAGGCATCTTCACCAGGCCGACCCATCCGGTCCGAGTGTGTTCGAAATTGTCCGCGCGGATGCACGGGGCTTGTGCAGCGTCCCAGCGGGGCCGACCCATCCAGAGAAACGCATCCAGCTTGACCCATCCATGCATCTATATGGGGCTTGGTTGCGTCGCCTGGAAGCGTGCGGACAACACGGGTGTGGTGTCCGCGCGTGCCACTATCCCATCCGTCAGCCACCGCTTATCGGCGACATTGATTCAGACGCAACCGTGGCACCGATTCAGAGGGAAGGCTGACTAGCGGCAGCATGCGCCATCAATGGCGACGAGACAACACAGTGACCCACTGGGCGGCGCCTGCGTTCCCGCGCCGATATTGATGGCGAAGGAGTGGTAAGCTGCGGGCATTCACGGGCGGCTGGGCTATTTAACCCTGCGCCCGTCGATGCCGCACTCCTCACCTATCGCCATCACAAAACCTAGCCGCCGCCACCACCACCACCAACGATGAAGATGCCGTCATGGCTGAAGAAGGGGAGGAGAAAGAATGACCACGAGAAGTCTGGCTTTGGCAGCCAGCGCTCCCTGCTATCGGCCTTCCTCCGCGGCACATCCCTGCTGCCTCCGCCGCGGCCGGGGGATTTTTGGGGCTGCCCCGTGGAAGTTCGCCCGCCACCGCGGCCGAAGGGGGATCGCCGTGAGAGGCGGTACTTCCGCATCGCGGATTGCGAGCGTCGCTAGAGGGAGGGCCAGGGCATCAGGCACAATGACGTGTCCTTCCCCATCGGCTGGCACCTCAACCGGGACAGTGTCCCGGTGCCGCCCGTGCCCAAGACGGGCAAAGGGCTGGACGAGGAGATCCGCCGCCGGATCAGGGGCCTCCCGCTGGCCCAACGTTGGGCTGTCGCCTACCATTCCGAGGCGTACTGGAAGGAGTTCCTCGAGTGGGAGTAGAAGGTGCGGCGTGCCACCACCATCCGCCATGACCTACAGCCGAGGGAGGTCTACCCCGTCCCCGACATCGACTCAGACGAGGAGGGCGCCGTCAATACTCTGACGCCGAGCTCGACAGCGAGGATGGCAACGACGAGGAGGTCGATGGCGACGACATCATCATCAAGCAGGAGACGGTGAACGACGTCGCCGCGAACCTGCCCCGGAGTACCGCGAGGTGCTGGAGCGGGGCTACGATGAGGACGCCTTCAGCGAGCAGGCCATCGCGGCCAGCGCGCAGGAGGAGGAAGCCTGGTGGATCGGCTTCAAGTAAGCCGTCCAGCTCACCGGCATGGTGGAGCATGCGAACGCCCAGCTGCCTCTACTGCCGCCACTCCCGGGATGGGCGCCTCCGATCACGCCGGAGGTGGGGATGGAGCTGGCGCACCTCCAGCACGGTTGGGCTCCGTGGCTTGGGCAGGCGATCAACCCGCCTGCGCCTGCTCCTACTCCGGCCCTACCGTCGCCCAACCTTTAGACGCCACCGGAGTACATCGACCTCGATCCGTAGATAGACGAGGCGGCGCCGGCGCGCGAAGATCGGTAGTTAGGGCTAGGATTAGTTCAAATTATGTTTTTTATATTTTGAATGTAAATTAAGTACAAATTTTGTCAGTTTTTAGCGTGAATTGTTTGTGTTTGAATCTAAAAAATGTTGTCTCGCCCAAGCCGGATAAATGGGTCATGCCGCTGGGAGCGGCTGGCCGGACCCCTTACCCAAATCGACTGCGGCCTGACCACAGACAGAAACAGACCCCTTGAGTCGTCCGGATGGGTTGGCTCGGTGGAGATGCCCTAAATCAACTAATATGGGTCGGAGGAAGTACTAGTACATACGAATCTAGACAAACTTAAGAACATTAACTTGGATCGGAGAAAGTAATAGTAGGCGTCTCTAGGAATAAAACTTTCGACCTTCAAGTGGACATGCCGGCATGTGTCCCCAAGAAAATCATATAATCCTGCTTTTGTTTAAAAAGTCCCGTTTTCTCTAATATAGTATCCCGGTTTTGCTAAAAATGGTTCGCTCTTAGAAACATTGTCCTCGTCGGAGATCTCGTCGAAGACTTTGTTGAAAATAGTTGTTATAAAATTGATAGAACCTAAAATTGATAAAACACCTGAACCTAAAAAACTCTCTATTAGCGGCCGGATATTTGGCGCCTCGCGAGATATTTTCCTCTGGGTGGATAATCTGGCCCTAGCCAGGCCCGGATAAGCTGCCCCTCCTACAAATCGACTAAGGAAATCTTCGTGCGGCTCTCTATTAAGGGGCGGTTATTTGGAGCCGGAGAATTTGCTTTGGGCAGAGAATTTGCCCCGACCGGATTAGCCGGCCTTAGTTGACTCCAACGGCTTCATCTAGGGAGGAGCTACAAATACCACTTCCCATCTTTAACCTGGAGTCCCTCGATTTTTTAGAAAAAGCACCGTGCTTCGTGAGCCCCAAATTCGAAAGATCTCCTCGTTCATCCATCCGAAAGCCTTAATCTTTGGAGAATTGAAGGAGACACTACTAGTAAAGCAACTATAGATAGGCATATCTTCTCTGGCGCGCGCCACAGACAAATTTTAGTGACGCATTTCAAGCACTGGGTCATAGAAAACTTTACTATTATGTGGCACATTTAGGGGAACAATGCGTCACAGAAATTTGGTGGGACCCTCCACCAGGCCTGGGCGAGCAACATTGGTCAACTGACTCTCTGATGGGTCCCTCTTCACTTTCTATGGCACATAGGACATATGCGCCATAGAAAGTGAAGAGGGACCCACCAGAGAGTCAGTTAACCAACATTCTATGGCACATATGTCTATATGCGACAGAATATGGAAAAACAGATCCCACCTTCCCTTGGATCGCCTTTTAAATTTTGTAAAAAAAAGATAAAACTTCAAAAAAAAAATAC
Organism: Avena insularis; assembly: GCA_023614405.1. Taxonomy (NCBI): domain Eukaryota; kingdom Viridiplantae; phylum Streptophyta; class Magnoliopsida; order Poales; family Poaceae; genus Avena; species Avena insularis. Next base: position 666,276 of record JAJUPC010000062.1, read on the forward strand.
CTTTGAGATGTAGTTATATTTTGGGGTATAGTTGTAGGGAAAATTAAAATACATGAATTTTGATGTATTTTGTAAAAAAATTCATGACACGGTAAAATGGCCATAATTTTTGAATATGATGTCGGATAAAATGTTTTACCCATCAAAATGATCGTCGCCAAATTTCTTACTCGAATTCAACTACCAAAGGCCGTTCTGGAATTTATAGATTCCCTGAATCCGAAAAGAGTAAAAAGTTATGGCAGAAAGAAGTTTTTTTTCCTGCAAAAAGATAAAAAAGGGGAGAAAGTTATGTGGCGCATATCTCCCATATGCGCCACAGAAGTCTTGGGAAGGATTCGAAATTTAAATCCCATCGGCGCCCCTTCTCCCTCCCTTTTCTCCTTTTCCTCCCCACCACACTTCTCCTCCCTCTACTTCCTCTCTCCTTCTCCCTCCCCTTCTCCCTCTCTTTCTCTCCTCCACACTTCTCCTCCCTCCACTTCTTCTCTCCTTATCCTCTCCTTCTTCCTCCCCTTCTTCCTCACCTTCTCCTCCTCCCTCCTCCTCCTCCTCCTCCACCCCGATGAGCTCCTCCTCCTTCGGCGACCTCCTCCTCCACTCAGGTGAGCTCCTCCTCCTCCTACTCCGACAACAACCTCCTCCAACCTGGTGACCACCTCCTCTAGTGAGCCCCTCCTCTACCGGCGGCCTCCTCCTACTCCGGCGACCCCTCCTCCACCGGCGGCCTCCTCCTCATGCTCCTCCACCGGAGACCTCCTCCTCCTCCTCCGGCCACCACCGCCTCCTCTCCTCCATTGACCCCCACCTCCACCCACCTCCAGCGACCCCTACCTCCGGGCAGATCTGGCTTGTTTTTTTTAATTTGAAAAACAATCTGTGGCACATATTGGCAATATGCGCCATAGAAGTTTGAGATCTGGACCTTTTTTGAATTTTGAAAAAAACTTCTGTGGCGCATATTGGCAATATGTGGTTTCAATATGCGCCATAGAATTACAATTCAGTGGCATGGTAACAGTGGTGCATTCCCATATGCGCCATAAAATTCCAAAACCCATGCGCCACAGATAGCTATTTTCCTAGTAGAGAGAATGCCTTGATCTACATCATCACTGAAGAGATCTTCCATTCACTCTCATTCAATTGAGGGCCCCTTTGATCTAGAGTTTTGTAGCACCCCGAGAAAACCACTAATAGAAAATCGCTTGGTGTTTTTGTTTTCGTGCATCATTATGATATCATGCTCATGTCATCATACCACATTGCATTTGAGCATCATATCAAACCTTGCATTTTTCTTGTATTACTTATGTTCTTGATCCACCTAAATCTCCCCTCTCTATTGTACCTCTGTATATTGTTGTCCACAAGGTTGAGGATCCTTTGCTAAGGTTAACTATTTTATAAATGGGTTTGTCTTGTCTCAAAACCCTAAAAATTCTTGTTCTTGTAAATGCCCAAAAAGAACATGTAACATGTGGGGATCCCTTTCCCTTGTTGCTATTTTCCCTCTTGCCTCAATTGTGCCCAATCCCCTTCTTCAAAATTCCCTGCAAAGTTTCAAATTTTAATCAAAAGCTTGTTTGAATTTGAAACAAACAAATAAAGCACATAAAAAGAAAACATAAAAGATTAAAGGAGAGGACCCATACCTGCTATAGCCCACCAGCAACCGCAGCAGCCCAACATCGAGATGCAGCCTCTCCTCTTCCTTCCTCTGGGATGGCCACCTGTCCCATATCGTTTTGACCAGAAGGGAAAAGAAACTGTGTCACTTCTCACAATCGTCTCCGTCTCCACCTCCTCTCTCAGCGACGGACGGAGCGAGGCAGGTGGCCATCGGGGGCTGCCGTCTTTCATGTCAACACCGCACCCGTCCACCGTGCAGCGTCCTCCTATAAATTCCTATCGCATCGCACCCTAGGGTTTCCCCTCTCTTCCCTCTGCGAGCGCCGCCACCCACCTTCTCAGCACTGCCATGGCGCTGCCGTCACATGTCACCTCCGACCGAACCAAGGACACCTATAGATGCGCCTCGACATGATGATTTTTCCTATCCATCTAGATCATCCCCATGATCCCATGTTCATCGACGCGGTCACCTTTCCCATCTCCGGCCACTTCCCTTCGACCGCTAATTCCGGAGCCTCCATGCTTCCTCCGGCCTCTCCGACCTCCCCATCGTCTTCTAGGTGATCTGAGATTTCTTCAAAGCCTTGCCACGGTTCTTCTCCCACTCTGCTTCTCTTGCGCGCATCTGACCTGAGCGCCGCCACTGCAGGTGCTCGCCGCTGACGCCATGTATGTAGATGCTAAGCTCGCCAAGTAAGAACCTTAGTATTCACGTGTGTAAAACTGTCTTACACCCAAAATATGATCGTGGATTCAAGAATACCCGATCATCACGTGATGTCTTGAAGCGGCAAAACATAATATGTGCATACTTAAGGGAGAACACATTTTTATCTTGATATCTAAATGAGGGATCATCTTATTATGCTAATAAAATGCCAAAAAAGCAATATAAGATGCAACAAACATCATATGTGAAAAGTGAAATGATATGGTTCTTGCACTTAAACATCATCATGTGCATCGTGGTATGATCTCTATCATTCCTTTGTGTGTAAGGCCAAGGTCTATGGAACTTAAACGTTAGGTGTGTTGTAGAAGTACCGATTATACATTTACTTACAATATTACTATATCATGACACTAGCCCAACAACAATCTAAACTAGATGCTTCTAGTTTATCAATTTCAAGTTTTACTTGGATTAGGGCTTTCGAAGATAGAACCGTTCTTACCTACGAACATGGAATCACAACGAGGATAACCAAATTGTTAACAGCTCGTTGTAAATTAGATATTGGCTATAGTAGGAGAGACAGACACCCGCTAGCCACTTATGCAAAACTAGTTGAATGTCAAGCGTGGAACAGGTCTCATGTGCGAGGATATGTAAAGTTTGCCCGGGCCTCTTCATCCCACCATGCCACCAATATCCAAAGTACAACCAAGAAGCAATAGCATGATCATCATTGCCAACATACTCATATGTGTACTACCCGTGCAAAGTATCTACGCATAGATCCAACTCTGATACCACTGTAGGGTTCGCAGTATAGAAAACAAAAAATTTCCTACAATGGGAACAACTTTGTACCAAGATCTATCTACTAGATACAAGCAACAGGTGGATATAAACCCATAGAGAACATACCCTTATAGACCGACAAAGTTTAACGAGGTTGTACTCGTGGATGATGTAGACGAACGCTTGCCGATCTCAAGATCGAGAAGAAGTCCAGCACCGCAAATCAGCAGCGCATCCGTGTTCGCACACACGTCCAAGCCACCGATAAACCTCCACCTCCTCGCTCCAGTGATGCAGCGGAAGCAACAACTCTTTCTTGCCGAAATGCCACCGGGAACATGTATCTCGCTAGTCCGAGACCATGGGGGATTAACTAGATGGGGAGAGAGATCCTTCACGAGGAGGTGTGAGTATGAGAGGGGGAGAGAGGGTCATTTCATAGGAGGGAGGGAGGGGCACACCAACGTGGTGGCCGGTGCATGGGGGCTGTCCCCTCCCCTCCTTCCATTCATGTGGAGGAAGCTCCACTCACATAAAGATGACCGCTCACTTCTCCACTCAAAATCCCACTCATATTCCATCAAATTTCCACCAAATTTAATGTAATCTCTCTTTAAATAAAACTCATTTTATTTATTTATTCAGAATTTTTTCAATTACTTTAATGGACAAACATTCACATAAACCCCTTGCTAGTATTCTATTTCACGTGCAGAAACACTTTCAGCAATTTCACCCAAAACAATTCCGGTGTCTAGTGAAATAAATTCATGCGCTTTGTAAATCTTTCGGACAAGAAACTATTTGTTCCAAATGGCGTAGGTGTCTCTTAAGTGTGTCAACCTACGGTTCGCGAATAATACGTACATGATTGAGACCCCTCTCAGATCAATAATCAGAAGCGATACCTGGAGATCCATACTGACTCCCACACATTCAACGATAACTTCTTGTGATCGTGAGAACCTTTTATGCTAGAATCTTAATCCCTTTGTCTCGCAATATATTACATGTCCGACATTCGATCATCGGTATCTCTATACCTATTTTGATCTCGTTACCGACGTGTACTCTTTTCTCGTTCCTGTGATATAACATTCTAGTGATCAAATCACTTGCTTGCAAGCTAACTAATGTGATATCACCGAGAGGTCCCAAAGTATATCTATTCTTCATCGGGATGGACAAATTCCACTGTTGATCCATGGGCCTCAACATAACACCTTCATAGCACTGAACCCATCTTGATAATCACCCAGTGACGGTGTGAGATTTGATGTTATCAAGATACTCTTCTAGTGTTAGTGATTGACATGATCTCATTGTCTAAGGATTACGATTACTTCGTATGATGTTATAGCAATATAAAAACAATGACTTTGATCGTAATGCTATACTTCAGATGAATGTTCAACATACCATTCCAATAATGTTGTGACCTCGTTATTAACAATATCCAATGTCCATGATCAGGAAACCTTGATCATCTTGTTAATCAACGAGCTAGTTTATAAGAGAGGCATAACTAGGAACTTTCTGTTTGTTTATTAAACACACATGTATTGACGTTTCCGTATTAATACAATTATAGCATGCAAAATAAACATCTATCATATACTTGGAATATACATAATAACAACTTTATTATTGCCTCTTAGGGCATATTCCCTTCAGTCTCCCACTTGTACTAGAGACAATAATCTAGTTACATAGTGATAAATCTAACACCCATGGAGTTCTGGTGTTGATCATGTTTTGCTCTAAGAGATCTTTAATCAATGGATCTGCTACATTGAGATCCATGTGTACTTTACAAATCTTTATATCTCCATCCTTGAAATGCTCGCGGATGGAGTGAAACCGGCGCTTAATATGCTTGGAATTCTTGTGAGACCTTGGTTCTTTGGCATTGGCTGTGGCTCCATTGTTGCCACAATAGATCATCATTGGGTCCAACATGCTAGAAACGATACCTAGTATGGTTATGAATTCCTTCATCCAAAGTGCTTTCTAAGCCACTTCCGAAGCAACAACATATTCGGCCTCCGTTGTTGATCCTGCCACCACGGGTTGTTTGGAACTCCTCCCGGTCTATGTATTACATGGACCGTTGAAATGGAGCAAGGCCCACCCTCTAGGGATTAATTTCCCCTGTAGTAGTGTGAGGCACCTATACCAGAATATACAAACTTCTAGCCCATCCCTGTCCCATTCCACAGTAATGTGGTTGCACGGGTTAATTGTTCTAGCAAAACTGCAAACAAGTGGGTGCATTTTCGTAAACATTTTTCCTCCATCTTTCCTCCAACCTTTTGTAAAACCAAAACCTTCTTCATTTCTCGAACTCTCTTGGTAGGTCAAACCTCACCAAGGTTTTCTCATAAAACATTTTTATACACCTTTTTCTAGGGTCTTCCCATCCTATACTTTTACTTTGGCTAAAACAGAGTCTCTAGGGGTTATGGTGTTAAAACACCATCTATCATACTAGGGGAGAATAGGTGTCATCAAGGGCGTTGTACTTAGTAGTAAAATAGGGGTAATGGTTTGGAGGAGCCAAACATTCCCACATATAAAAATACTAGTAAAACCATGCAATTTATATAAAGAAGTACATAAAACATGCATGAGTATAAAAGTAGGACAATGGATTATGAGCAAGAAGGTGGCTTGCCTGTGACCAGCATGATGTCCCCGGGACTTCCTCAAGAGAATACCGGAATACCCAGGAATACCAAATAATAATAGAACAACCTGATGTGTCCTTCTTCTCGATGTCACACAATCGCGACTTCGTCGTTATCGAACAAACAAGCAAAACACCCATCAAGACATGGCATACAAACATCAAACCATACAACAAGAAAAGGATAAACACATGATATACATCAGTAGGCTGTGGGACGATTGGTTTGATGAGATTGGTAGAAGATTTGGAGGCATTGGAAAAAGGATCCTTTTGGATTTATAGCCTAGGAATTACCTAAAAAGGGGGCTTTTTGCCAAGGACATGTTTTGAATGATACCATTATATATAAATGATATCATCAGATAGATATTGATAAAATGAAGCCAACAAAAGTGGTTTCACTATTTTATCGATATACCTTGACTTATAATGAATTTCCTAGTGATTAAAACTCTAGTTTTAGGAATTAAATCACCAGAAAAGTTTTGGAGCTCCAAAAATTATTTACTTGGATGGTTAAGTAGTGTTTGATGGACTGATTCACTAGGAGTTGGAATCATCCCCATATATTTACCAGAATGCCCTTAGGAAATTTCCAAAGGAAGTTCTGGATGTTATTTGTCTTTTTCATCAGATTTAAACTACAGGAGATTTTTATATAATTTGAAAGACATAGGTTAGGTATTGAGGATACCTTTCTATATAAATTGGAATCACACTTGTTGGAGTTATGAAACTACTAGAGTTATTTTATTAGTGAAACAAGGCTAGACAGAAGTGTTTAAATCATTGAAATTAGTCTAGAGCTTTATAAATCTTTATCTCCTAGTTGAGGATAGGTATGATTATGTAGAAGTACTGAGAGTTTGAATTAGGTCAGAATCATTTTCGGATTTGTCTAGAGAATTTCCTAAAGGCAGATATACTTTGTTTTTGTTATTTTTGATATAGGCAATCTAGTAAGCAAAAGAGGGCGTGGTCAAGGTTTAATGAAGGGTATCATTGGTACCTTGCAGTACAAAAAGGCTTCACACCAAATGGGGTTTAAAAACTCTCTAGAGAATTTATTTGGTGTAAATGATACATCTAAGGCGTGGATTTAATATGTTTATTCTAAACACTAATTTGGCAACTCAAAGCTACTGAATGATAGATACGAAATGATTACATCTAGGAAAAATTAGATCTAGGCGTATCCAGTGATTTTCCATTTTCAATTTGATTTAAACCAAACTAGAAATTTTAGATCTGGGATCTAAATAAAAAGAAAAGGACAGAGGGGCAACAAGGGCCGGATTCAGAGGGGAGTGGGCGGAACGACACTAGGCTGGCCCACCGGGAGCGTGCCATGCGCGCGCGAAGCTGGCCGCGGGGCTGCGGAGCTGGGTCGTCGAGCCGGAGCCCAACAGCCTGGCACGGGGTCGAAGCGGTATGAGACGAGCACGACCGTTCAATCTAGGGAGGATTGGCGGTGGCCCTACGTCTCCTTCCTCTAGACGCGGACCGGGAGGGGAAACCCTAGCAGGGACGTGGATGGTCAGGAGAGAGCTTACCAGCGGTGGGGAGACAATGGCAAGGGCCCATATCGATGCAATGCCGCCAGACGTCTCCAGCAAGGGGCAATACGGGCGGTTCCTACGTCGGAAGACTTCTCGCGCAGAGGCGCCCGAGAGGAAGCTCCGAGAGTTCACCGACGCAGTCGGTAGGGGTGTTCTTGGGAAAAAGAGAGGTAGGGTTAGATTGAGTAGGAGGAGGGGAGCATTGCATAGCGACATGCAGAGAGGGAGAGCTCGAGGAGGATTGGCCTTGCTTGAATTCTTGGAGAAGGCCGAGGCTTCTCTCTCTGTTTCTCCCGAGCAGAACAAAGCAAGGGATGAGGAGGGGGATCTCTGGGAGGTGGGTGAGGAGGGCAGGAGGCAAATGAGGCGCAGGAGGAGGGGGCTGAGGGCCTCAAGCCCTTTTTATAGTGAGGAAAGGATCTATGGATAGAAATGTCCATTTTAGACAAGAGAGAGGGCATGGCTTGGCCTAGGATGTTTCCAGGTGGGGGATATGGGGGATATGTTTCCTGGTTCGAGTGGGGCGGAGAGGTGGGGTGGTGGCTACAATAAGTAAATGGGCAACACATGGCATCTCTCTCTCACTTAATCCAAGCACTAGAGGACAAGGGTTTAAGTGAGCTACAGTGTTATTCTACTGTGGTGGTCGACCAGGAGGTGAGAGGTTTCCTGTGCAAGATTGGTTGACCAACTTGGGAAAGGTTTGGTGGGGGTTGGGTGTTTGCAAGACCAAGATTTCCATTATTGGCAAGTGGAGAGATTATTAATAAAGTATAGAAACTTACATGGGACATGATGGAGAAATGGTACTGGTGGGTTGATATGGGTAATACCTCACCCTAGGAATTGTTTTAGATTTTTCAAATGATTAAACGTCCATTTAAACGTATATTCAAAAAGTGCATAAATGGTTTATAGAAGCTAATGTGATATTTTGACATTGGGCAAGATAGTTTTTTGGTGTGAAATGGTTCTAAATACGATACCACACATTGGGAAATTTTATTGGAATTTATTAAGATGGAAAATTATTTTTAATGAATTATTTCTTATTTCTGCTATTTAAGAAAAATGGCAAAAAGAAATAATAAAGGTTCTCAAGAATATTTATTTTTGAGTTGGGAAGATGAGGTAGGATATATAAGCATCAAATGTTCCTTTACTAGGTCATGTGGTTTGTAGAAAAGCAAACTTGTCTTTGTAGACAAGGTTTTGGAGATTTGCAAAAGAATGGAATTAGATGGTTTCATAATCCAAATAATTAGGGGAATTATTTGGGGATCCTCATATACAAGGTACATGATGTATACTTAGAGTATCTAACAATATCACCTTGGGTATTGACAAAAAAGACGGATTTTTTGGAAGAAGAGATGGATTTGAGGATCTAGGGCATTTATATTTTTATACCACATAAACATGGTTGGATTAGGGAGCTTAGAGCTCACCTGGGTACAAGGCCTATATGGATATATAGAAAAAGTTATATAGATAAGTATGGTGCCAAGAGTTAGGCTTGGTTGTATTTGTGGTGTTCTAGAAGTGATGGCAAACTTTGTTCAAGACAAGGCTGCCGTAGCAAATAGGTCATGATGCCTCTAAACCAAGAGGGTTTAGGAAGCATAATGTTCCATTGGAAACAAGTGAAGTGTGGGGTGATATACCATGGTTATTAGGTCATAACCATGCCAATGGTTTGTCAAGGGGTGTTAACATAAGGATGTCAGCTTCTGCCAAAGTAGGCATGTTGACTAGATTTGCAGAAAAAGATTATCCTGATGTCTACTAAAACCATCATGACGAGTGGGAACTAGAATGGTTTAGCTAAAGTAAAGAGTGGGATTTGGTAGTACTAATGATGTACTACAAGATGGTTCAAGTACATTTTCACAAATGGACCTAGGTTAGAAAAGGTAGAGCTCCAAAGATTGAATGTAGATAAGAATTCCAGACTTGCCATTTTTGGCAGATTTAGGGTTTTAGACTAGAATACAAGAGAGAAACATTTGAGAGAGTGTAAAGGGTTTATACTCTACATAAAGTGATTGATATTGAGGTATAGATTGAATAGAGGGGATCCATGCTTATACCTGGTCTTCATGGGTTTGGAAATTAACAAAAGGGATTATCCCTAAATTAATCTGATTAGGAGGTGAGAGGGTCACTTAGGGTAGATCTAGCTTAGATGGCTTGGTTTCAGATTTGGAGATCTCAAACTTGATATAGTCCGAAAGGATGAGCTACTACATTAGCTCACTCTAGTTTCCTGGGTACACAATCCAATCAGCAAATCAGGGCAATTCATCAAATAGCAAATCAAGAAAATTCATCTAGCTAGATAATCAGATACTACTAAAGTTACCATCAAGTCTAACTTGAGGTAAGCATGTGTATTTTGAAAGGTTGGAGTTTGAATAATATGATATCCCTTGGTATCTCTACTAAGAGTAGAATTCAAAAGCTTTATAATAAGGTTTTGGAAGAACCTAGAGGTAAGGGTAGTTGAATGATCTGTCTTGAGAACATAAGGAGATTATATATAGGTCTCCATCGTTTTGTTAAAGAGAAACTAATAAAGTATTTTGTTTCATCAAGGTCATCTTGGCTCAGGTTTGAAATGCCAGAACATTTGAGAATATGAAAGATGAGCCAAGACATCTCTTTTTGTAAAATGGCTTTTGTCAAATAGTGTTGAGATAAGAATTATATCACCTAAAACACTATCAGTTGCATGAACAAAAGCAAAAAAGTAAGAAAACATTGCAACACTTAATAATAAAAAGTTTGTGTTCCCCCTGATTTTTGCCTTCTTGACAAAAGATCAGGGTTGCTGAATTTGGGATGTTACATACCTTTCCCCCTTAAAATAATCTCGTCCCGAGATTAGGAAGTAGTAGGGTTGGGTGATAACATTAACTTAACAATTTCAGCGATGGAATTATTAGATGCTAACAAGTTTTATAGCAAATGGGCGTGGTCATCTACGGGTCAGAGCTGGGTGTTTTCGGATTGGGAGGTTTAGATTAAACAAATGGAGAAGACGCAGTATTTTCCCCTTAGGACAATTCTAGGTAGGTTTAACATCGACAGGGGCCTTCCTTCTTGAGGCGATATGGCAGGTTGAGCCTTTTTCAATCTATTACCACGATACTCTGCTTTTCTATATTCATGGTCTTGGTACACCGGGGTGTTGGCTGGATGGTCAACTTTTCAAGGGAGGGACTTTCCCGAAGTACCTTATGATTCTAGAGATGTGCCAATTATTGTCCTTCGGGCAGGGCCTAGGATTCATGGTTCGTGCAGTGGGTGGTTATCACCTGGCAACAATTAGGGGTTTGCTCCCTCGGGGTTATTCTTGTTTTGCGGGCAAGACGCAGTCTTTCCCCCTTAGAGCGACACTAGGGGTGCTAGGCAGAGTCACAGATCTTCTTGGTTGGATATAGCTGGAGAATGTTGCACCTTATTTATTGGAGTTGTAGGATGAAGTTGGGGAGAATGCGTTACTTCTCGTTCGGGATTGGCGATCTTCAGTCGTCCTTATAGATGCTACTTCTTAAGGGGTGCGAGTACCACTTCTTGGGGTAGGAGGACTATCGGAAAGGATGTATATTAGTTCCTGGTTAATTAGTTCTGAGTTAATTAGGGTTCCGATAGGTTGAAGGATGTAGTTGAAGGTTGGCGGTCTAGGAATGCGGTCCTTTGGAATGACGCCGTTCCGGGTTTGGTCTGATGCAACGTCATGGGTAAAACACGCAAAGAAAGCATCATACTTGCATATCATCCAAAATTTAGCAGGTTCAGGCTGGTCGGTGGCGAGGGTACTTAAGAGGTTATAGAATAGGTCTGTGCTGCAGGGCGTCGAAGCACTTAGAGTTTTACAAAACAGGTTCTAGGAGGACACATAACTCTATCCTATGACATAAGGGTGAGTCGAGAGGTGGGAAAGACTAATCCATGGGTACTTCTTGAATCTTGCCGCCATCCTTTGGGTTGGTGCACCGACTTCGGCTACTCAGTTCCTCGGGGGTATGATGGATATTCAGCTCTTTAATATTGAAAGTGAGGGCCGTGCCTTCCTTGATGGTTGCTTAAATGGGTGGATCTTCTGGGGGTGGTGATTGAAAGATAGGTTGATACTCATAGAAGGACAGCTCTTCATTTTTAGTCTCGGAGTTAACAGCTTTAGAAGTTGACGAGGATAGAGTGGCCACTTTCCTTTCTAGATGAGCGTTGGTGGCTTGCAGACTCTTCTCCTGGGTACAGAGTATAGCGACATCCATACCCAAGAGGATGTTCTGATGTCGGGTCTTGTCGAGGTCTTCTTTATGGCACTACAGTAGGTATTCCATATTCTCTAGTTGATTTCCAATGCAGCAAGTGAGAAAGGATTCGGTGGGAAGTCCATCCTTGTCGCGCTTCCCGAATAGGTGGTAAGGGGGTGTCTTTCACTTCTTCTTCATGGATATTGCAGAGGCATGCCATGATATGTTGCATCGCTCATACAAATCCATCTACCCAGTTGTTGTCAATGACGGTAAAGATGATGTGCTCGGGATCGAACTCACGAGCTGGAATGGTGTCCTTGATGACCCACTGAGCTATGCTTGAATTGTTGTGAGGAAGCTCTGACCCTTCGATCATAGGTGGGGGACAACGGATGATCTTCAGTAGGTCGTACAGTTGCTCTTCAAAGGGCCAGAAGGTTTCTCCAACGATGATGCTCTCTGAGCGGGAAGGATCCATCTACAGGGTTTTAGTTTTAGAGGTGAGGGTAGGTATATAGATGTAGATTCATCAAGGTATACAGGTAGCCGTACGTGAAGGAAGGGTTTCGGTGTCCTCTGACAACTCTAGCAGTGGGGCATGGGACAGGTTCTCGGATTTGGAGATCTTCTTGAGGTATCTTCGTGTAGCAGCTCTTTTTGGAAATGAGTGGAAACACGCAGTCTTTCCACCTTATAGATTTACTTAGGGTCGTCGAGACTGGGGTAGATCTTTCTTCTTGGCGTAAAGGCATGACGGTTGAGTTGAGGTCTTCGAGTGGCGCCTTATTGCGACTACCTTGCTATGGTGGTTACCTAACGATGCTGTAAGGGTTTACTCAGGGTAGTTTTATCGGTTAGCGATGCTTATCCTTAGTCTTCAGTCGGGGTGGAGGAATTTTAGCTTTAGCGAAGATGTCATATTTTGGACTCTCTGTGTTGCTTCAGTTCGCTAATGTAGTAGACTCATTGTCTTTGGGCATACTTATCTCCAGGATTCTTGGGGCTTTGGTGTTATGGCGAGGATTTCGCGTTGGTTTGACAGAGGGTTGGATGGGAGCGTCGTTCCTTTGGGGGCGGTTAGAATTAAGTCATGAGTAGGGGTTCTCGGGGATTCCTCGATGTGACCATCTTGATGAGGAGGGGTTTCAGTTTATGGGATGAGGGGTGTTGGTGTCGGGACACACCATTTGGGTGGTCTAAGCTTAGAATCGGATGATCCAAGTCAGACAAGCAACACATTCCAAGCATCATATAAGAACATGACAAGCAAACAAGATGTACTTTAAGTACCAAGGATGAATACGCGCTATAAGGGGAGTCCTATTTTGAAGATACTTAACCTAGGTACGAACTATACGGGGGTCTTGGCTTCTGTCTTGCCATCTGGTGTCATCAGTGCGGTACTTGGTCCATCTGGGGCGATGAAGGACTCCATTGGCAGGGCGATCTTGTAGTATCTTTTATCGTTGGTAGCTTCTTTGGTTTGATTGTCTTAGTGTCTCTTCATTTCGGGATCTTCGTCTCATAGTCTCAAAGTTGGACTTTGTTTTTGAAAATAGGACATTTGAAGTAGATGAGATATAGAGTTATCCATTTTCAAATAGTTTGAGTCAGAGAATATACGATAAGAAATCTTTCGAGAAGTTTTTGAGAAAGTAGTTTTCGAAAGTCAGTATTTTCCACAACTTGGGTTGTCCTTTCTAACGTCCATGCTAACTAAGGCCTCCTACAGTCAGGATGGCTCTGATACCAAATCTGCGAGACCCTGGATTTACGGTCGGAGCATCCCCGTTATGCTTGCAATTCATGGTGCCATGATCAGTGAGCCATGAGCATAACAGACAAGTATCATTACAACATCCATAAATAAAAATTACATGTACTTATTAATGCCATTATGGCGATACAACATCAATAGAGGAAGTCTTCACGCATAGAGCCCATGTCATGCCTTAACCTACAGGCGACTGAATGGTAAGACGGCCTAGCTCGCATACATGTAAGCTTATCATTGTTCCTCAATCTTTTGAAAATATGGCCAAGTTAATAGCCAGGGACAATGCCGGTGAGTACTTTGAATGTACTCGCAAACCACCTTAAAAGATCAATAATAAAGGATATGCAGTATGGCTATGGTAGGATGGCTCCATAAGAATTCTGTTATAATTTAATTTGTCTTGTAGATATAGCATATCTCTATATCTTTGTTGAAAAACTTTTGTAAAACATTTGGAAACCTTTTGGAATTTTTTTAGAAAACAATAGGATTGGGTCACCCATTTGCCTTTCCTTCCGGTCATCACATGACCAAACTCCATTCCTCCATTTTCCCGACCCTCTCATGGTCAAAAACATTTCCAAGCCATTTCTTTTCCGATTTACTTTTTGAAAACAAAACCAGCACCGCTCTACAACAACCTTCCCAATCATACATGACCGAGGACTCGTCTATTCGAATAGATTTACACTCTGCAGAGGTTGTACACTTTACCCACACCATCCGATTACCCTGGCCTGATCTACACAAATCGTGGGTCGAGTAACTGATGTCTACGCACTTCTATTCTTGTAGACAGTTGTTGGGCCTCCAAGTGCAGAGGTTTGTACAACATCAGCAAGTTTCCCTTAAGTGGATCACCGAAGGTTTATCGAACTCAGGGATGAAGTGGTCAAAGGTTTTCCCTCCCAAGCATCCCTGCAATCAAGATACAAGAAGTCTCTTGTGTCCCCAAGACACCCAATACACTTGTCAGGTGTATAGGTGCACTAGTTCGGCGAAGATATAGTGAAATACAAGTGGTAACGGTGCCAGAAAATAGTTTGACGGTGAGGTAAAGGCTAAAGGCAAAACAATGGAAGCAATCAAACATGCAACAAATCTAGATGTGAATGGTGTTTCAATGCTTAGAAACAAGGCCTAGGGATCATACTTTCACTAGTGAACACTCTCTCATATAAATATTCTCTCTTCATGATACTACTCTTAACTACTCTCCGGTTGGACACTCTAATCCATTGTAGGGCTATAACAGCACACCTCAAAGTCCGCCTTCCCCAATCTAGATAACCCCACACTGTCACCTTGAGCGCTAGATGGTTCCAACAAACACCACAATTTCATAGAGACATCCAACTCCAAATATAACTCATAACAAATATTCAATCTAGCCAAAGTGCCACACACGGTATGCCCGCTGTCACTTTCACACATGTGGGAAAAGCATAGATCTATTAAAGCACAAAGAGTATTTATGTAGACTCAAGCCTAAGTGCCACCATGGCGTGCACGCTGTCACTTTCACACCCATGGGGAGAGCAGAGATCTAATGAAGCACTTGAGTAGCAAGGTAGATCTACTTGATTACAAAGCTCATGACCACAACAAGATCATGCATAGAGAGAAAGATGAACACATAGCTACAGGTAGAGACCTTAGCCCCGAGGAAGAACTACTCCCTCGTGGATATGGTGGTGGATATCGATGGAGATGGCTTCGGGGGCACTTCCCCATCCCGGCAGGGTTCCGGAAGAGGGACTTTCTGTCTCTCGAATCTCCCCTTCGGTGGCGGCGGCGCTGTGTAGGTTTTCGTGGATTTTCGCCAGATGATTTAGGGTTTTTGGGTCAGAGGCTTCTTATAGGCGAAGGAGGCAAGGTCGGTGGAGGGCCAGGGGACCCACACCCCCTATGGGCGCCACCAGGGCTTGCCCGTGCCTAGGGGGTGCGTCCACCCTGTGGCCCCCCTCCGTCTTTGCTTCGTGGTTCCGTGTTGCTCCGGGAAAAATAATGACTTTGGCTTTTGTCCCGTCCAATTCCAAGAATATTGATTTTCTGCCTTTCTGGAACCAAAAACAGAAGAAAATAGGCAACTGGCACTATGGCAACTTGTTAATATGTTAGTTCCATAAAAGATATAAAAACACCTCAAAGTGTAGACAAAACATAAGACAAATGATATAAAACAAGCATGGAGCATAAAAAATTATAGATATGTTTTCAACGTATCAAGCATCCCCAAGCTTAACTCCTGCTCGTCAAAACCAAGAATAATTTTTGAGGTGACATGCACCATCAAAACCAAGATCAAACCACTTGCAAGAATTGAAAGCTGGGATCAAAGAACTCTAAACATGTGCATGAAAGATGGAGTTCTAACAATAAGACAAAGTAACTATGCATGCAACATGAAAGGCTACAAAGAAAGATCATGAATAACATGCATTGAAAAACGTTTGTTTGTATCACATACAGAATACATGGCATAGTGGCAATGAGCTTGTCCCTCATAGAGTAGCAAATAGATGCATAGGACACCTTCAAAGTTCACAAGGGTGACTAGAAATAAATAGCACAAGAACAAGTAATATCACAATATGCATCAATCAATAAGTTTTGGGACACTGCACATAGAACTAAGAATGACAACTATGCTCTCTTAATGGTTCCTAAAGGTAGAAGGTGGAGACTCAATATAATAGTGTAAGAAAGGCCCTTCATAAAGGGAAGCAGGGATTTCAAGTTTCAAAAAGAGCTTCTAGAAATTATGGTACTTGTTAGCTTTCAGCCCTCATTGCCCCTATCATAAGCATCTTGAAGTGATTAAGGTTAAAGTGAACTAACTATGGAGTATATGCTTGACAAAGTATAAGTTGGCAATCTCAAGTCCCTTGAATAAGAGGGCCACACCTCATGCTACTCAACTTCAGTCACTTGTAAGTTCTTGTCATTGTAAGTACATGCGTATCATAGAGAACCGCCAACGGGGTACCCCTTGCACATGGTACAGGAGCTATCCCATAACCAAAGTGACAAGGCAAGCAGACAATGAGCATCTCAGCGATCTTTTTATTTACTATATGCATAGCTTTTTATTGAGGATGCTTCATAGATAGCTCACTATGGTGATGCTGCAAGTTCCACCATGATTAGGCATGGATTAGGCTAGCGGCCCAGGCATTTCTCTAACACAAAATAAAAACTCCATGGACTTACAAGTTCCCTCTTTATTTCACACCGGTGACATCCATAGACAAAATACCATGATATCAACTGAGTACAAAGTACAAGTGCAATGTTGAAAACGTTCCCCATGACAGCATGGTTCTGCTAATTCAAACGTATAAGTGCAAGCATATACAACATAGACGACACAATGGTTCAAGTTTATTAGGGGCAAAGAATAAAAAGTGTTCCATCAAGTTTGTGAGGGTTTTAATCACTAAGTTTTCACATAACAAAATAGTTTTAATTGGAAGATAGCTAAAAACAAGAATATACTTGGAACGGTGTAACACACCATGCATAGGAGTTTATAGTGTACACTTTGGAATAGCTTGGTTTATTGGGAGTTGGGAGCATGAGTAGAACTTACTCATACAAGTGGAGGCTAGCAAAAGACTGGGAGCAACCAACTAAGAGAGCATAATGGCCATAATCCTGCAGAGCAACAAAGCATTACTAATCAAAACATAGAGTGTTAGTACAAGTCAAGGACTAAATGATAATAGAGGCTATGGTGACTTGTCATAGTCATAACATGGTGTGAGCATGTGCCAAGTCAACCCAAACAAAGCATCAAAGGAGAATACCACAATATTATGCTTTTGCATGCTAAAACAACGCATAATTTCTTCAAGGCATACTAAGCAATCCCAATTGTTTGGAACAAGACATGCTATAGCAATAATCACTAAGCTTAAGGTCAAAACAGCACCTAGAATGTCATGATAAAGTCTAAGCCACAGTCAGAACAAGCTCCCTTTTGTACCACTTAAGCATGAAGCTTCCTACTCTTTTCCAACACCAAACAACTTATTTGAAACAACTCACAAAGATAATAATCAATAAAGATCATTGAGCTTGTCTCACAAATCCACAAAGAAGAACTAAAAAGTTCTAAGCTGAAAGCACAAGAAATCTAAGGCTGAACGCAGTGCTAGCAAAAGTGAACACTCACAAAACAATAAGAGTGAAAACTAGAGTGTTCTAGGCAATGGAAACAGAGTGTGTGTCTCTCCAAAAGAAGTGTGATTTAACCAACCAACTTACTCAAGCAAACTAAGCAAACTAAAACCAAAAACGAAAACTAAGACGCTCCAAGAACAACACAATAATGCATGAAACAATAAAAACGAAGTGTCTAGAAAGACCTGAGATTTTTATTGATGAAGAAGGGGATGCCTTGGGCATCCCCAAGCTTTCACGCTTGTACCTCTTGGATATTTATTGGGGTGACACCGGGGTGGCATCCCCAAGCTTGAGCTTTTGTCCATTCTTCATCTCATTACATCATTCTCTCTCTACACCTAAAAATTTTCCTTCATACAAAACTTCACACAATCTTCATTAGCAACATTAGTGTATTCAAAAGATATTAGACCCTTAGGCAAAGGTTTGGAACAGAAAAACTTTTCCTTAAAAACACAAGCTACTGTATCAACTCCTTCAAAAGGCTCAATTCCCCAAAAGAGAACTCAAAAAGGAATCAATAAGAAGCAAATGCAAATAATGGCAGAAATCTGTCAAAATAGACCAGCAGGTAGAAAAGATTTTTTCGAAAATCTTCTATTGCTCAAATAAAAAAGTGTTGAACTAACGAAAGTTATCTAACATACTGAGGGATTTATTCGTAAATTTTCAGCTCAATCCAAGTTACAAAGACTCCTCACGAATGTTTATAGTAGAGGACAGAAATCTGTTTCGGGACAACAACTCCCCAAATCTTACTTCCCTCTCATTAGAGGTAATTCTTGGCACAAAAAGCAAACAAAAAGGATTAGGAGAGGTCATTACTGAAGTAATAACTGCAGAGACTCAAGAAAAATCTTGGTTTATCTCCCAACAAGTACTTTTCTTTACCGCCTTTAAGTTAGGCTTGATAGTTTGAGAAGATGCTCACATAAGAAATATGAATTGAAGTAAAAGAGAGCATCAAGAAGCAAATTCAAAACACATTTAAGTCTAACCCACTTCCTATGCGTAGGAATCTTGTAAATAAACAAGTCATGAAAGAAAAAGCAACAAGCATAGGAACGCAAAACAAGTGCAACTTCAAAATCTTCAACATAAAGAGGGGAAACTTAATATTTTTTAGATGCATAAGACCATGTTTCCCTCTCTCATAATAACTTTATGTAGCAACATGAATAAAATTAAGAATATAACTATCACATAAAACATTCTTATCATGAGCCACATGCATAAGATAATTATTATTCTCCACATAAGCATAGTCATTCTTATTAATTGTAGTGGGAGCAAATTCAACAAAATAGCTATCATTATTATTCTCATCACCATAATCATCAAATATAGGAGGCATATTGTAATCACAACTAATGTTCTCCTCAATAGTAGGTGGACTGAAAATATCATATTTATCATTGTAGTCATCATATATTGGAGGTATAGTATCATCATAAGAAATAGAATAACTATCTTCCCAAGTGTGTTCATTTGTAATCATATCATCATTGGAAGGAACATGGATAGCACTGATAGCACAACAACTATTAATATCATCATTTTTAGAATTGGTACCAAAGAAATTTTCAATATAAAAAGTGGTGTGCGTTTCCCAATCATGACCACTACTATAGGTAATAGGCATAGGAACATCATCTAGTTCAGACTCATCCGCAAAAACTATGATAGGAACAACATGCTTAGAGGAAGATACCGTTTCCTCTCTCCTTTTACTCCTCTTATTCTTATTCTTCTCCTCTTTAGGAGGGATAGGCTTGAAAGGAAGCTTCTCCACATAATCTGGTTTATTGTTAGAGACAATAGAAGAAACTTTGGAGGATTCCTCCTTATCATTAATAAGAACAAAACTCATATCAGTCCTGTCATATTTTGGTAAAATATCATCTTTTATAAGACTTTGCATGTAAGTATTCGCGTGGCAATTATCAACACAATAAAGATGACACCCATGCAGGACGCAATTCATACCAAAAGCACTCATGTCTACCAAAGAAGTTTTTCTTGATAACTCTTCACACCCCAAAAACAATGTTCATCATGTTGATTATAAGTGAGCGTGTTATCACAATAAAAACTTGCAGTACTCATTGGATTAGAATGGTTATTATTATGGCCTGAGCATTGAAAATTGAAATGACCCATTTCATAGCAGAGTTCACAAATAAAAGGGTAGAGGGCAGAATTTTTTTACCCAGATCATTTAGAGATTTATACCACGTTAGTACTCATTGGATTAGAAAGGTTATTATTATGTCCTGAGCATTGAAAATTTAAATGACCCACTTCATAGCAGAGTTCACAAATAAAAGGGTAGAGGGCACAAATTTTTTTACCCAGATCATTTAGAGCTTTATACCATGTTCTGGTTTTTTCATTCCAGTGGTTGATACAATATTATTATTCTATTTGATTCTTATCACAAGGTCTATGCATACCACAAATATTAACATGCTTATAAGAAATAGTACTTTTAGAAGTTTGAGCATGTTTATTGCAGTCATTAATAACATTTTCATTTTCCATGCAAGTGTCTTTAAAAGGTTCATGATACATGTCCCATTTTTCTTAAGGAGCATTAATATGGGAAGCAAATGATCTATAATATCTAACAAGAATTTGAGGATCAAGACCATATTTAGCACTAAGTTCTTGAAAATCAGCAGTTTCAGCGAAAGACTTAATGTAATCATACTCATAGTTCATACCTGGTTCTTTACCTTTGTCATTATTCCAATCTTCGGTATTGCTTTGAATTGTTTCAAGAAGATCCCACTTAGATTTGACCTTCTTACTTGTGAAGGATCCCTCTGAATAGGTATCTAGATAGTCCTTGTAATGTCCTGAAAGCCTTGCATAAAAATTATTGATAATAATATTACTGGGGATCTCATGAATGGGACATTTGAGCATTAGTGACTTCAATCTCCCCCAAGCTTCGGCAATACTTTCTCCCTCATGAGGATGAAAATTATAAATATAGTTCCTATCTTTATGAATTTCATGAGGAGGATAAAATTTAGATTAAAAGAGAGATTCAAGTTCCTTCCACTCCAAATGATGAGGATCATCTAGTAGCTCATACCACTCCCTTGCTTTGTCCCTAAGTGAGAAAGGGAATAGATTCCTCTTAACTTGGTCCATTGAAATACCTGCACACTTGAACAACTCGCATAATTCATGTATAAAGAGTAAATGATCACTAGGATGGACAGTTCCATCTCCAAAATAGCAGTTATTCATAACACGTTCAACAATTTCAATAGGTATTTTAAAAGGGACACTTTCAGTATGTGGATTTAAAATATCACAAGTATCATTAGAATTACCACATATGGGGGATAAAGTATCATAAGAGCAAATTTTCTTCCCTAAAGCCGGGGAACTAAAAAGATCTTTCCCATAAAAACTAACTTCCCTAAGCTTAGACATTTCCATACCATTAGTAACAATGGTGTTCAAAAAATTCATACTAATAACATTGCTATCAGCATGCAAAGGAAGCTCCATATGTTTTTAATTTTCTCTCCAGACCACTCAAGTTCTAACTTAGGAAAAATACTAAAAATCTCTCTAATTTTGTTATTGTTTTCCATTAAGCCTAACTAGTGAAAACAAGAAACAAAAGACAAAATTGCAGAATCTAAAGGAAATAACTTCGAGCACTCACACCGGAGGATGTGAGTACCTTTTACCTTACCTCCCCGTTAACGGCGCCAGAAAAGAGCTTGATGTCTACGCACTTCTATTCTTGTAGACAGTTGTTGGGCCTCCAAGTGTAGAGGTTTGTAGAATAGAATCAAGTTTCCCTTAAGTGGATCACCCAAGGTTTATCGAACTCAGGAAGGAAGTGGTCAAAGGTATTCCCTCTCAAGCAACCCTGCAAATAAAGATACAAGAAGTCTCTTGTGTCCCCAACACACCCAATACACTTGTTAGGTGTATAGGTGCACTAATTCGACGAAGAGATAGTGAAATACAAGTGGTAATGGTGCCAGAAAATAGCTTTGATGGAGCTTGACAATGAGGTAACGACTAAAGCAAGCAAACATGCAACAGATCTAGTAGAAAATGGTGTTTCAATGCTTAGAAATAAGGCCTAGGGATCATACTTTCACTAGTGAACACTCTCTCAGATAAATATCCTCTATTCATGATACTACTCTTAACGACTCTCCTGTTGGACACTCTAATCCATGGTAGCGCTATAACAGCACACCTCAAAGTCCGCCTTCCCCGATCTAGATAACCCCACACTGTCACCTTGAGCGCTAGATGGTTCCAACAAACACCACAATTTCATAGAGACATCCAACTCCAAATATAACTCATAACAAATACTCAATCTAGCCAAAGTGCCACACACGGTATGCCCACTATCAGTTTCACACACGTGGGGAAAAGCATAGATCTATTAAAGCACAAAGAGTATTTATGTAGACTCAAGCCTAAGTGCCACCATGGCATGCACGATGTCACTTTCACACACATGGGGAGAACAGAGATCTAATGAAGCACTTGAGTAGCAAGGTAGATCTACTTGATTACAAAGCTCATGACCACCAGAAGATCATGCATAGAGAGAGAGATGAACACATAGCTACCGGTAGAGCCCTTATCCATGAGGAAGAACTACTCCATCCTCATCATGGGAATCAGCAACGTGATGAAAATGGTGGTGGAGATCGATGGAGATGGCTCCGGGAGCACTTCCCCGTCCCAGCAGGGTGCCAGAACAGAGACTTTCTGTCCCCCGAATCTCCGCTTCGGTGGCGGCGGCACTGTGTAGGTTTTCGTGGATTTCCTCCAGATGATTTAGGGATTTTGGGTCGGAGGATTCTTATAGGCGAAGGAGGCAAGGTCGGTGTAGGGCCAGGGGGCCCACACCCCCTATGGGCGCCTCTAGGTCTTGCCCACGCCTAGGGGGTGCGGCCACCCTGTGGCCCCTCTCCGGATCTGCTTCGTGGTTCCGTGTTGTTCTGGGAAAATAATGACTTTGGCTTTTGTCCCGTCCAATTCCGAGAATATTGATTTTCTGCCTTTCTGGAACCAAAACCAGAAGAAAACAGGCAATTGGCACTGTGGCAACTTGTTAATAGGTTAGTACCAGAAAAGATATAAAATCACCTCAAAGTGTAGACAAAACATAAGACAAATGATATAAATTAAGCATGGAGCATCAAAAATTATAGAGACGTTTTCAACGTATCAGTAACCGGTCAAGACCTTCCGGAAGCCCACTCTAGTATAAATTCCTACCCTATGAGTGTTAATCCCCTCAAAACCGGGACGCCCTATATAGTTCCCAAGCCAACCAGAGCGCGTTTTGCACCTCCACGGGTGTGCGCTTTTAATGAGGGGCTCATAGTATCATGTGGAGGTCCGTAGACCCTTAGTTCCTCCTCCCGGTATATGTCTTACATGGACCATTGAAATGGAGCAAGGTCCACCCTCTAGGGATTGATTG
This sequence comes from Avena insularis, assembly GCA_023614405.1. Lineage (NCBI taxonomy): Eukaryota > Viridiplantae > Streptophyta > Magnoliopsida > Poales > Poaceae > Avena > Avena insularis. The sequence continues at coordinate 689,336 of JAJUPC010000062.1, forward strand.
CCTGTGTAGTAGTGTAAGGCACCTATACCAGAATAGACAAACTTCTAGCCCATCCGTGTCCCATTCCATAGTAATGTGGGTGCACGTGTTAATTGTTCTGGCAAAACTGCAAAGAACCGGGTGCATTTTCGTAAACATTTTTCATCCAACCTTTTTGTAAAACCAAAACCTTTTTCATTTCTCTAACTCTCTTGGGCTGTCAAACCCCACCAAGATTTTCTCATAAAACATTTTTATAAACCTTTTTTCGGGGTCTTCCTATCCTATACTTTTACTTTGGCTAAACGGAGTCTCCAAGGGATTATGGTGTTAAAACACCATCTATCATACTAGGGGCGAATATGTGTCAGCAAGGGGGTTTTACTTAGTAGTGCAAAAGGGGTAATGCTTTGGCGGAGCCAAATATTCCCACATATAAAAATGCTAGTAAAACCATGCAATTTATATAAATAAGTACATAAAACATGCATGAGTATAAAAGTAGGACAATGGCTTATGACCAAGAAGGTGGCTTTCCTGTGACCAGCGTGATGTCCCCGGGACTTCTTCAAGCGAATACCAGAATACCCAGGAATACCAAATAATAATAGAATAACCTGATGCATCCTTCTTCTTGATGTCGCATAGTCGCGACTATCGCCGTTATCGAACAAACATGCAAACAAGCAAAACACCCATCAACACATGGCATACATACATCAAACCATACAATAGTCAAAGTATAAATACATGATATACATCAGTAGGATGTGGGATGATTGGTTTGATGAGATTGGTAGAAGATTTGGAAGCATTGGAAAAAGGATCCTTTTGGATTTATAGCCTAGGAATTACCTAATAGAGGGGTTTTTGGCCAAGGACATGTTCTGTATGGTACTATTATATAGAAATGATATCATCAGATAGATATTGATAAAATGAAGCCAACAAAAGTGGTTTCACTATTTTATCGATTTCCCTTGATTTATAATGAATTTCCTAGTGATTAAAACTCTAGTTTTAGGAATTAAATCACCAGAATAGTTTTGAAGCTCCAAAAATTATTTCCTTTGATGGTTAAGTATTGTTTGATGTAATGATTCACTAGGAGTTGGAATCATCCCGAAACGTTTACCAGAATGCTCTCTGGAAATTTCCGAAGGCAGTTTTGGATGTTATTTGTCTTTTCCACTAGATTTAAACTACATGAGATTTTGATGTAATTCTAAAGACACGCGTTAGCTATTGAGGCTGCCTTTTTGTAGAAATTGGAATCACTCTTGTTGGAGTTATGAAACTACTGGAGTTATTTTATTAGTGAAACAAGGCTAGACAGAAGTTTTTAAATCATTGAAATTAGTCCAGAGCTTTATAAATCTTTATCTCCTAGTTGAGGATAGTTATGATGATTTAGAAGTATTGAGAGTTGGAATTATGTCAGTATCATTTTTGGTTTTGTCTAGAGAATTTCCTAAAGGCATATATACTCTGTTTTTGTTATTTTTGCTATAGGTAATCTAGTAAGCAAAATAGGGTGTGCTCCATGTTTAATGAAGGGTATCATTGGTACCTTGTATTACAAAAAGGGTTCACACCAACTGGGGTTTAAAAACTCTCTAGAGAATTTATTTGGTGTTAATGATACATCTAGGGAATGGATTTAATATGTTTATTCTAAACACTAATTTGGCCAACCAAAGCTACTGAATGATAGATAGGACATGTGTACATCTAGGAAAAATTAGATCTAGGCATATCCAGTGATTTTCCATTTTCAATTTGATTTAAACCAAACTAGCAATTTCAGATCTGGGATCTAAATAAAAAGAAAAGCACAAAGGGGCAACAAGGGATGGATTCAAAGGGGAGTGAGCGGAACGGCTCTGGGCCAGCTCACCTGGAGCATGCCGCGGGGCCGCAGAGCTGGGCCGTAGAGCCGGAGCCCAACAACCTGGCGCGGCGTCGAAGCGGTATGAGGTGAGCGCGACCGTTCGATCTAGGGAGGATCGACGGAGGCACGACGTCTCCTTCTTCCAGACGCGGCCCGCGAGGGGAAACCCTAGAAGAGACGGGGGTTGGCCAGGGGAGGGCTTACCGGCGGCGAGGAGACGATGGCGAGGGCCCAAATCGACACAGTGCCGCCAGACGTCTCCTGCAAGGGGCGGCACGGGCGGTTCCTATGTTGGAAGACTACTCACGCGGAGGAACCCAAGAGGAAGCTCCGGGAGTTCACCGGCACGGGCGGTAGGGGTGTTCCTGGGAAAAAGAGAGGTAGGGGTAGTGTCAACACCCGGATTTTTCAATCCTAGATGCATGTTATGCCATACATCGCAATCCCAGGATTACCATTTTTGCGAGACATAACAGAATTGGATACCATAGTACTTCATCCATTACAAACGATACATGAGTTCTTACACAAATAGGGATCTCGTGATCCAGTTCTTAATACAACTTCAAGCAGCGGAATACGTAATAACGACGGTAGCGTAGGCGAAGCTCCATCTTCGGGGTCACAGGCAATGCTGACGATGGGAGATGATCCTAGTTGTCGTAACCTTCCTGGGGTCCATCTTCCAGGTACCCCTCTTCATAGTCTGGCCATGGGAATAGCCAGGGACAAAGCCATGAGTACTCTTTAAGTACCCGCAAACTAATACTAACAGGTAAGGTTTTTTTGGATAATAGGACACTAGGCTCTAGGGTTGTTTTGCAAAAGCCATATTTATCTCTACTAAGTTCTAAAGCTAGTCACAATTTTATAACTCCTAAGTGGGATCTTGTAACTCATATCACAACTCTGTTGTGGTCAAGTCAAAGTCTCAATTCATTTCACAAGTCATTTTGAAAAGTCTGACGGGGAACAGTATGGCCACTCCAACTGTCCATAACCGCGGACGGGGCTATTCGAATAGTTTGACACTCTGCAGAGATTGTACACTTTCACCACAACATTCGATACATCCGTCAGGAACAAATCCTGAATTCACCATACTCAGTATGCGGATAATCAATCCTAACCTTTCAATTACACGCCCTAGTATAAGCACCTCTCCTGTGAGTTTGGCCTCCCAACCATGACTCACTGTCATCTTGGGTACTTCACAGGTGGACAATCTTCACAAGGTAGCCTCGACTCAGACCTTGGCCGTGAGGGAACTAATACTAAGGAATATAAGTTTCCAGTCAAGCCCTACCCAATATTCGCGTATTGTGGTTGTACGATAAAATTGGAATGGTATCGCATCCAGACAACCATCATTTTTATAAAGGGCTAAGGCTCATGCCTCAACATTTTCATCACCAAAATCATCAAGTGTTTGGAAACACATGTCCAAAACATTTCAACAGAATGATCCATCATTCCAAGGTTTTCATAACCATTTTTCCACCAAGTATTCCCATCTAAAGTTGATCAAGTTTTATGTTTAGCACTAGCATCTACATGTAGGGGTAGTACTAATGAGGGGTGGTAACTAATGGAGTTTTACTAAGTTCAACCTTATATCTTAGGATGATATCAAGGTTTCTGTCCTAGGCCAAATTTTATGCTCTTTATGCAACCTTCAGCACTTTCCAAAATCTACCAGTCACTTAAGTAAACTCTAAGTAAGCTTTGATAAAGAATTAAAGTAAGAAGCTTGCACATAAAACTAGGATTGGTTTATCAAATGGGTAATCTTGCAAGGGGTAGCTTGCATAGGTAGGGTATCAGATTGCACAATCACTAGTAGTATTTGGCTTGCTAAAGTAGAGTGTCTTGCAAGTTTTAGATTGCATTGGTCAACTTGATTAGTAAATCTTGCCTTGTGCAGAGCAGTGGTTGAAGTTCTCCTCGGCTTCCTCTTCGTAGTATCCTCCTTCCTCCTCGTATCCTTGGTCGGTACTAGCGTCTATGAATAAATACGAGGTACACAATCACGAAACAATACTTAACTACTTGCAATCATCACACACAAGGGTCTTATAGATGATCTAACATCATCTCTAACCTTACAAGGTTAAGGCTTGGTTTAAATCTTTTTATTTTTAGAAAAGTAATTTCTACTCATTGAAAAACTACTTAAGATTTAATATTCTCCAAACTAAACATGGGATCATGTTGACACATGTCATCACCACATATTGTAGTCCATGGGAATGTGATTTAAAGTGGTGTCACAATTTAATAAGGTTTTACCCTTTTATTTTAATTAATTAGAGTGACTAGAAATGCTTATGTAGCATTCTTTTATTACTTGAACAATATTTCTGCAAGTAAACCTATATATTTTTATATATTCTGAAAGGTATGGTCAAATGTGATTTTTGAGAGTTGGAATCAACTCAAAAGCTATTATGGTTTAAATTTGAAAAATGTTTGAATGCAGAAAAGATTCTGCCTTGTTATTTTTACTATGGATGATCTACAGATCCAAATGACTTGAATCCAACGGGCTTGGATTCAGCATTTACAGACCTTTCCAACAAAATTGGTTTCATCCAATTTAGTGCACTGAATCGATCTGGGATGATTTTTGAAGTTGGGTACAGAAGTGTGTTTGAATTGAAATAGAAAAAGGTTTAATTTGAATAACTGGGCTACGCGGGAAAATCTAACGGGCCGGCCTGCTAAGTGTAGTGCTCCCGCGGGCTGCGTAAGTGGGTGTCCCCACTCGTCAGTGACACGGGGCTGGGCGAAGCGGTATGGGGCAACGTGGATCGTTTGATCTAGTTCTAATCCGACGGCTGTGGGTCATCGTCGACGCGAGACAGCTCCGGCGAGAACGAAACCTAGCGCGGCCAGTGAGGGTCGCTGGGGGCTCACCGGGGTACTGGCGAGGGTCGGCGAGGCGGGCGAACGACGAAGTCGACGACGGCGAACTCAGGGGTGGTCGCGGCAGCTCCTGGGGTGGCTCCAATCGCTGGCTCCTTTCTTCTCCAGCAGCGGCAGGCTCCAGTGAAATTCCGGCGAGGTGGTGCTGGCCTTGCTCTGGAAATGGTGTGGCACAATCAGTGAGGAGAGGGGAGTGAGATGGTGTGATGAATTCGTGCGGGGGTGGTCTCTATTTATAGTCGAGCGAGGGGACCGTCGGGGCGCACGGTGAGCTCGTCGGGGGCGACGTTACAGGCGGCTAAAGGCATGGGCACGGGTAGGGGACGGTGCTGTGTCTCCTGGTGATGCTCAATGACATGGTCGCGAGGCATGGGGCGGCGCGGCTTGGTCTGGAACGGGCGATGCTCTGCGCGACAGAGGCGGCGTCTTTGACGACAGGCGGTGGCTGTATGGCACGGGGCGGCAAACGGGGATGTCTGGCGATCTCCTGGGTCGGTGGCGATCGTGTATGCACGCGGCGAGGGCGGCGCGCGGTCTGTGGACGTTGGTCGAGGGTGGCGCTCTGGCGCATGCTCGGCATGGTCTGGGCACGGCTTGTGCGCGTGGTCCATGGCTTGGCAACACTTGCGACTGGGACAGTGAGTGGCGGTGGACGGTGGGCTGCCTCCCAGACATGCTGGCTAGGCTTGCTGCTGCTCCTAGCTTGCTGTCCACAATGGGGTGACATGGGTGTGCTCGGCTGTTCACCATTAATGGCAATGGCAAGCTCACAGGGGTGCTAGTGTTGGGCTAATTTTTCTAGATGATCTACTGAGCTGTGTGTGAGCTAACTAGGGAACAAGTTAGGCCAAATTTACTGCACACTATAGTGTTTGAGGTTTTGTTTGATTTGTGTCTGCAACCTGTTTGATGAAATGGCCGCATGAAATCAAGTTTTGAATTTTGAAAAGATTTTTGGTGGATTTGCTAGATTGGTGCTGGTGAGTCTGCAGATGCTTGGGTTTTGAAAGTTGAGCTTGTTTGAGTGGGTTTTGAAAAAGTGGGATCTTCCCATACGAAGAAGATTCAATTTTGAAATGTCCTTTAAACTATGCATTTGAAAGTTTCTGGATGATCACAAAGTGGGCCTTGATACTCTGTTATGAGTACATTCAAGGGGTGCAAAGATCCAGAAAAGTTTCTGTTAGGTTCTGAAAGTTTGAGACAGCCAAAGTAGGCATGTGAGTTAAATTGGCCAAAATGACCATTCACTTAATATATTTGTTTTGATTTACTTGTCTTTAGGGAAAGTGTGGGAAATGTTTTAGATGATGTTTATTTCATCTAAGAAACATTTTACAAGCAATGGATCACACAAACAAAGTGGTTTTAAAGAAATTCAAAAACTATGCATACACATATGCATGCATTTCATGGGTTTAGTTGGAAAAGTTTTTGTTAACCCTAATCTTGATGATTAGTGTTTGATGATCTAAGTTTGGTATTTTTGGGATGTTACAGGTAGGTTGAGTAGGAGGAGTGGAGCACTGCATGACGACATGCAGAGAGGGAGAGCGCGAGGAGGAGTGTCCTTGCTCGAATTCTTAGAGAAGGCCGAGGCTTCTCTCTCTCTTTCTCCCGAGCAGAACAGAGCAAAGGAGGAGGAGGGGGGATCTACGAGGTGGGTGAAGAGGACAGGAGGCAAATGAGGGGTAGGAGGAGGGGGCCGAGGGCCTCAAGACCTTTTTATAGTGAGGGAAGGAGCTATGGATGGAAATGTCCATTTTGGATAAGTGAGAGGGCATGGCTTGGCCTAGGATGTTTCCAGGTGGGGGAGATGAGGGTATGTGCTATCCTGGTTTGAGTGGGGGCAAAGAGGGGGTGGGGTGGTGGCTGCAATAAGTAAATGGGCAACACATGGCATCTCTCTCTCTCACTTTCTCCAAGCACTAGAGGACAAGGGTTTAAGTGAGATACAATGTTATGCTACAATGGTGGTCGACCAGGAGGTGAGAGGTGTGCTGTGCAAGATTGATTGACCAACTTGGGAAAGGTTTGGTGGGGTTTGGGTGTTTGCAAGACCAAGATTTCAATTATTGGCAAGTGGAGATATTATGAAGGAAGTATAGAAACTTACATGGGACATGATGGACAAATGGTACCGGTGGGTTGATAGGGGTAATACCTCACCCTAGGAATTGTTTGAGATTTTTCAAATGATTAAAAGTCCATTTAAACTTGTATATTCAAAAAGTGCATAAATGGTTTATAGAAGCTAATGTGATATTTTTACATTGGGCAAGATAGGTTTTTGGTGTGAAATGGTTCTAAATACCATAACACATATTGGGAAATTTTATTGGAATTTATTGAGATGGAAAAGTATTTTTAATGAATTATTTCTTGTTTCTCCCATTTAAGAAAAATGGCAAAAAGAAATAATAAAAGATCTCAAGAATATTTATTTTTGAGTTGGGAAGATGAGGTAGGATATATAAGGATCAAGTGTGCCTTTACTAGGTCATGTGGTTTGGAGAAAAGCAAACTTGTCTTTGTAGACAAGGTTTTGGAGATTTTGCAAAAGAATGGAATTAGATGGTTTAATAATCCAAATAATTAGTGCAATTATTTTGGGATGCTCATATCCAAGGTAGATGATGTATACTTAGAGTATCTAACAAGATCACCTTGGGTATTGACAAACAAGATGGATATTTGGAAAAAGAGATGGATTTGAGGATCTAGGGCATTTGTATTTTTATACAACATAAACAAGGTTGGATTAGGGAGCTTAGAGCTCCCCTGGGTACAAGGGCTATATGGATATATAGACAAAGTTATATAGATGAGTATGGTGGCAAGAGTTAGGCTTGGTTGTATTTGTGGTGTTCTAGAAGTGATGGCAAACTTTGTTGAAAACAAGGCTGCCGTAGCAAATAGGTTATGATGCCTCATAAAACAAGAGGGTTTAGGAAACATAATGCTCCAATGGAAACAAGTGAAGTGTAGGGTGATATACCACGGTTAATAGGTCATAACCATGCCAAGAGTTGGTCAAGGGGTGATAACATAAGGATGTGAGCTTCTGCCAAAGTAGGCATATTGCCTAGATTTGCAGAAATAGATTATCTTGATGTCTACACACTGCTACAGAAAGGCTTATAGTCTCCGGGTGGTTAGTGACGGGAAAAACTGTGCCTGTTACTAGTTAGTACTACCAGCGATGAACACGTATAAGACTGCCACTAGTACAAAACACTAGTGACGGGCGTAAAAAAATGATTGTCACTATTATTTTTTATGAAGACTAGATAATTGAAAAAATTACTTAGTGATATGTATCTATAAATGCCTATCACTGATAACACTATGATTAGTGACAACTCAAAATGTGCCCGTCATTAGTGTCGTTAGTATTTTTCGTGGAGACCGGCTAGAAGGGCACATTTCTAGTAACGTGTGTATCTCTAAAGGCCTATCACCAGTAAAATGGATATTTGTTCTGCCCAGTAAAAACTATAGATGCCTATGCTGACCAGACCAAAATATTTGACACTTGGCAAAACCAAAAGATACTTGATAAAAAATACACTGGTAAAAGATAGTGCTAAGAAAGCAGAAAAAATACGCTAGTCAAATGGACCTACATGACAAAACTCTGGCTTCCTAGACGTGATGGGGACGGAGTCTTGGACGCTTGGCTAGTTTTTTCACTCCTTATTTTCCTGTAGATATTTTCCTTTACCCGTGTCATGAGGTGAAAAATAAGGAAAAAAATAATAAGTAAAAGGATAAGGAATAAAAGAACTACTCATCGCCGACTATGCTATCATGTGGCAGAAAATCGGTAACCCTGTACCAATCTTTCAACGGTAAAAAATGCAAAAAAGATTACATCCTTTTTTTTCCAGGGTGTTATGGTTCCTGACCCACCCATCTTTGCCGCCGCCACTCGTTTCCACCGCCGGAGCTTGTCCTCCGCCCATCTCCTCGTCCGTCCCTATCTACCCAACCACTGGCGGACCCAAGAATTATTCAAAGCCTGGCAAATAGTGCATTTTAAGGCTAATGACATTATTTTTTAATCAAATTATTATAAAATTAGGCTTGTTGACTGGCGAGAAGTCTGGGCGCGTGCTTGAGCTTAGGAACGGCTAAGTCCGCGTATGACCCCAACCCCTCTCCTCGGTCGCCTTCCTCCATCCTCTCCGGCAGATCGACGCGCGCCGCAGGAGCTTGTTCCTGACCGCCTCACTGGTCGAGGGCAAATTCCCCGGCGGACCGTCCCCGTCGGCCTCCCCCGTCCCCGCCCCATTCCCGCCGGCCGCTCCCATCCATTCCCTCCGACCGCGCTCGTCCCCAACCCATTCCCGCCAGCTGCCCCTGCCCCCGTCTACAGAAGCTCGAGGTGGACGGCCGGTTGCCGAAGGAGCTCCAGCAAGAGGAGGCAGAAGCTCAAGCGCGATGACCGCCCGCCGCAGCAGGACCAGGAGCTCCACCACGAGGAGCAGGACCTTGCCCTCTCACTGCTCTCCAAGGACTGCTTAGCTATTTGGCGGTGAGCATCATGTGTCTGCAGATTTTGCCTGTAGAAATATCATATTCATGTGTCTGCAGACATTTCCTGCAGAAATACACGCTTAATTACAACCTTTTGATTCTTTATTAATTTGCACCAAGATATCAGGTCATACATAGTTATATTTGTATCTCTGACAATAATGTACATATTTTTGATTCCAAAACGCACATGAGAACTCATTAGGCACATTTGCTCTGTCACGGTCTGACTTATGGTAGATTGCTACACAGTGGCGGACACAGGATTTTGACAATGGTTATTCAAATAAAAACAATCCAAAATTTTAACACATCACTTAAATTATCCAGCATTTTTTACAATGGTTTATGACATTGTCTGATATTTTGGCATGTGCTACGCTACGTACCATAATTCCGCAGAAAAGAAAATGTGCGCCAAAGCCTAAGCTACCATATTCGCTGAATCCCAAGGTTTGCCAACTATTTCAGACAAAACTGAGGTTCATTCTCATTGTCCATCATAGAGGAATCTATCAATAGCTTGCATAGCTGCTTTGTTACGATCACTGGAGACACATATAGGCATTCACAAATGCGACTGTAACCCAATTCATCAAGCATGCATGATCACCAAATGAGGTATGTGGCGTTTTACTTTGTTTATTTAGTTTCTTTGATTCTTTCTCTCTGCAAGTTGTTAATCAAGTTCGCCACATGAAATTCAGAATCAACAAATGCATATTTTACCCACAGTTTTTGTATTTTCCTCCCTCACTCACATTGTACACTGAGTTATGTACCTATGGCCAAGGAATTGATTGTTTCTGTTCATGAGCCTCACCTGCTGAAGCTAAATGATAAATAATAGAGGTTAGTGCTCATGCATAGGGGTGCATGCTTTCTTGCACACTATAAAAAATGTGTATGTTAATATACTAACTAGAATTTCTTGAATGGTGACACTTATATAAATATGCATTTTCGACAGGAAAGAATATGGCTGGTCAGCCGTCGGACCTGACCACTTCTAAATGGCTCTGTTGGATGTTGCATTTGCATCTCCTTTGGTTTGGCTTGTTCTTGTTTTCATTTTTTCGCGATTAAATTTTTCTTCACTTTAGGGCCTTGCGTGTTTAAGAAAAATTCTAGCCTAGTTTTTGAACTATGAACTTATATTCTGCAAAATTATGAGTACTTAGAATTTGCTTAGAATGTTGTGACCGTACCATTTTTTTTAACTAACCGGGACCTAGATATCAGCTTCTCAGGCATATATTAGCTCGATGATTCAATAATTGACAGTCTCTAGTTTCTTGATATGTTATTGTTATGTGTCTTTAGTTGATCTATGTATGCTTGTTCCTTTGAACTCCTATGGAAAATGTGAAGCTTCGATTGAAGTACAATGTGTACCATGAAAAGAAGACCTAATATATTATTCGATAGCAACTCGAAAATCATGATTACTTGTTTCATGTGTGTTTTGGTAGCGATTGACAGTAGGTGAAAATAAAGCGATCATTCATTCTATACTCCTACTGATTCATGTACTGAAATATCTGAAGGCATATAACTACACTACGCACAAGCATGTTTTATTCACCATTATCCTCTAAAGAAGCTCCTGATGGTTCTCCCGGGAGCTTCACAGGGAAGCACGCCATGTCTTGACACATTTCATTTCTTTTCTAACTTACCACTTGAAATATATGAACCACTATGGAGTAACTCCATTTTTTGATGTCGTTCTTTATTCTATGGTTTCTTAGAAATATTTTTGTACTCTTATCTACATACCTTTGCATGATTTACCTCCTTGTTTCTAAGTCCACTCTTCTGAATTTACGGACAAATAATACCGAAAGCTGATCTTTATGCCACTATTTGATTTTTTTATAGAAATCCACCTGGTTCCATGCTCACGCTTACATGCTCATTTATTTGTTTGTATCAGGTTAAGCATGTTATTTGTGTCTTGTGCCATTCAGGTCCATGCAAGGAAGACGAATGAAAGAAATTCCACCTCAACAAGATGATGAAAATGTAGACCGTGAAAGGAACTTGCAACTATGTATATGACCATAATACATGTACTATGGTGTTGTTATTATTTGGAGTTCAAACTCCTTGCTACATAACTGATCAAGAAACTATCCTTCATTACACTATGTTAGTCGTGCAAATATGATGTCATATTGGGTTATGTGAATGTATCATTGGTAAAATATATTATTGTACTATCTGAAATATTTGTGGAAAATATATTTTATATTTTATAATATATTATTGTACCATCTGTAATATTTGTGAAAACACGTTTATTTTTTATTATCGAAATTCAAACCAGTGACGAGCAAGATAATGGGCATGCCACTATAGAACCTTGTAGGGTGGAGCCTTCTATTGCAACCAGTGACATGTATCTGTTTTGCTTGTCACTAGTATACACATACTAGTGACTGACACACAAATGCCTATCACTAGTACATATACTAGTGACAGACACTTGCCTGTCACTAGTAACCTCATACCAGTGACTAGTCATTAGTGACAGGCGCTTTGCCCGTTACTAATGGGTCTTTTGAGCGTGTCATTGATAGCTTATTTTGCACTAGTGACAAAACCATCATGGATGAGTGGGAACCAGAATGGTTTAGCCAAAGTCAAGAGTGGGATTTGGTAGTAATAATGATGTACTACAATATGGTTCAAGTACATTTTCACAAATGCACCTAGGTTGGAAAAGGTAGAGCTCCAAAGACTGAATCTAGATAAGAATTCCAGACTTAGCCATTTGGGCAGATTTAGGGTTTTAGACTAGAATACAAGAGAGAAACATTTGAGAGAGTGGCAAGGGTTTATCCTCTTCATCAAGTGATTGATATCGAGGTATAGATTGAATAGAGGGGATCCATGCTTAGACCTGGTCTTCATGGAGTTTGGAAATTAACAAAAGGGATTATCCCTAAATTAATCTGATTAGGAGGTGAGAGGGTCACTTAGGATAGATCTAGCTTAGATGGCTTGGTTTAAGATTTAGAGATCTCAAACTTGATCTAGTCCTAAAGGATGAGCTACTACATTAGCTCACTCTAGTTTCCTGGGCACACAATCCAATTAGCAGATCAGGGCAATTCACCAGACATCAAAAAAAGGCAATTCATCTAGCTAGATAATCAGATACTACTGAATTTACCATCAAGTCTAATGTAACTTCCCAATTTCAGCAACCCTGATTAAATTTCCAAAAGGAAAAAATCAGGGGGAACAAAAACTCTTACTTGCATTTGTGTGCTTACCTGTTTGCTTGTGCTCAGCAACTGTTTGTGTATTAGTTGTATACTCATCATCTCAACACTAGTTTACAAAAACTATTTTACAAAGGAGATGTCTTGGCTCATCTTTCATATTCTCAAATGTTCTGGCATTGCAAAAAAAAAAACCTGAGCCAAGATGACTTTGACACAACCAAATACTTTACTAGTTTATATTGCCAAAAATAGGAGACATATATATACTCTCCTTATGTTTTTAGGACAGAACCTTCAACTACCCTTATCTCTAGGTTTTCCAAAAACCTTTATTAAAACCTTTTCATCTCAATCTTGGTAGAGATACCAAGATGGTACTTATCTTACTTCAAAGAAAAACCCCTTTCCACATACCCATCATTACCTTAAGCTAGGATTGACGGTAACCCTAGTACTAGTTAGATAAGTGATAAGATGAATTGCCTTGATCTGCTGGTTGATAAATTGCCCTAATCTACTGACTGATGAATTGCCTTGATCTGCTGATTGCCTTGTTTGCTTAGGAACTAGAATGAGCTAATCTAGTAGCTCATATTTTAGGACCCAATCCTTGCTTGTGATCATCAATCTCAAAGCAAGCATCCAAATCTGGATCTGTCCTAAGCCACTCAAGTGATCATCGCATCTCATGCTTATCTCAATCCAGGAATAATCCCTCTAGATGGTTTCCAACCCAATGGAGACCCAATCTAAGCATGAATCCTGTCTACCTAGTTATTACCTCAACATCTTCTCCTTGATCATGATTTTGGAACCTAGCATCCTCTCAAAAGCTTCTACTCTTGAACACTAGTCAAAACCACCAAATCTGCTAAAATGGCGAAGTCTGGATTTCTTATCCGGATACCATTTTTGGAGCTCTACCTTGTCCAATCTATGTGCATTATTGAGAATGTACTTAAACGCTCTTGTAGTACATCAGTAGTAATACCAAAGCCCACTCTTTCCCTTGGATAAGCCATTCTAATTCTCACTCATCCATGATGGTTTTGTAGTCAAGATAATAATCTTTTCTGCAAATCTTATCATCTTGCCTACTTTGGCAGAAGACCACATCTATATGCCACCTCCCCTTGACCAACTCTTTGCTTGGTTATGATCTACTAATCATGGCCTATCAACTACCCCCTTCACTTGTTTCCATTGGATCCTTGTGCTTCTTAAACCCACATGGTTTAAGAGGCTACCTGATGTATCTATTATGGCTGCCTTATTTTCAACAAAGATTGCCATCTCCTCTACATAACCACAAATCCAACCAAGCCCAAATATTGCTTCCATGATCATCTATATTACATATTATATCCATCCATATACCCCTTGTACCTAGGTGAGCTCTGAGCTCCCTAATCCAACCCGGTATAGGTGGCATCAAATTAACTAAACCCTAGATCCTTCCCTTATCTAGTTTCCATCCTTTTCACCATTTTTCTTCAAAACCAATGTTGACCTTGATGCCTCCATCAATTTTACATCATCTAACTTGTATATAAGAATCCCCAAATATTTCCAAAATTATTTGGATTATTAAACTATTTTATCTCCTTTATCTACCAATTTCTCAAATCTTTGTCTCTAAAGGACAAGTTTGTTTTTATCCAAAACACCTTGCCAACTCAAGGCACATTTAAGGCCTAATTATCGTATCCAATCTTTCAAACTCAAAAATAAATTTTTTTGAGATTCTTTATTATTTCCTTTTGCCCTTTTTCTTAAATGGCAGAAACAAGAAATAATTTCCCAAAAATACTTTCCCACTTCAATAAATCTCAATAAAATCTTCCAATGTGTGTTATAGTGTTTAGGACCATACCACATCAAAAACCAAGCTTGACCAATGTAAAAATATCATCTTAGCTTCCCCAATCTACTTCTGCACTTTTTGAATAAGTGCATTTAAATGGGATTATAATATTTAGAAAAATCCCATTTAAATCATGAAGAGATTATTTGACCTACTCCACCTACCAGTACCATTTCCACACTTTGTCCAATAAAAATTTATCAACTTCCTTCAGAAACCATCATTTGATCAAATTTGCAAACTCAATCAAATTTTTGATTCAAATCAAAACCAAACCAGCTTCAATATTCTCTAGCACTCCTCCCTAACATCAACACTCTTCCCTGGTCGACCAGCACTATAGCATGCCCCACACCCTCTTGTCCTACATGATTGTTTAAGAGGGAGACAAAGGCAATGTCTTGTCTAGCCATCTCTTTGCTTATTACATCACCCCACCCCCTCTCTGTCCCCTAGCCCGACCAGGACCCCCTATCTCACCTCTCCACCGCCCCTATTTCCCAATGGCTGAGCCCTAGCCTTCCCCCAAGATCATCCATGAGCTTTGTCCACCATTGACCCATCTAGCTCGGGTTATAAGCCCCAGGCCGCCCCAACTCTCCCCTGCCCTCTCATTTTCCCCCAACCACCCTTAGTCACTCCATAGAGCTCCCTCTCCTCTCCTCTGCTCTGGCCAAGAATAGATCAAAAGAGCCCCTCGACCATTAATGGAAATTTGAGATCCACCCTTTCTCCCTTGCCCCACTCCCAGTGCATGCAGCATCCCTACACTCCTCTTCCCTTGATCTACTCTCCCTAGCTCTAGAGCTCATACCAGCCACTGCCCTGCTCGTGGGAAGAAGACCAAGGAGATTCGGCCTCCCCCAAGAAATTGAGCATGGCTCCTTCCCTTGTGCTCCCCTGGCCCTGCATGCCATACTGCAGCACTCCCCTCCTCCTCCTCTTTCTAACCCCCTCCTTTTCTTTGACATGCAGACATCCCCGCAGCCGCACCGGTGAGCTCCAGCGAGCTCCCTCTCGGTCATCTTCACGCAAACTCCTCCCCGATGATGAACCACCTCGTGCCGCTCATCCCCGGAGTCGCCATCGTCAACCGTGTCGCCCCGTCGCCTCCACGACCTTCCCCGAGCCCTCGGTGAGCTCCCCCGCGTCTCCCTTACCCGGCCCTAGGGTTTCCTCCCTCCCTCGCCGTCGCTGGGAAGGAGACGACACCCGGCCATCGGATATCCTCTAATCCAACGTCCCGGGGTCCCCCTTACCCCCCGTCCTCATGAGCCTATGGCTGGGCCCTTTGCCGATTATCGCCCATTGATGCTTCCGTCATTGTTGGCCGCCTACCCACGGCCCGTCTGCCTCCCAGATCTAGCCCGAGATCCCCTCCCCCTTTTTCTTTTAATGGTTTTGCCAGATCTGAAAACTACCAGCTCAGTTTAAATCCAAACAAAAATGAAAAAGGCTTCAAAACTTCCAGATCTAAATTTTCTCAAGTGCCTGGATGTTTCCCCAACCTTCAGACGAAGTTTTGCACTAATTGGATAATTAGAATCAATATGATAAATCCTTTCCTAAGATCTGTCCATCTCACTAAATAAATTCCCCAGGTACTTCCCCAACTCCAACAGGAGTAAATCCACTTGGTTATGAAAGGTACTGACCCTACCTTTCATGTCCCACTGGCCCCACCCTATTTTGCTTCCTAGATTGCTGGTAGCAAAAATACTAAAAACAGTTCATTTCTGAATTTAGGAAATTCCCAAGTTCCAACCTAGTGAGGTATTGACCTAAACCCAACTCCCAGTAAACACACATAACCATATCTCTCAGAATCCAGTAGCTCATTATTTTATGAGTCTCTGTTATTTTTAGTGAATTAAACTATACTAGGCATGGTTTAATCACTAATAAAATCACTATAGTTGCTATGTAACTCCAAAAAGGTTCATTCAAATTTCTACAGAAAGGTATTTTCATCACCTAACATGTTTCCTTGAAATTAGCTAAATAGCTTCTGTAAAATAAATCTGATGAAAAAGACAAATCTTGTCCAGTATTGCCTTTGGGAATTTCTCAAGGGCATTCTGGTAATTGTTTTGAGGAGATTCCAACTCCTCTTAGTTCAGTCCATCAAATAATACCTTTTAAACCAAGGAAATAATTTTTGGAACTCCAGATAAGTTCTGGTGAATTATTTCCTAAAACTAGAGTTTTAATCACTATAAAATCCATTCTAAATCAAGGGAAATTGATAAAATAGTGAAACCAGTTTTGTTGGCTTCATTTTATCAATACCTATCTGATGGTATCATTTTTATACAATGGTATCATACAGATCAAGTCCTTGAACAAAAAACCCCTCTCTTAGGTAGTTCCTAGACTATAAATCCCAAAGGGATCCTTTTCTCTAATGTCTCCAAGTCTTCTCCTAATCCAAATCAACTCAAACCTCCAACATCCTACTGATGTTTATTTTGTAGTTGTCCTTGCTTGTTGTATGGTTTGATGCTTGTATTGATTGGTGTATTGTTTGTTTGCATGTATGCTCGATAACGGCGCTAATTGCGATTGTGTAACGCCGAGAAGAAGGAAGGATCGGGGTTATCTTTATTATTATCATTATTGGTTATCTGGTTATCTAAAACCGTCAAAGGACTTCTCGCTGGTCATAGGCAAGCCACCCTTCCTGAACTCCCATATTAACCTACTCTTGTTTATCAACTGTTCTATATCTCGTTTATCAATTGCATGATCACAGGCATGGTTTGTTTCAAATAAAAGTGCATGATTAACTTGGCTCCTCCAAGTTATGGATGGATGTACATTAGGAAACCTACCCTATTTGACACCCATTTTTATCCCTTAGATCGAGGTAGGATGATTAGCATCTTACCTCTTGGAACCCCCGGATTTTCAAATGATAAAACTATTTTGGGTTTTATCCCACTACAAAGTTTTCAAAATAAAAACCTTGGGAATAGGCATCATTTCCGAGTGGAAGTTTCACTAAATGAAGATATGAGGAGGATGAAGAGAAAGTCAAGCAAGAGAAAGAGAAGGGATGTTCTACGCCAATGTTAGAAACAATTTTAGCCGTGCAACCACATTACCCTAGACGCTGGGGCTTAGCTCATAGTTTGTGGTCTTTAGCCGGGGATGCTCGTACTCGCTAAAGGGGAGAAATACCCTGAAATCCGGACTTCCATGGGCAAGGTACCGGTGCAACAATTGGGTCTCTCATGGACAGTATGCTTTTAGGTAGTACGGATGGAAGATTGTCACTATTGCTATCTGCCAGACTTCGGTCTGGAGATAGGGGTCAGTACGGGAGGAAGGACCAGGATCGTCGTACCCCATACTCATACCGGAGAGAACAACCCAAAAGGAAAATCCGCCGTTGCTAGGGATGGACAAATGAAAGGTTCAAGTTTGATTATCCGAGCCCCTGTCTACCGAGTGTAGCAGGCCGTGGTTTTATCCCGGCGGATGTATTGATTCTTGTGGGTAAAGTGCACAAACTCTGTAGAGTGTAATCTATTCGAATAGCCATGTCCAGAGACAAGGACGGTTGGAATGGCAAGAGCTTGGAGTACCCTTCGGTTAAGTTGTGATGAAATAAAGGTTGTGACATGGTCACGAGGAAGGATAAAAATGTGTTTGGTTTTGACCAGAGATGGTCGATAAGGTTTTAAAAAGGGTTTTACAACAAAACTGTTTTTAAATCTTTTTAACAAGGATGTGAAGATGTCCGTATTTTCAAAAGGAGGCATAATTTCCAAAACATCTTTTTCAACAAAGATATAGAGATGCCAATGTTAGGTTTTTCTTTCAAAAACAACTATAGTCTAGAGCTATCTCGCCACAGCCAGATAAGCATTATCTTATTACCTTGTCTCGATGGTTTGCGGGTACATCCAAATTACTCACCTGCATTGTCCCTGGCTATTTACTTGGCCAGATTGCAGATGTTAAGAAGGAACGAAGGTGCTGACGTCTATGCGAGCTAGGCTGTCTTCCCAGTCAGTTGCTTGTAGGTTAAGGCACAGGCTCTACACTGAAGACTTCCGCTATTTGTGTTGTATTCGCCATAATGGACAACTTTGTAAGTTTTGTACTCATTAATATATGGATGTTGTAATGATTCTAGTCGGTTATGCTTACGGCTCACTGATCATGGGAACATGAATTGTATGCATAACGGGTATTATCGGACCGTTGCCACAGACATGGTATCAGAGCCATCCTGACTATAGGAGACCTTAGTTAGCATGGACGTTAGACAGGACAACCATTATTTTGGAAAAACATCGGGTTTCGAAAACTATTTTCTCAAAACTTTTCGAAAGAATTCTTATCTTATCTTCTCTGACTTAAACAATTTGAAACAAGATTACTCTATATCTCATCTACTTCAAATGTTCAGTTTTCCCAAACAAAGTACGACTCGGAGGCTATGAAGACGGAGATCCTGGAATGAAAAGACCCGAAGACAAGCAAAACAAAGAGCTACCAACGACGAAAGACACTACAAGATCACCCTACCAACGGAGTCCTTCACCGCCCCAAATCAATCAAGTATGGCACCAACGATAAAAGACGGCAAGACAGAAGCTAATACCCCAGTAACGTTCGTACTTAGGTTTATCATCCCTAATGTAGGATTCCCTTTTATGGCATGTAGTCACCCCCTTAGTACCTATTTTATGCCTTGTTTGCTTGTCATGTGCGTTTTTGATGCTTGAAATGAGTTGCTTGTCTGCTTTGGATCATCTGATACTGTAGTTTCAACCACCTAGTTGGTGGATCCCGATGCTAACCCTCGCACCCCCTAGCCGAAAACCTCTCCTCATCAGGATGGCCACATAAGGAAAACCTCGACAACCTCAAGTAAATCCCTAAGGTGGAAAGACCGCGTCTTTCCACTCAAACTCCACCTCCAACGAGCCACCCACCCTCTACTCTGAGAGTCGTCTGAGGAAAACAAATCCATGACGCCATTTAGTAATAACTGTGTACCCTGATAAATCCGCACCTATCTGTTTTACCTCACCCCTAAACCACAAACCCTCCTCTGTGCAGATGGAACCCATTAACGAAGCATGGCTAAGCGCTAGATTCCCCGTGCTCCTCTGGGACTCCCTGCAGCTTTGAGGATGTACCCAACCTCCAACTTTCCAACTCCACAAGGGACTGGAAACCGGGCTATATCTGGGTCAAGTCACCATCCAGCCAAAGTATGGAGTACCCGGAGAACCCATTCGTGCCACAGGATTTTGAATGGCAACCCTAGTGCTGGCTCTGAATATGGCTGCAAAAGAAGCCTTGTTTCGCATCAGGGATGTCCTTCTCGAAATGAGGCAACCCACAACCTTCTACCTACCCATCAAAGGAAATGTGGATTCCTCCGGACAATCCCAAAACCTTTGCTTGACCTACCCTGCCTTGCAGCTTCAAGCCCGTTATAGCTATGCTGGAAACGAGCTCCTCAACGCAGTTGTTGATGAGTACCGCCGTAACCAGATGGAACTTCATTGTATGCAAGCTATCCTGGATCGCAAGGAAGTTCTAGAAGTCCAGCAAAGGAATCAAGCCATAATCAAGGAACCAGAAGAAGCCTCTAGAAGCCGCGTCCTCAAGGGAAGGAAGAAGTCCAAGCCACCCCAAGACATCCAAGGATTCTCCACCCACCTCCCTAAAGGCGAGGAGGAAGCCAAAGAGGATATCCCCCTGGAGCATCCGCAAGTGGCAACTAAGTCTAGCATGGTACCGATGTATTGTGGTACCCATGTATCGCCCCAAGATCTGTTTTGTAAAACCCTAAGTGCCTTGTTGCCATGCGGCACAAACCTGTTTTGTAACCCCTTAAGTACCTCCGCCACCAACTGGTTTGAACTCTGTTAAATCTATGGATGATATCCTTCTTTGCATGTTTTACCCACGATGTTGCATCAGACCCAAACCCCTGTAGTTTTGCTCTAAGTAGGAAAGACTGCGTCTTTCCCGTCCAAGATCCGATATACCCCTGGAGTCGACCATTAGTTAGAGTTAAGTGATGACCACCCATACGAACCTGAACCGTCGACTCTGCAAGAAGAACGACAATTGACACTTATCCAGAATCAGAAAGTACTCCAGGAAAGTCCTTCACTTCAAGGTCGACCGCGCAGCCAACATCCCGGTGTATCAAGACCATGAAGAAAGAAAGTCGACCCCGAGACGTAGGAAGGAAGAAGATTCAACTCGCCATCTCGCCTCAAGAAGGAAGTACCCCGTCGACGTTAAACCTACCTAGACTTGTCCTAAGGGGAAAGACTACGTCTTTTCCACTCGCTTAATCTAAACGCCTAAACTCGAAGCCACTCCGCTCTGAGCCGTAGCTGACCCTACCTACACGTTAGAAGGCCTACTAACATTTCATACCTTCCTTCCTTGAAATTGTGAAGCGGAGGTTATTACCCAACCCTACTCCTCCCTAATCTCGGGACGAGATTATTTTAAGGGGGAAAGGTCTGTAACATCCCAATTTCAGCAATCCTGATTAAATGTCCAAAAGGCAAAAATCAGGGGGAACAAAAACTTTTTCTTGCATTGTGTGCTTACCTGTTTTCTTGTGCTCAAGCAACTGTTTGTGTATTAGTTGTATACTCCTCATCTCAACACTAGTTGACAAAAATATTTTACAAAGGAGATGTCTTGGATCATCTTTCATATTCTCAAATGTTCCGGCATTTCAAAAAAAACCTGAGCCAAGATGACTTTGACACAACCAAATACTTTACTAGTTTCTATTGCAAAAAATATGGAGACATATATATACTCTCCTTATGTTTTCAGGACAGAACCTTCAACTACCCTTATCTCCAGGTTTTCCAAAAACCTTGATTAAAACCTTTTCATCTCAATCTTGGTAGAGATACCAAGATGGTACTTATCTTACTTGAAAGGAAAACCCCTTTCCACATACCCATCCTTACCTCAAGATAGGATTGATGGTAACCCTAGTACTAGTTGGGTAAGTGATAAGATGAATTGACTTGATCTGCTGGTTGATAAATTGCCCTGATCTGCTGATTGATGAATTGCCTTGATCTGTTGATTGCCTTGTTTTCTTAGGAACTAGAATGAGATAATCTAGTAGCTCATATTTTAGGACCCAAGCCTTGCTTGTGACCATCAATCTCAAAGCAAGCATCCAAGTATGGATCCGTACTAAGCCACTCAAGTGATCATCGCATCTCATGCTTATTATCTTAATCCAGGAATAATCCCTCTAGATGGTTTCCAACCCAGTGGAGACCCAATCTAAGAATGAATCCTATCTACCTAGTTATTACCTCAACATCTTCTCCTTGATCATGAGTTTGGAACCTACCATCCTCTCAAAAGCTTCTACTCTTGAACACTAGTCAAAACCACCAAATCTGCAAAAATGGCTAAGTCTGGATTTCTTATTTGGATACAATTTTTGGAGATCTATCTTTTCCAATCTATGTGCTTTTTTGAGAATGTACTTGAACCCTCTTGTAGTACATCAGTAGTAATACCAAAGCCCACTCTTTCCCTTGGCTAAGCCATTCTAATTCTCACTCATCCATGATGGTTTTGTAGTCAAGATAATAATCTTTTCTTCAAATCTTATCAGCTTGCCTACTTTGGCAGAAGCCCACATCTATATGCCACCCCCTTGACCAACTCTTTGATTGGTTATGATCTACTAATAATGACCTATCAACTACCCCCTTCACTTGTTTCCATTGGAGCCTTGTTCTTCTTAAACCCACATGGTTTAGGAGGCTACCTGATATATCTATTATGGCTGCCTTATTTTCAACAAAGTTTGCCATCTCCTCTACATCACCACAAACCCAACCAAGCCCAACTCTTGCTTCCATGATCATCTATATGACATGGTATATCCATCCATATACCCCTTGTACCTAGGTGAGCTCTGAGCTCCCTAATCCAACCTGGTTTAGGTGGCATCAAATTAACTAAACCATAGATCCTTCCCTTATATAGTTTCCATCATTTTCACCACTTTTATTCAAAACCAAGGTTTACCTTGATGGCTCCATCAAGTTTGCATCATATAACTTGGATATAAGCATCCCCAAATAATTCCCAAAATTATTTGGATTATTAAACTATTTTATCTCCTTTATCTACCAATTTCTCAAATCTTTGTCTCTAAAGGACAAGTTTGTTTTTCTCCAAATCACCTTGCCAAATCAAGGCACATTTGAGGCCTAATTATCATATCCCATCTTTAAAACTCAAAATAAATATTTTTGAGATTCTTTATTATTTATTTTTGCCATTTTCTTAAATGGGAGAAACAAGAAATAATTCCCCAAAAATACTTTCCCACTTCAATAAATCTCAATAAAATCTTCCAATATGTGTTATGGTGTTTAGGACCATAACACATAAAAAACCAAGCTTGACCAATGTAAAAATATCATCTTAGCTTCCCAATCTACTTCTGCACTTTTTGAATAAGTGCATTTAAATGGGATTATAATATTTAGAAAAATCCCATTTAAATCATGAAGAGATTATTTGACCTACTCCACCTACCAGTACCATTTCCACACTTTGTCCAATAAAAATTTATCAACTTCCTTCACAAGCCATCATTTGATCAAATTTGCAAACTCAATGAAATTTTTGATTCAAATCAAAACCAAACCAGCTCCAATATTCTCTAGCACTCCTCCCTAACATCAGCACTCTTTCCTGGTCGACCAGCACTGTAGCCTTCCCCACACCCTCTTGTCCCACATGATTGTTTAAGAGGGACCCAAAGGCAATGTCTTGTCTAGCCATCTCTTTGCTTATTACAACACCCCACCCCCTCTCTGTCCCCTAGCCCGACCAGGACCCCCTATTTCACCTCTCCACCACCCCTATTGCCCAATGGCTGAGTCCTAGCCTTCCCCCAAGCTCATACATGAGCTTTGTCCACCATGGACCCATGTAGCTCGGGTTATAACCCCAGGCCGCCCCAACTCTCCCCTGCCCTCTCATTTGCCCCCAACCACCCTCAGTCACTCCCCAGAGCTCCCTCTCCCTCTCCTCTCCTGTGCTCTGGCCAAGAACAGCTCAAAAGAGCCCCTCGGCCGTTAATGGAAATTTGAGCTCCACCCTTTCTCCCTTGCCCCACTCCCCGTGCATGCAACATCCCTACACTCCTCTTCCCCTGATCTACTATTCCTAGCTCTAGAGCTCATACTGGCCACTTCCCTGCTCTTGGGAAGAAGAACAAGAAGATTCGGCCTCCCCCACGAAATCGAGCATGGCTCCTTCCCTTGTGATCCCCTGGCCCTGCATGCCATACTACAGCACTCCCCTCCTCCTCCTCTTTCTAACCCCGGCCTTTTCTTTGACATGCAGACATCCCTGCAGCCGCACCGGTGAGCTCCGGCGAGCTCCCTCTCGGTTGTCTTCACGCGAAATCCTCCCCGATGACGAACCAGCTCATGCCCTCATCCCCGGAGTCGCCGTCGTCAACCGCGTCGCCCCGTCGCCTCCACGACCTTCCCCGAGCCCTCGGAAAGCTCCCCCGCGACTCCCTGACCCGGCCCTAGGGTTTCCTCCCTTCCTCGCCGTTGCTGGGAAGGAGACAACGCCAGGCCGTCGTATCTCCTCTAATCTAACGGCCCGGGGTCGCCCTTACCCCTTCGTCTCGCAGGCTGGCTGGGCCCTGCATTCTTGGCGTCGCTAGTCTTGGCGTTCGTCGCCTGGTCGGCCTTACCCGTCTGCCTCCCAGATCTGGCCTGAGATCCCCTCCCCCTTTTTCTTCTAATGGTTTTGCCAGATCTGAAAACTACCAGCTCATTTTAAATCCAAACAAAAATGAAAAAGTCTTCAAAACATCCAGATCTAAATTTTCTGAAGTTTTCCAATTCAGACCAAGTTTTGCACTAATTGGATAATTATAATAAATACGATAAATCCTTTCCTAAGATCTTCCCATCTCACTAAATAAATTCCCTAGGTACTTCCCCAACACAAACTGGAGTAAATCCACTTGGTGATGAAAGGTACTGACCGTACCTTTCATGTCCCACTAGGCCCACTCTATTTTGCTTCTTATATTGCTGGTAGCAAAAATACTAAAAACAGTTCACTTCTGACTTTAGGAAATTCCCTAGTTCCAACCTAGTGAGGTTTGGACCTAAACGCAACTCCTAGAAAACACACATAACCATATCTCTCAGAATCCAGTAGCTCATAATTTTATGAGTCTTTGTTGATTTTTAGTGAATTAAACTATTTTGGGCATGGTTTAATCAGTAATAAAATCACTAAAGTAGGTATGTAACTCCAAAAAGGTTGATTCCAATTTCTACAGACAGGTATTTTCATCACGTAACATGTGTCCTTGGAATCAACTAAAACGCTTCTGCAAAATAAATCTGATGGAAAAGACAAATCTTGTTCAGTATTGCCTTTGGGAATTTCTCAAGGGAATTATGCTAGTTGTTTATAGGAGATTCCAACTCCTCTTGGTTAAGTCCATCAAATAATACCTTTTAACCCAAGTAAATAATTTTTGTAACTCAATAGGAGTTCTGGTGAATTATTTCCTAAAACTAGAGTTTTAATCACTATAAAATCCATTGTAAATTAAGGAAAATTGATAAAATAGTGAAACCACTTTTGTTGGCTTCATTTTATCAATACCTATCTGATGGTATCATTTTGATACAATGGTATCATATAGATCAAGTCCTTGAGCAAAAAACCCCTCTCTTAGGTAGTTCCTAGACTATAAATCCCAAAGGGATCCTTTTCCCTAATGTCTCCAAATCTTCTCCTAATCCAAATCAACTCAAACCTCCAACATCCTACTGATGTTTATTTTGTAGTTATCATTGCTTGTTGTATGTTTTGATGCTTGTATTGATTGGTGTATTGTTTGTTTGCATGTATGCTCGATAACGGCGCTAGTTGCGATTGTGTAACGCCGAGAAGAAGGAAGCATCAGGGTTATCTTTATTATTATCATTATTGGTTATCTGGTTATCTAACTCCGTCAAAGTACTTCTCGCTGGTTACAGGCAAGCCACCCTTCCTGAACTCCTATATTAACCTACTCCTGTTTATCAACTATTTTATATCTCGTTTATAAATTGCATGATCACATGCATGGTTTGTTTCAAATAAAAGTACGTGAGTAACTTGGCTCCTCCAAGTTAGGGATGGATGTCCATTAGGAAACCTACCCTATTTGACACCCATTTTTAACCCTTAGATCGAGGCTAGGATGATTAGCATCTTAACTCTTTGAACCCCCGGATTTTCAAATGATAAAACTTTTTTGGGTTTTATCCCACTACAAAGTTTTCAAAATAAAACCCTTGGGAATAGGAATCATTTCCGACTGGAAGTTTCACTAAAAGAAGATATGAGGAGGATGAAGAGAAAGTCAAGCAAGAGAAAGAGAAGGGATGTTCTACACCAATGTCCGGAACAATTTTAACCGTGCAACCACATTACCCTAGATGCTGGGGCTTAGCTGGTAGTTTGTGGTGTTTAGCCGGGGCTGCTCGTACTTGCTAAAGGGGAGAAATCCCCTGAAATCCGGACTGCCATGGGCAAGGTACCAGTGCTACAATTGGCTCTCTCGCGGACGGTATGCTTTTAGGTAGTACGGATGGAAAATTGTCACTATTGCTATCTTACATACTTCGGTCTGGAGATAGGGGTTAGTACGGGAGGAAGGACCAGGGTCGTCGTACCCCATACTCGTACCGGAGAGAACAACCCAAAAGGAAAAGTTGTCGTTGCTAGGGATGGACAAATGAGAGTTTCATGTTTGATTATCTGATCCCCTGTCTACCATGTGTAGCAGGACATGGTTTTATCCCGGCAGATGTATTTATTCTTGTGGGTAAAATGCACAAACTCTGCAAAGTGTAATCTATTCGAATAGCCATGTCCACAGACAAGGACTGTTGGAATGGAAAGAGCTAGGAGTACCCTTCGGTTAAGTTGTGATGAAATAAAGGTTGTGACATGGTCACGAGGAAGGATAAAAATGAGTTTGGTTTTGACCAGAGATGGTCGATAAGGTTTTAAAAAGGTTTTACAACAAAACTGTTTTTAAATATTTTTAACAAGGATGTGAAGATGTCCGGATTTTCAAAAGGAGGCATAATTTCCAAAACATCTTTTTCTACAAAGATATAGAGATGCCAATGTTAGTTTTTTCTTTCAAAAACAACTATAGTCTAGAGCTATCTCGCCACAGCCAGATATGCATTATCTTATTACCTTGTCTCGGTGGTTTGCGAGTACATTCAAAGTACTCACCGGCATTGTCCCTGGCTATTTACTTAGACAGATTGCAGATGTTAAGAAGGAACAAAGGTGCTGACATTTATGCCAGCTAGGCCATCTTCCAAGTCAGTTGCCTGTAGGTTAAGGCACGGGCTCTACACTAAAGACTTCTGCTATTTGTGTTGTATCCGCCATAATGGCCAACTTTGTAAGTTTTGTACTAGTTAATATATGGATGTTGTAATGATGCTAGTCGGTTATGCTCACGGCTCACTGATCATGGGAACGTGAATTGTATGCATAACGGGTATTCTCGGACCGTAAATCTGTGGTGCCACATCTAACTTGAGGTAAGCATGGGTATATTGAAAGGTTGGAGTTTGAATAAGATGAGATCTCTTGGTATCTCTACCAAGAGTAGAATTCAAAAGCTTTATAATAAGGTTTTGGAAGAACCTAGAGGTAAGGGTAGTTAAATGATCTGTCTTGAGAACATAAGGATATTATATATAGGTCTCCATAGTTTTGCTAAAGAGAAACTAATAAAGTATATTGTTTCATCAAGGTCATCTTGGCTCAGATTTGAAATGCCAGAACATTCGAGAATATGAAAGATGAGCCAAGAAATATCTTTTTGTAAAATAGCATTTGTCAAATAGTGTTGAGATAAGAAGTATATCACCTAAAACACAATCAGTTGCATGAACACAAGCAAACAAGTAAGCAGCCATTGCAACACTTAATAAGAAAAAGTTTTTGTTCCCCCTGATTTTTGCCTTTTTGACAAAAGATTAGGGTTGCTGAATTTGGGATGGTATAGACCTTTCCCCCTTAAAATAATCTCTCCCCGAGATTAGGGAGGAGTAGGGTTGGGTGATAACACCACTTAACAATTTCAGCGGTGGAATTATTAGATGCTAACTAGTTTTATCACAAATGGGCGTGGTTAGCTACGGGTCAGAGCTGAGTGTTTTCGGATTGGGAGGTTTAGATTAAACAAATGGAAAAGATGCAGTCTTTTCCCCTTAGGAAAATTCTAGGTAGGTTTAACGTCGACATGGTCCTTCCTTCTTGAGGCGAGATGGCAGGTTGAGCCTTTTTAAATCTTTTACCACGACAGTCCGCTTTTCTATATTCATGGTCTTGGTACACCGGGGTGTTTGCTGGACGGTCAAATTTTCAAGGGAGGGACTTTCCCGAAGGACCTTCTGATTCTAGAGATGTGCCAATTATTGTCCTTCGGGCAGGGCCTAGGATTCGTGGTTCGTGGGTGGTTATCACCTGACGGCAATTAGGGGTTGGCTCCCTCGGGGTTATTCTGGTTTTGCGGGGAAGACGCAGTATTTCCCCCTTATAGCGACACTAGGGGTGCTAGGTAGAGTCGCAGATCTTCTTGGTTGAATATAGCTAGAGAATGTTTCACCTTATTTATTGGAGTTGTAGGATGAAGTTGGGGAGAATCCGTTACTTCTCATCCGAGATTGGAGATCTTCAGTCGTCCTTGTAGATGCTACTTCTTGAGGGGTGGAAGTACCACTTCTTGTGGTAGGAGGACTATCGGAAAGGGCATCTATTAGTTTCTAGTTAGTTAGTTCTGAGCTAATTAGGGTTCCGATAGGTTGAAGGATGCAGTTGAAGGTTGGCGGTCTAGGAACGCGGTCCTTTTGGAATGAGGTCGTTCCGGGTTTGGTCTAAAGCAACGTCATGGGTAAAACACGCAAAGAAATTATCATACTTTCATATCATCCAAGATTTAGCAGGTTTGGGCCGGTCGGTGGCGAGAGTACTTAAGAGGTTATAGAACAGGTCTATGCCACAGGGCGTCGAAGCACTTAGAGTTTTACAAAACAGGTTCTAGGAGGACACATAACTCTATCCTATGCCATAAGGGTGAGTCGAGGGGTGGAAAAGACTACTTCATGGGTACTCTTGAATCTTGCCACCATACTTGGGTTGTTGCACTGACCTCGGCTACTACAGTTCCTCGGGGGTATGAGGGATATTCAGCTCTTTAGTAGTGAAAGTGAGGGTCGTGCCTTCCCTCGATGGTTGCTTTGACGGGTGGATCTTCTAGGGGTGGTGACTGAAGGATAGGTTGATACTCATAGAAGGACAACTCTTCATTTTCAGTCTCGGAGTTAACAACTTTAGAAGTTGATGAGGCTAGAGCGGCCACTTTCCTTTCCAGACGAGCGTTGGCGGCTTGAGACTCTTCTCCCGGTTACGGAGTATAGCGAGATCCATACGCATGAGGATGTTCTAACGACGGGTCTTGTCGATGTCTTCTTGATGGCGCTGCATTAGGTATTCCATATTCTCTAGCTGATTTCCAATGCAGCAAGTGGGAAAGGATTCGATGGGAAGTCCATCCTTGTCGCGCTTCCCGAATAGCTGGTAAGGCGGTGTCTTTCAGTCCTTCTTCATGGATCTTGTAGAGGCATGCCATGATATGTTGTACCGCTCATACAACTCCATCTACCCAGTTGTGGTCAATGAAGGTATAGATGATGTGCTCGGGGTCGATCTCACGAGCTAGAATGGTGGCCTTGATGAGCCATTCAGCTATGCTTGAATTGCTGCGAGGAAGCTCTGTCCCTTCGAACATAGGTGGGGGATGACAAATGATCTTCAGTAGGTCGTGTAGTTTCTCTTCAAAGGGACAGAAGCTTTCTCCAATGATGATGCTCCCTGAGCGGGAAGGATCCATCTACAGGGTTTTAGTTTTAGAGGTGAGGGTAGGTATATAGATGTAGATTCATTAAGGTATACAGGTAGCTGTAGGCGCAGGTAGGTTTTCGGTTTCCTCTGAAGACTCTACTGGTAGGGCGTGGGGCAGGTTTTCGTGTTTGGAGAACTTCTTGAGGTATCTTAGAGTAGTATCTCTTTTTTGAAATGAGTGGAAAGACGTAGTCTTTCCACCTTATAGCTTTACTTAGGGTCATCGAGACTGGGGTAGATCTTTTGTCTTGGAGTAAAGGCATGACGCTTGAGTTGAGGTCTTCGAGTGGCGCCTTATTGCGACTACCTTGCTATGGTGGTTACCTAACGACGCCATCAGGGTTAACTCAGGGTAGTTTTAGAGGTTAGCGATGCTTATCCTTAGTCTTCAGTCGGGGTGGAGTAATTTTAGCTTTAGCGAGGATGTCATAGTTTGGACTCTCTGTGTTTCTTCGGTTCGCTGATGTAGTAGACTCGTTGTCTTCGGGCATACTTATCTTCAGGATTCTTGGGGCTTTGGTGTTATGGAGAGGATTTCCCGTTGATTTGATGGAGGTTTGAAAGGGAGCGTCGTTCCTTTGGGGGCGGTTAGAACTAAGGCACGAGTAGGGGTTATCGTGGATTCCTCTATGTGGCCATCCTGCTGAGGAGGGGTTTCAGTCTATGGGATGAGGGGTGTTGGTGTCGGGACACACCATTTGGGTGGGCTAAGCTTAGAATCGGATGATCCAAGTCAGACAAGAAACACATTCCAAGCATCATATAAGCACATGACAAGCAAACAAGGTGTACTATAAGTACCAAGGGTGACTACGCTCCATAAGGGGAGTCCTATTTTGAAGATACTTATCCTAGTTACGGACGATACAGGTGTCTTGGATTCTGTCTTGCCATCTGGTGTCGTCGGTACCGTACTTGGTCCATCTGAGGCGATGAAGGACTCCATTGGCAGGGAGATCTTGTAGTATCTTTCGTCGTTGGTAGCTTCTTTCGTTTGCTTGTCTTGGTGTCTCTTCATTTCGGGATCTCGGTCTCTGTCAACACCCGGATTTTTAATCCTAGATGCCTGTTATGCCATACATCGCAATCCCAGGATTATGATTTTTGCGAGACATAACAGATTTGGATACCACAGTACATCATCCATTACAAACCGTACATAAGGTCTTACACAAATAAGGATCTCATGATCCAGTTCTTAATACAACTCAAGCAACGGAAATACGTAATAATAACGGTAGCGTAGGCGAAGCTCCATCTTCGGGGTAACATGCAATGCTGACGATGGGAGATGATCCTAGTTGTCGTAACCTTCCTGGGGTCCATCCTCCTGGTACTCGTCTTCATAGTCTGGCCACGGGAATAGCCAGGGACAAAGCCATGAGTACTCTTTAAGTACTCGCAAACTAATACTAACAAGTGAAAGGGTTTTTGTAGTAGGACACTAAGCTCTAGGGTTGTTTTGCAAAAAGCCAGTTTTACCTCTACTAAGTTCAGAAGCGAACAACGCTAGTTGAAGTTTTATAACGCCTAAGTGGGAACTTGTTTTTCATATCACAACTCTGTTGTGGTCAAGTCAAAGTCTCAATTCATTTCATAAGTCATTTTGGAAACATCTGACGGGGGAACAGTATGGCCACTCCAACTGTCCATAATCATGACTATTCGAATAGTTTGACACTCTGCAGAGATTGTACACTTTCACCACAACATTCGATACATCCGTCATGAATAAATCCTGAATTCACCATACTCAGTATGCGGATAATCAATCCCAACCTTTCGATTACACGCCCTAGTATAGGCACCTCTCTTGTGAGTTTGGCCTCCCAACCATGACCAACTGTCATCTTGGGTACTATGCAGGTGGACAATCTTCACAAGGTAGCCTCAGCTCAGACCTTGGCCGTGAGGGAACCAATACTAAGGTATATAAGTTTCCAGTCAAGCCCTACCCAATTCTCGGGTATTGTGGTTGTACGGTAAAATTGGAATGGTATCGCATCCAGACAACCATCAGTTTTATAAAGGGATAAGGCTCATGCCTCAACATTTTCATCATCCAAATCATCCGGTGTTCGGAAACACATGTCAAAACATCTCAATAGAATGCCATCATTCCAAGGTTTTCATAACCATTTTCCACCAAGTATTCCCATCTAAAGTTGATCAAGTTTTATGATTAGCACTAGCGTCTACGAGTGGGGGTAAGTACTAATGAGGGGTGGTAAACTATTGGAGTTTTACTAAGTTCAATCTCATGCCTTAGGATGACATAAAGATTATCTAGCTTAGGCCAAATTTTATGTTCTTTATGTAACCTTCAATTATCTTTCTAGTATCCTCAATTTACTCAAGTAAACTCTAAGTAAGAGCTTTGATAAAGAAATAAAGTAGAAGCTTGCAAGTAAAACTAGGAGTGGGGTTATCAAGTGGGTATGATCACATATGCTTAAGGCATATAGTTGGCATGGTAACAAGCAAGTATTTGCTTGCATAGGTATAGTATCTTGCAAGTGTTAGCTTGCACAATCAACTACTAGTATTAGGCTTGCAAGTATTGGCTTGCTAAAGTAGAGTATCTTGCAAGTGTTAGCTTGCCTTGTGCAGAGCAGTGGTTGAAGTTCTCCTCGGCTTCTTCTTCGTAGTATCCTCCTTCCTCCTCGTATCCTTGGTCGGTACTAGCGTCTATAAATAAATATGAGGTACACAATCACCATACAATACTTAACTACTTGCCATCATCACACACAAGGGTTCTATAGATGATCTAGCATCATCACTAACATCACAAGAATAAAGCATTTGTCTTATTTATTTTATTTTTAGAAAAGTAATTTCTACTCATTGAAAAACTACTTAAGATTTAATATTCTCCAAACTAAACATGGGATCATGTTGACACATGTCATCACGACATATTTCAGTACATGGGAAGGTGATTTAAAGTGGTGTCACAATTTAATAAGATTTAACCTTTTATTTTAAATAAAATTAAATGACTAGAAATGCCTATGTGGCCTTCTTTTATTACTTGAACATTATTTATGTAAGTAAACCCATATGTTTTTATATATTCTGAAAGGTATGATCAAATGTGATTTTTGAGAGTTGGAATCAACTCAAAAGCTATTATGGTTTAAATTTGAAAAATGTTTGAATGCAGAAAAGGTTCTGCCTTGTTATTTTTACCAAGGTTGATCTACAGATCCAAATGATTTGAATCCAACAGGCTTGGATTAAGCATTTCAAATCCTTTCTAACAAAATTTGTTTCATTCAATTTGGTTCACTGAATCGAGATGGGTTGATTTTTGAAACTAGGTACAAAACTATGTTTGAACTTAAATGTAAAAAGTTAAATTCAAACGACTGGGCTGCGCGGGAACTGTTATTGGGCCGGCCCAGCGTCACTGTACGGCGCGGGGCATGACTGACAAGGGGGTCTACTTGTCACTGACTCTTAACACGCGAAGCGGTACGAGGCACTCTCATCCGCACGATCTAAGTCTAATCGAACGACTGCTACTCATCGTCCACGTCGGGCGGTGCCGACGAGACAGAAACCTAAAGCGGCAGGTGGGGGTCATGGGAGGCTCACCGGGGCTCAGGCGAAGATCGGCGATCTTGAGCGAGCAACGAAGTCGGCAGGCGAACCTCTGTGCCGGCAGCTCCTCCAGGGTGGGCCAATCGGCGCCCTTCTTCTCTAGAGGCGGCCTGCTCTGGCGCAATTCCGGCGATGCGCTGCTCGCCTTGCTCCGGGAATGGGGTGGAACGATCAGTGAGGTGAGGGAGTAGAATTGGGTGAAGAATTCGAGCGGGGGAGGCCTCCTTTTATAGGCTCGATGGTGAGACCGAACGGGATGGGCAGACGACGGTGGCGACACGACTACGGGCAGCTAGAGGCATGGCCGAGGGTGGCGATCGATCGGTGGTCTCCTGGCGATGCTCTAAGGCTTTAATGCGCGTGTAGGGGCAGTGGCAAACGGTCGGGAACGCTCGATGCTCTGCGAGGCAGAGGCGGCGTCTTCAACGGCGAGCGATGGCTACGGGGCACGGGCGGTGAAATGGGCATGTCTAGCGGTCTTCTGGGATGGTGGGGAGCATGCTGGCGGGCGGCGAGGGCTCGAGGTGGTCGGGTTGCATGGGAACGGTGCGTGCTCTGCGATGGATGTTGGCATGGTCGACAGCGGCACGGGCGCGGCGTTCCTGGCGGTTCAGGTTGCTGTCTTCGAGGCAGGGCTGGTCGAGAGAGGGCGGTGAGGCATGGGCTACCTCCCAGAAAAGGTTGGCATGGCTAGTTCTTCCTCTAGCCTGCTGTCCACACTGGGGTGACATGGGTGCTCTCGGCCTGTTCACCATTGATGATATTGGCCAGCTTACAGTGGGGCTAGTGATTAGTTAAGTTTTCTAGATGATCTACTGAGGTTGCTGTGAGCTAGAGAGGGAACAAGTTAGGCCCAAAACACTGCTCAACATAGTGTTTTGATTTTGTTTGATTTGTATCTGCAACCTGTTTGATGAAATGGCCGCATGAATTCAAGTTTTGAATTTTGAAAAGATTTTTGGTGGGTGTGCTAGGCATGTGCTGGTGAGTCTGTAGATTCTTGGGTTTTGAAAGTTGAGTTGGTTTGAGGGGTTTTTGAAAAAGTGGGATCTTCCCATATGAAATAGATTCAATTTTAAACTGTCATTTAAACTATGCATTTGAATGTTTCTGGATGATCACAAGGTGGGACTTGATACTTTGTTATGAGTACTATCAAGGGGTGCAAAGATCCAAACAAGTTTCTGTTAAATTCTAAAAGTTAGAGATAGCCAAAGTAGGCATGGGAGTTAAATTGGCCAAAGTGACCATTCACTTAATTTGTTTGTTTTGATTTATTTGTCTTTGGGAAAAGTTTGGGAATTGTTTAGATGATGTTTATTTCACCTAAGAATCATTTTACAAGCAAAGAAACACATAATCATGGCAATTCAAAAGAATCCAAATTTCAATACACACACATATGCATGCTTTCATTTTTTTAATTAGAAAAGTTTTTGTTAACCCTAATTTTGATGATTAGAGTTTGATGATTCTAGTTTAATATTTTTGGGATGTTACAAACCTTCACCCCTTAAACAAAATATCGTCCTGAGATTTGAGAAAGGACGAAAAAGATTACCTAAGATTTGAAGAGATCGGGAAACTCCGTCCTGATGTGATCTTCGTGCTCCCAGGTAGCTTCCTCTTCTGTGTGGTTGCTCTACTGAATCTTGAGAAACTTGATGCTTCGGGTTCTGGTAGTTCTGAAAGCTTCTTTCAAAATACGGATGGGTACTTCGGGATAGATCAGGTCGTCATTGATCTCTATAGTCCGGTGATCAATATTCTTGAACACTTCGGTCTTTTCTAGAACTTCGAGACACTTGCGAAGTAATGAGATATGGAACACATTGTGCACGGCTGACATCTCTTCGGGTAGTTCCAATTGATACGACACTTATCCTCGACGGTTCAGAATCTTGAAGGGGCCGATATATCTGGGGGCTAACTTTCCTTTGAGTTGGAAAGGCTGCATTCCCTTCAATGGCGACACTTTCAGATACACAAAATCTCCTATGTTGAAGGCGAGGTCTCGAAGTCTCTTGTCGGTGTAACTCTTTTGTCTATACTGGGCTGTCTTGAGGTGCTCATGAATCTTGTGAACCTTCTCTTCTGCTTCTCGTAGGATATCGGGTCCGAAAATCTGACTCTCTCCTACTTCCGACTAGTTCAAAGGGGTGCGACACTTTCTTCCGTACATAAATTCAAATGGGGCCATTTGCAAACTAGCTTGATAACTATTGTTGTATGAAAATTCTGCAAACGGCAGACAATCTTCCCACTTAGATCCATATTCTAACACAGATGCTCTCAGCATATCTTTTAGTATTTGATTTACTCGCTCCGTTTGTCCATCGGTCTGAGGGTGATAAGCGGTGCTGAAATCTAGGCGGGTTCCTAAACCTTCTTGGACTTTATTCAAGAATCTCAAGGTAAACTGAGTTCCTCGATCTGATACGATGTTCTTGGGGACTCCATGCAAACTGACGATTCTAGCGATGTATAACTCCGCTAGCTTCGAACTCTGATATGTGGTCTTGACGTGTAAGAAATGGGCGACTTTGGACAATCTGTCCACTATGACCCAGATAGAGTCATTTCCCCTACTAGAAGTAGGCAATCCGGTGATAAAGTCCATTCCAACGGAATCCCATTTCCATTCCGGAATTTGCAATGGTTGCAACAATCCAGCCGGTCTTTGATGTCCTGCCTTGACTCGCTGACATATATCACACTTGGCGATATAGCTTCCGATTTCTCTCTTCATCTTATGCCACCAAAATTGCTCTTTCAAATCTTGATACATCTTTGTTCCTCCAGGGTGGATAGAATAAAGAGTATCATGAGCTTCCTGGAGAATAACTTCTTTGAACTCAGAATCTGCTGGTACACAAAGGCGTCCTTTGTACCACAGAACTCCTTCTTCGTCTTCGGTGAATCCGGGTACTTTGCCTATACCGATATGACGCTTGATTCCATCGATACTAGCATTTCCTTTCTGCGCCTCTTTGATCTGGCTGATCAAAGTGGGTTGAAGTTCTATGCTAGCCAAAAATCCTTCACTTACTAATTCCATTCGAAAATCTTCCATCTCTTTGTCCAAGCTTGGTTGCTCCTTCAAAATCATGGAGTTCAAGCGGCACGGCAATCCGCAAGGGCATCTGCTACCATGTTGGCTTTACCGGGGTGATAGTGAATGTCCATATCGTAATCCTTGATTAGCTCAATCCATCTTCTCTGCCTCATATTCAGCTCCTTCTGAGTAAATATATACTTCAGGCTCTTGTGATCCGAATAAATCTCACAACGGTTTCCCATCAGGTAGTGCCTCCATGTCTTCAGGGCTAGAACTACGGCTGCGAGATCGAGGTCATGGGTTGGGTAATTTTGCTCATGTTGTTTCAGTTGTCGAGATAGATAAGATATAACTTTGCCTTCTTGCATTAGCACACATCCGATACCGATGTTGGATGCGTCACAATACACGTCGAAGGGCTTCGTGATATCCGTCATGATTAAGATTGGGGCTGAAATCAATCTCCTCTTGAGTTCTTGAAAACTCGCTTCACATTTGTCTGTCCATTCAAATTTATTGTCCTTCTTCAGCAATTGGGTCATGGGTCTGGCGATACTCGAGAATCCTTCTACGAACTTGCGGTAATATCCCGCCAATTCGAGAAATGCACGAACTTGGGTTTGAGTGGTTGGGGCTTGCCAATCTTCGACATCTTTCACCTTTGCAGGGTCAACGGCAATTCCTCCGGCTGAGACAATGTGGCCGAGGAATCCTACCTCCTGTAACCAGAATTCACATTTGCTAAACTTGGCATACAACTGATGCTCTCTAAGGGTTCCAAGAATGGTCCTTAGGTGTAGCTCATGTTCTTCTTCTGATTTGGAATAAATCAGAATGTCATCGATGAAAACAACGACAAAATTATCCAGGAAGTCCATAAAAATCTTATTCATGAGATTCATGAAATAAGCGGGGGCATTGGTTAATCCAAAAGACATGACGGTATAATCGTATAATCCATATCGGGTGGTAAAGGCAGTCTTTGGAATATCCTCTGCGCGAATTTTGAGTTGATGATAGCCTGTTCTAAGATCAATCTTAGAAAACACTCTGGCACCGATCAACTGATCAAACA
Source organism: Avena insularis (assembly GCA_023614405.1). Taxonomy (NCBI): domain Eukaryota; kingdom Viridiplantae; phylum Streptophyta; class Magnoliopsida; order Poales; family Poaceae; genus Avena; species Avena insularis. The sequence goes on from JAJUPC010000062.1 coordinate 726,503, forward strand.
AATCTTCTATCTTGGGCAATGGGTACTTGTTCTTGATGGTGACGTCATTCAACTTCTGATAATCCGTAAACAGACGGTTACCTCCATCCTTTTTGTCCACAAATAAGACAGGGGATCTCCATGGTGACGCACTTGGTTGATTAATCCAATTTCCAACATGGAATCCAGTTGCTTCTTCAGTTCTTCTAGTTCCGACGGGTTCATACTATAGGGTCTCTAGGCTATGGGTCCTGTTCCGGGAATTAGTTCAATGATAAACTCGATATCCCGATCTAGGGGCATACCGGGCAAAACATCTAGAAATACATCGGGGTATTCACAGACTATCCGGACTTGGTCAATTGTAGGTTGGGCTATACTCTTGTTGCACTTGAATTGACGAGGTAAGGTTTCAGATATATGCTCTACTGATATTCCGGCGGTACTGGTCATGGTTATGGCTTTCTTGGCACAGTCAATCAATCCTTTATGTTTGGACATCCAATCCATTCCTAGTACTACTTCCAAACCTTTAGTTCTGAGTACTATCAGATTAGCATAAAATTCTATGCCATGGATTCGGATGGGGACGGCTTTGCAAATTTGCCAAGCTTTGGTGGTTGAACCGGGGATTTGAACAATCATAACATGCTTCAGTTTGGTTGGTTGAATCTTACTAGTGCAGGCAAATTCTTCGGTGACAAATGAATGCGATGCACCCGAATCAAACAACACTCTAGCAAGTACTGAATTAACAAAAAACATACCCAACACGACGTCTGGCGCTTCCTGAGCTTCTTCAGCATGCATGAGAAAAAGACGGCCATTGTGGTTGAGTGAATTCCCTGGGGCAAATCTCCTTCCGGGCTGAACACGATGCTGCTGCTGAGCTGGGGCATTTGCATTGGGGGCTGCGGTATTCTTCTTGTTGGGACACTCGTTGGAGTAGTGACCCTTATTTCCACAGTCATAACAAGTCACTTGCGACTTGTCCTTTACTGCAACAGGCACATCATTGCTTCTAGTCCTTGGGGCAGTGTTGGTGTTGGCGGCAGCATTGTTGTTGTTGAACTTGGGTGGGGCACGGTTGAAAATCACAGAGTTTCCGGGGTTGTTGTGATTTCCTCTAGGCCTCGGGTTTCCACGGTTGGGATAGGTCAGACGGTTCATCGGGGGTCTGTTGGTTCTCGGGGCAAATCCTGGAGATGGGTTAGGGCGATACTTTGGGGTCTGATGGGTTCCTGGCTGATGCATCATGCGACGCTTGCGGTTCTCATTGGTTTGGTTGATCTTTCCTTCCATCTGGATGGCATAGTCGACAAGGGCTTCAATATCAGCAAAGGGGATATTGACTAACACCGTCTGCATCTCATCGTGCAGACCATTCAAGAATCTCTCCTTCTTCTTGGCTTCGGTGTCGATCTCATCCGGGGCATACCTAGCTAATGACAAGAATTTGTCACGGTATTCCACTACGGTCATCCTTCCTTGCTTTAGTTCTCTAAACTCATCTCTCATTCTCTTGATCAAACCCGGTGGCACATGGGTTCTGCTAAACTTGACCTTGACTTCCTCCCAGGTCATCATCTGTCCTCCGGTCATTGCACGAACACTGTTCCACCATGCTCTGGCATCTCCGGCTAGATAGTGGGTGGCGAACAAAAATTTCTTGTTGGCTTCCACTCCTGCGACTTCAAGGTTATTCTCCATGGTTTGCAGCCAATCGTCTGCGTCTAAAGGCTCTTCTGACTTAGTGAAAACAGGTGGGTTGGTGTTCTGGAAATTCTTGAGCTTAGATCCATGGTTGTCCTAGTTTCCGTAGCCTTGATTGTTGTGCGCTAGATGAGCTATCTGTTGCAGGGTGGCTAAGTTGGCTTGACGTTCAGCTCTTTCAGCTTCGCGGTCAGAAACCAACATTTGCAGGATCTGCAACATCGGGTCCGGGGATGAACCACTTCCTCCGCGTGGCATCTGAAGATTGAGATAGATCATGAGAAAAGAGGGAAATTTCTAAGGTTCTGGGACTTTGAAAAGTTTTTAAAGTTTGACTCATATTTTTCTAGCAACTTGCTTTTCATTCATTCATTCATAGCACCCAATACAAACACACACCACAAAACAAGAAAAATAGCTGGTTTTAAGAACCATTCTGGAAACTATGATATAGTGGAACCGAATACTACTCACTTGTAGGGGTTCGTAGCATGGAAAACAAAAAAATTCTACCGCATGCAAACAAACAAGACAAGATCTATCTACTAGATTGTAGCAACGAGTCGATAGGGGAACTCACCCTCGAAGATTCCAAAGCGTTTAACGAGAGCAGATTCTCGTGGGTGATGTAGTCGTACTCTTGCCGATCTTAAGATCGCGTAGACGATCCTTCCGGTATGCGTTCCGCAGCGCTTCCATGATCGGTCACACGTTCGGACTTGATGAAGACCTTCCTCTCCTTGTTCCAGCGGGCGGAGGTTGTAGCACTCTCCTCGCGATTCGGCGACGCGGCGTGGTACCTAAGTAGAGGGAGATCTCAGGCTTCGCCTTAAGCCGGGCGAGTATGGTGGACTATGAGAGAGCCTTGGTGATCTAGGATTTAGACACACCAATTAGAAGGGCTAAACCAGCGGCTAGGGCAATTAGAAGCTCTAACTCGGCTTGGGAGAAATCCCTAGGCTGTGGCTAGGGTTTAGGTTTAGAGGAGGCAACTTGTGTGTCTAGGAGGGAGCCCTGCCTCCTTATATAGGTGGAGGGAGGCGCCGGCCAAGGGGAGGGAGTCCCTCCCCAACTCGGATCCCTAGTGGGCCGGCGGTGGAGGAGGAACTCCTCCCCAACTCGATTTCCCACTTCTTCTCCACTTTCCAAAATAGTCGTTTGACTTTTCAAATTGGCGTTTGACTTTTCAAACTAGGATTTGATTAAACCCTTTATTTTGTACAGCGATGACACCTAGTACATGATGCAATCATTCCAACTTGCAATGACACATTCATGTACCCTTCCCCTCCGGTCTGGGACATTCTAACCTTCTAGAACATTCCTGCTGAAAACACCGAAACCATTCTCCAACCCCGAAACAGGACTTTCCTTATATGAATCTTATTCTCCGGACCATTCCGGATCTCCTCGTGATATCCCGGATCCCATCCGAGACTCTGAACAACATTCGGTCTCTTACTCATCATTCCATAACTACTCAACTACATCGAATCCTTAAGTGTGTCTCCCTACGGTTCGTGAATTATGCGGACATGATCGAGACACTTCTCCGATCAATAACCAATAGAGGAATCTGGAAATTCATATGGCTCCCACATATTTCTACGATTGCTTTGCGATCGAATGAACCACTTACATACGATACCAATTTCCCTTTGTCTCACGATATTTTACTTATCCGAGGTTATGATCGTCGGTATCTCTGCATACCTAGTTCAACCTCGTTACTGATAAGTACTCTTTTCTCGTTCTCGTGGTATGTGATCCCTTGTGAGCCAGTCACATGCTTGCAAGCTAATTGGATGACATTCCACCGAGAGGGCCCAGAGTATATCTATCCATCATATGGATGGACAAATCCCACTCTTGATCCATGTGTCTCAACCAATACTTTCCGAACACTCAATACCACCTTTATAGCCACCCTATTACGGTGTGGTGTTTGATGTCATCAAAGCATCCTTCCGGTAAAGGTGATATGCATGATCTCATGGTCGAAGGAATTAGGTTACTATGTATCAGAAAGCTTATAGCAAATGAACTATATTAAATGACTTGATCTTTATGCTACGCTTAACTATAGGAGTATGTCCATCACATCATTCTCCTAATGATACGACCCTGTTGTTAATGACATCTCTATGTTCATGATCAGGAAACCATGATCATATATTAACCAACAAGCCAGTTTAACAAGAGGCTTTACTAGGGACTCTTTTATGTTTACAAATCACACAAGTATTAATGTTTCCGGTTAATACAGTTATAGCATGGTATGTAAACATTTATCATAAGTATGTAGATATGATAATAACCACTTTATTATTGCCTCTTGGGCATATCTCCAACAGTCTCCCACTTGCACTAGAGTCAATAATCTAGTTTCAAACCTTTGTGTATTCAACACCTATGGCTTTCTAGTGTTGTATGTACACGATTGCTAGTGGTCAACTGATCTTCGGATCTGACACTTCCAGGTCCGTGTGTAATTGCATGTCTTTGCGTCTCTACGCATCACTCATTCTCTAATGAGATGGCTTTGTATAATTTTGGTCCTTCGGTGAGACCTTTAGTTCTTTGGGGTTAAAACATGTTGATAATATTGTCGTACAATATATCTTCATAGTATTATCCCGCTGTGAACTACACCTAGTTTGACAACAAACTACTTGACACAAATGCCCTCTTTAGCTGCTATTATAGCAGTCATATACTTAGCCTTTTGTTGTAGTATGTGTCACAATGTCTTAACTTTGGAACTCATCCAAATCCATTATGGAACTTACTTTCCATTATATTGTGCCACCCTTAGTTTAGATTGAGATAAACTTAATTTGTACTCTGTGACAAAACTAGTATCAATGTAGTACTTTTACAATGAACTAACCATCTATTTGTCACTTCTACAAATAATATACTCTTAGTTCTTCCAAAAGATCATAAGAATATCCTTACTATCGTGCAATGATCATCTTATGAATCATTCTGGTATATGCTCATAACATTTAGAGCATAGGACATATCTGGATTTGTACATATCACAGTATGATTGATATAAATACTCTTTTTGATTTCATACATCAAGTATCAATCTATACTTGAATCTTTGTTTCACTTACCAAGTGTCAATACACTTGAATATATCATCAATATTGAACTCATTCAATCCTTTCTGTGTGACAAGAACCTTTCTTGTAGTTTCTATATTGAACTCATTCAATACATCATCTATGTACTTTCAGCACAACCATATTAGCGTCTATTGATGCCAAATATTTGGGTTTTGCCTAAGTCTTTCATCAGGATGAAATTCTTAATATGTGTTAATAAAAGACACATCATTTCTAATCAACAATATGTCCTCCACATAATGTATTAGAAATATGTCTTAGCGCTCCCACTTAATTTCTTGCAAATGCAAGCATCTTCATTGTCTCCGATGAAATTAAACTCTTTTAACAGTTTCATCATAGTGAAGATTCCAACTCCGCTATGCTTACTTCAACCGTTGAAGTTTGCATATGCATTTAGCATCCTTTGAATTAACAAAACCCTTTGGACTGTGTCATGCACACGTCCTAGGTAACCCTTCTATTAGAAGAACTTGTTTTGTTTATTCAACTACCACATAACAAAAATTATATGTAGTGGTTGCTACATTAATCCGTCTAGACGAAATATCGCTATGAAAGATCAAAATCTTGTCATAGTCAACCTTTGAACATTTTTGTGAACTCTTTCCCAACATGTCGACTATTTCATAGATGTGAAACATCCATGTCTACTTCTTTATAGATCCAAACACAACTGTAAGGTCTTACACCTTTCTCGAGGGTCCTTCAAGTTCAAAACTTGATTTCTCGTGTATGGAACTAACACGGATTTTATGGCTTCAAGCCATTTGACGGAGTCAGGGCCCATTGTCGCTTCTTTGCACGTAGTCAGATCATTATTGTCAAATAATTATTTAACTCTCAAATCTTGGTATTTGATTGTTTACCCGACCTACTTGTTTTAATAGGAACTTAGATCTCCGTGACCACAACCTTTGAGGCACGTGAGCCATGAGCATTATTGCCTCCTAACACTTTTCAAGCTGAACATCGCACATATAGCTAAGGTTCCTTTAACCTTATCAAAGTTCTATTGTCCTCCCACTTATCTTTTCACGAAAAATTCCTTCTCAAAGAAACTTGACGTTCTAAGTTACGAAACACTTTTGTCTCCGGTGTTTATGGAGGAATACTTAACAGTAATACAAAGACAGGTTTATCCGACTTTGGTTGCAAACATCTTTCTTATGCATAGCATACCAATGTTTAAGAAAGGACTACTTGGGTTTTATCCCAAACCATAACTTTATATGGTGTCATTTCAGCGGATTATGATGGAGCTCTTTTCAGTGGAAAACGGTAGTCTCTAAAGCTTTTAATCCTTAAAATATAATGGCAGTTTTATGAATTACACCTTTGATCTTACCATGTCAAACAAGGTTTTAATTACATATCTCGAACGCTCCATACTCTTATGGTGTTTGAAATGCAAATCCACGCGATTCCTTAAATCTTAGGTATTATGCTAAACTTGTAACTCAAATATCTTCCTTTATGATCTTTATCATAAACTATTTATATTCTTATTACAATGATTTTGCACTTCATCTTGAAAGACTTTGAACTTTTTCAAATGTTTCATACTTCATCCTTATTAAGTAAATATTCATATATTCACTCAAATTTTCGAAGAAAGCATATGAAGTTGAAATCCATCGCTCTTGACTACATATAATGGATTTCATACAACAATATGTACAAGTTCCAATAAGCTAGTCATTCGTTCCCTTTTGGCCTATGAACGAAGTTTTAATAAACTCTAGGAAAGTTTCAAGCGTCATGTGATCAAAAATCAAAAGACTCCAAAATTCCATCCACATGGAGTTTCTTCATGTTTTCTTTCCAATATAATTTAAACGGCGATGTCACTTCCTAAGTGATCTTTCAATCAATTTGACTTTTGACATTTTTAGCACTAGTTTTATGGATGTGATTTCTCCAACGAGATTTGTGAATCATCCATCTTTTATGGATTACGGCAATTATTTGAACAACCCTTTTGTTCTCATAATACCTGATAAAACAAATCTTGAAGGCAAGCTTTGATGTTTAACGAGCAACACAATAACCCTTTATTTGTTCTCGATGAACATCATCACATATTCTTTTGCTAGTTACTTAGGCCATTGTAGTTCATGAATTGTGTTGTTTCGTATGACGATTCACACCAACAAATTCAGTATCAAATACTTAAGAACCACATTGTTTAATAAGCAAAGAATATAGCCATAACATGTATATCATCTATATACTTAAACTGAACAATTCTAGTCTTTTCTTTTCTGCCATATATTTATGAGATTCTCTTTCAGTATTTATTTTCATTTGAAAGAATCTATCAACATCAACAATGGAGTCATACATATGACACATAGTCCAAAGCGTGTATAATTAAATACCAATGTCTTTGGACTTGCACTTTGAAGTAGATCACCATCATCAAATGTTTGGTGTTCTTTCAAATTCCTTTCTTTAGTAATCTATTGGTGTAGTAAACACTTTACCTACATCAAATATTCACCCTTATCATGGAATTATCCATGATCAAGCTACTTTTTAGCTTATAACGGTGAACTGCGAGTATAATGTTGCTCTCAAAAACCTTTTTGGAGGATTAGGACAACTAGTGTCTTCAACCTTTTGCAAATTCTCATCAAATACGAGAACATGACTTTTGCCATATTATACTCTATCATGTTGCAACCAAAACTTTGTTTCAGATATCACAATATCTTCCACACATCATGGTTTCTGAAACAACTCTTTCAGATCCTAGATAACCTTGATATTAAGACAATCCTTTGAATATCAAGAATCATGGAGACAAACATGATACTCATACACTAACACTTGGAATTGTCACTCTTGATTTAATACTAATTATTAAACTTCATGGAGTAACCGGAACTTACTGAAAGTTTGCAATAGGACTTTTAAACTTTAGGTTAACACTTCAAAACAATACGATACCAGTTCGTAAAGTAACTAACTAGAATTCTATAGTTCTATCATCTCAATTAAAACTAAGCGCAAGGTGGTAAACGGATGCCAATGACTACAACAACTATGCAAATTCACTTTGATTTAATTTATGATAAATAGTGTTCAACTTTTAATCATATTGCCGTTGAACTCCCACTCAAAACAATATCCCTCACATTGTTTTAGTGATCACACGAACAAAATCTACCACATCAAAACCGATCATCACGAGAGTTGATGTAGCTTCAATGACGAACAATCAACATGTTCATCATATCTACTATATGACTCATGCTTTACCTTTTGGTGATCCGTGTTCCGAGACCATGTCTGTACATGCTAGGCTCGTCAAGATCAACCTTAGCTTCCGCATGAGCAAATCTGGCTTGCTCACGTTGTATACACTCGCAGAATCTAACACACCCGATCATCACGTGGTGCTTCGAAACAACGAGCTTTAGCAACGGTTCTTACTAAGGATGAACACTTTAAAACTTGAAATTGTGTGCTTGAGGGATCATCTTATAATGCTACCATCGTTAACTAAGCAATACAAGATGCATAAAAGGATTAACATCACATGCAATTCATAATATGTGATATGATATGGCCTTTCTTCTTGTGCTTCCGATCTCCATCTTCAAGCACGAACATGATCTCCATCATCACCGGCATTGCATCAAGGTCAATGACGCCGCTCCATGGTTGTCGTCCACCAGCTTCAACTATTACAACTACTTTGAACAGACAAGCGGGTCTTAACAGAATTTAAAGACAACCATATGGCTCCTGCCGATTGCCAACTTACAATAAGGAACATTGCATACATCATATATAATTACAATCATGGCCATATCACATCACAGCACACCCCTGCAAAACAAAGTTAGACGCCTCTAATTTTCTTTGCATGTTTTACGTGGTTTGGGGCTTTCAATAAGTGTCGTTCTAACTTACGAACAAGAACCACAACATTGATACTAGTATTGTCAATCACCCGTTGTAAATTGAATCTTAACTATGTTGGGAGAAACAGGCACCCGCAAAGCCACTTATGCAATACAAGTTGCATGTCAAGCGTGGAGCAAGTCTCATGAACGATGTCATGTAAAGTTAGCCCGGGCCGCTTCATCCCACCATCCCGCAAGATGCAAAGTACACAAGAAGCAATCGACAACAAAAGCATCAACGCCCACAATGACCATTGTGTTCTACTCGTGCAACAGATCTACATATAGACACGGCTCTGATACCACTGTAGGGGTTCGTAGCATGGAAAACAAAAAATTTCTACCGCATGCAAACAAACAAGCCAAGATCTATCTACTAGATTGTAGCAACGAGTCGATAGGGGAACTCACCCTCGAATATTCCAAAGCATTTAACGAGAGCAGAGTCTTGTGGGTGATGTAGTCGTACTCTTGCCGATCTCAAGATCGCGTAGATGATCCTTCCGGTGCTGCGTTCCGGCAGCGCTTCCGCAGTCGGTCACACGTTCGGTACTCGATGAAGACCTTCCTCTCCCTTGTTCCAGCAGGCAGCGGAGGTTGTAGCACTCTCCTCGCATTCCCTGACGACGGCGTGGTACCTAAGTAGAGGGAGATCTCGCAGGCTTCAGCCTTAAGCGAGTATGGTGGACTATGAGAGAGCCTTGGTGATCTAGGATTTAGACACACCAATTAGAAGGGGCTAAACCAGCGGCTAGGGCAATTAGAAGCTCTAACTCGGCGGCTTGGGAGAAATCCCTAGGCTGTGGCTAGGGTTTAGGTTTAGAGGGAGGCAACTTGTGTAGCATCCCATTTGTCTAACAACTGTAATGCTACTTGGTTTAGTAATAAAATGGCTACCTTTCTACATATAATTGTTGCATCATCATCATATCATGCTCATGTCATCATGCCACCTTGCACTTGAGCATCATACAAAGACCCTTGTGTTTTGGTTCTTATCTCATATGCATTATCATTTATTGTTGCCTCTTGATATTGTATTTGATTCTTGATATATTGTTAAATGCCCAAGTTGAGTTGGGGGCATATCTTTTCAATCAACTCCATCACCTCTCTTTCACCACCTGACAATTCCACCACCCCATTAACCATGAGCTTGCAATTATTCTTCTTTTGGCGTTTGGTCTAGCTCATGAGAGATAGGGTGGGTCCAATGCTACCAATCCTTTTGCTTGGCCCTTACTCCAACTTTGGATGATGCAAATAAATAGATGCCATGAGATATTGTTTTGTTTTCACAGGATAAGACCTAGCATTTAATGCATTTGCATGGGCCATGCAAGAACCACCTCATCTCTTTCCCTCTGTTTTGTTTTCTTCAAGCCTTGGTTCCATGTGAAGGTCCCCTAATTTTACAAATGTTTTCATCTAAATTGCAAAAACCCCATATCTTCTTAATCTTGTAAAATGCCCCCACTTGGCTCATTCATAAGCCATGTATGTGGCATCTCCTTATCCTCCATCTCTTTTGCCCTTGCCTCCCCTCTTAATCAAGCTCCCTATTCAAAACCTCCTGGTAAAAAGGTTCAAAAGATTTTGAAATTATAAGCTGGTTTGAAAAATTTTAATAGAATAAAAAGGACAAACAAATAGTTAATAAATAAATAAAATTAAAGGGAGAGAGCTATACCTGTCGCAGCCCCGAGCACCTTGGCCTTCTCTCCTTTCTTCCTTCCTCTTGTTCTGGGAGTTCAGCCGCTGGCCTCGTACCTCTTCGTGGAGATAACCCGACGCTGCACGCCTGCACCTCTTCTCCGTTCGCCCCTCCTCTCAAGACACGCAGACGGAAGGCAGGCAGGCGTGTCGCCCCTCCCTCCGTCACCACGACACCACCTGCTCCTCTTCTTATCCCCAAGCATGGAGGCCCCTGCAACCCTAGCCTCCTCTTCCCTCCTCTCCGCCGCCATCCCCTGTTCCCTGTCCTTCTCCCTCCATGAGCGTGAGAAGTCGAGCGGAGCGCTGTCGCCATGGTCGCCCGGTGAGCACCGCTGGCCGGGATCACTACGCGCTTCACGCTGATTGGTTTCCTCGAGAGAAGCTGCATCCAGAGCCTCGCTTCCTCTTCTTCCAACCAAGTGCGGAGCAACACCGCCGTCGCCGTCCTCCACTCCGCCACCGCCCTCGATTCCTCTGAATCGATCGAGGTGAGCGCCACCTGTTCCCCTTCCCTTTTCCCTCCGTTCTGCATCAGGCCGCCTGGTTTTCGCCGTCGCCGTCGTCGGGAGCCGCTGCGCAAGAACATCCGCTTTTAAACAGATGCAGCTCTGGCGGCAGTACATCGTCCTCTGTTCCTAAGCGTGCTCGCGACCCACGTAGTTGACCCGGCCGAATCTTTTACTCATGCATAGAGGATCTCCCAGCTTTAGAGGATCAAACAACGTTGAATCGAGCAATAGATCTCTCAGATCATCCTCCAAATCGAGGCAATCTCGTAGAAACAATTGCCGAATTTCAAGATTCGTACTGCAGCTCTTCCCCTATGTTCAGCTCCTTGCCCCGTCCGCTGTAGTTCTCCGATGGCAAAGCTCCAAACACGAAAGATGTAGCTCTAATTAATCTCTACATTTTATGTTTTTGTGGTTTTCCCTAATTCGCAACAGTTTGCTCGGCATCGTCGACCGAAGTAGGGGTCACTAGCGATTTTCAGCCCTCGTTGGTTTAAATCAGTCCTGAATCTAGCGCCTCTGGCGAATTGCACATAACCCCTCCCTTTTCGAGAAGCTCAACCCGGTCCCAAATAGCCCCACCAAGTCTGTGGTAGTCGTTTATAAAAAGGCTCCACTTTTCCTTCCTCAAACATGAGCCTCCACCTCGCCCACTGGCACCTCTCGCCTCTGCCCAAGACTGGCCCCACAGTCGGTGGTGTGGGTAGAATCTGGTGGGTGACAAAAGTCCAGACCTTTCTGAAATAAAATTCAAATGTTTTTAAATCATTAAATATGAATTAAATCACAACTTTCAAATGGTTTAGATTTTTAATTCAAACTTAATATGAAAAATGTTTTATTTTTGAATGTTAATTCAAATCTTTAATCAAATAATTTTAGAATTAATTTAATTAGTCAACCTTTGACTTTGACCCTATTTAATAATTTTGACTATAAAATAAATTTAAATTCATAATTCCAAATAATACCAATAATATATGTTTTGAATCAGAAAATGTGAGGAATTCAAATATGCCATTCAAAATATTATTTGAACACTTTGAATTTCAAGTTGAATTAAATTACAACAAAATGCCCTCACCTTAATCAATTAATAACTTTTGTTTTATAACTCCAAATTTAACAAATGATATGTCTAAAATGATCAGCTCGACGAGACCTTTCTGTTTATGCTATCCATGACTTCAATTGCAGCATGCATCATATAAATATAATGTGGACAGCAACTAAAATGGAAATAAAATGGGGCCAAAACTCGATTAAATGATTTATTCTTGTATTCCACACCTCACCCATGCCATGCTACTTTATTGCCATGCAATTGTGCATCATTCATCATGGCATGATTGTTTGCTTGTCGCATTTATTCATATGCTTGTGCACTTTATTTATGTTGGCCCTTGTTTGTTTGGTTCTTCTTGAATAGGCGAGGTGGGATATATCAAGAGAACCAGGAGTACCACCCAGATCCTTCTCTCGCTTCAACTAAGCTGCCAGGCAAGCACTACCACATGCTTGCATACATACAGTACCTATTGCCTCTATCTTATTCTTGCATCATTGAGTCGCGATTGCATTAAATTGAATCCCAAGTATTGCATAGCCTTTACTCTTAAACCCCACCAAAGCTTGTTCCTCCATCCCATGAGCCATTACTACAGGAGTTGTTTGAGCCATGCGAGTCGTAGAACAACATGTGTAGGGTATGTGAGTGTCTGATGGATAACGAGGTACCTAAACAACTTAACCTGAGTAGTAATGGGATAACTAATGAAAGTGGCATCGGTGAGCCATATTCGCTATTTGGTTTTTCAGGCTCACTTGTGTCCCGTAAGACCCCGAGTACTTGATTCCTGTTCCAAGAATATTCGCGCTATCCACATCCGGGAGGCTTATGGACCCCACAGCGAGCTTGATTCATTCTTATTTCTTGGGGCCACAAACTAGTTTGAGGTTTTATTTACGATCCTGTACCTATGCCATGCTTTACTGCTTTATTTAAGATTGTGCGAGGAGCACACTGTACTGTTTAGGTCCGTGACCCGTTTACGCTGTATCGACAAGCCCAGTCACACTTTCGGGTTCCCAGTCGTTTACAGCCGGCCACACAAACCTTGAGTCCGTCTCGTAGCCGGCCAGCTTCGTCGCGGGTAGCTTAATGGGGTGGCCCCCTGAAATATTTCTGAATCCTGTGATCGCTTTGTCGTGACTGCCTCGTTGGGTTTTGATTTGGTTTTTCCGAGGCATATCGAGTGTGTGTTGCTATTTGTGCACCCCTGCAGGGTAAAACTTTCTGAAAGCCGTGTCCGCGGTTATGGACGACTTGGAGCACAGTTTCTCGATCATAGACAAGAATAACTAAAGTACCGCTTTTAATTTGACTAGACTAGGTACCTGACTAGTAAATAGTACAACACTCATGGAATGATTAATAAAACTGCCAACGGATGGGGGTTGTTCGTCCGCTTCCTCGTCGGTAAGCGAGGAGGAGGATGGATCTGTTAAGATTACCATTATTACTGATATAACTGTTGTTAATTCACGGACATCCGTCTATCTCTGGTTGGGCGGATGGTTAGCGAGTTTCTATAGAATTGCTAGGGTTTATCTTTTGCTGCAATTGCGTCACCCCAGGTTGTGTCCCCTTTAGAGGCATAAAGACTTGCTGAGTACCCCTAGGGTCTCACACGATAAATTATTGGTTCAGATGAACAGGTACACTCGCAAGATGGATACTGGGTAGAAGAGACGGACGATGTGGGCAACGATCATTCGGTGTAGAGATTCCGGGAACGGGGATCCGTGAGATCTGTGGGCGGGATGTGCTTATTTATGGGGCATCTTATGCTGATTTGCTTCTTATCCGTACTCGGATTTTGTCTTCCGCTTCCGCTTGATACTCTGTTGATTGATGTATGAGGAGATATCCTAAACTATTATATCTATCTAGGATATTTGGATCTTGCCGTATGGCGTTGCTATATTTCCTTTCTTTTTAGATGGAATGGCTCTGATGTACTATTGTATGGTGGCTTGCATACATACTCATTTGTGTATGTAGTTGATCCCTTCGCCTGCCGATTACGCCGCCCGTTCTTGTCCCGATGTTTGGAAATGGTTGGGACGGCCGAAAGGTCTACCCGTGAGTGGCATTTGGGCCCCACCGTACTATTTCAACCATTTCTGATCATCCAGGCTTGTACTAGGAGCGTAATTCACCGAGGTAGTTTGGTGCTTGTTACACTTGTGGAGACTCTGGGCATCAACAATGGAACTGTCCGATGAAGAACAAGGCTCTTCCTCCACCACCTCCAAGATCTGCGGCAAGCTCTCCTTTGGTTCGTGCACCACCACCTCGGGCTCTCAACATCAACACCAGGCCTGGGTCTACTGTTGCTCGTGCCAACTGCATCAACGCCGCTCAAGTTGAGCATGCACCTGGAGTTGTGATGGGTATGCTTCCCGTTAACTCAGTTCCTGCAAGAGTTTTGTTTGATTCTGGTGCTTCGCATTCTTTTGTTTCGCACAAGTTTGCGCATGAGCAGGATCTGGATATGGTTCCTTTAGCACATCGTCTGGTGGTTCTATCTCCCGGTTCAAACATGAGGGCTGCTCTTATCAGCCATGGCAATCAAATTGAGATTGGTGGCTCTTCGTTCTCGGCTTCCTTAATTGTTCTGGGCAATTCTGACATTGATGTCATCTTGGGCATGGATTGGTTAACAGCAAATGCAGCTGTGATTGATTGTGCTCAGCGCTCGGTTTCTCTGAAGATTCCTGAAGGCCATATAGTCTATTCTCCAAGTCTGACTCCTGCTATCCAGCTTTTCTCTTTGGTGGCTCTGAATGTTGATGCTATGGAATCTATTCAGAGTGTTCCGGTGGTCTGTGAGTTCCCAGATGTCTTTCCTGAAGAGTTGCTGTATGCCTCAATCGTGAGGTTGAGTTTGTTATTGAGCTTGAACCTGGTACCGCTCCTATCTCCAAGCGGCCTTATAAGATGGGTCCTGCTGAGTTGGCTGAACTTAAACGTCAGCTTGATGAACAAGAGAAGTTGGGTTTCATTCAACATAGTACTTCTTCTTGGGGTAGCCCAACAATCTTTGTGAAGAAGCGTGACAAGACCGATAGAATTTGTGTTGACTATCGGGCTCTCAATGCTAAAACCATCAAGAACAAATATCCCCTTCCGCGGATTAATGATCTATTCGATCAGCTAGCTGGAGCTGTGGTGTTCTCTAAGCTTGACTTGAGAAGTGGTTATCACCAAATCAAGATTCGCAAGGAAGATGTTCCGAAGACAGCTTTCACCACCCGCTATGGCCTGTATGAGTACACGGTCATGTCTTTCGGTCTCACCAACGCACCTGCCACCTTCTCGAGGCTCATGAACTCGGTTTTCATGGAGTATCTTGATAAGTTCGTTGTGGTCTACCTGGATGACATCCTAGTCTATTCCAAGTCACAAGAAGAGCATGAAGAACACCTTCGGTGTGTCCTTAGCAAGCTTCGTGAACATCGCCAGGTATGCAAAGTTCTCCAAGTGTGAGTTTTGGCTGCCTCAAGTAACCTATCTTGGTCACGCTATCTCGCCAAGGGCATTGCGGTCAATCCGAAACCGTGAAGACAATTGTTGAATGGCTTCCTCCGTTAATGTCAAAGAAGTGAGGAGTTTCCTTGGTTTGGCTAGTTATTGCCGCTCGCTCGTAACTTCTCAAGATAGCGAAGCCTCTACCGATCTCCTCAAGAAAGGAAAGAAATACCTATGGACTCCTGCATGTCAAGCAAGCTTTGAGACACTCAAAGAGAAGCTCACTTCCACACCGATCTTGGTTCCTCCGGATACATCCAAGCCGCTTTTATATTCTGTGGACGCCTCTTTGCATGGATTGGGTGCGGTCCTTATGCAAGAAAACAAGTTGTTGCTTATGCCTCGTCGCTTGAAGACGCATGAGATCAACTATCCTACACATGACCTCGAGCTCGCAGCAGTTGTCTTTGCTTTGAAAGTATGGAGGCACTACTTGCTTGGCAACCGCTAGAGATCTTTTCCGATCACAAGAGTCAAGTATATCTTTACTCAGCCTGATCTCAACCTTCAAGAGGAGATGGATTGAAGCAATCAATGACTTCGATCCGACCATCAACTACACTCCGCAAAGCTAATGTTATGGCAGATGCTCTCACCGCAAAGCTTATGTCAACAACCTCATGATGGAAGAACAAGCCTCTCTTGTGCGAGGAATTCGACTCAACATTGAAATTGTGGAACAAGGATATCTTCTGAACCTTCTAGCAACACCTCTCTTGGAAGAAAAGGTTCGCTCTTCTCAGCTTGGTGATCCGCACACAAGAAAGATCATCTCCAGGATTCAGCTTCCGAAGTATGAGTCCTTCCACGTCGATGATCAAGGCACGCTTTTCTTTGAACACCGGATGTTTGTTCAACTACCCGGTTTGAGAGAGCAAGTTCTCAAGGAGGCGCATGATTCTGTTCTTTCTATCCATCCTGGCAGCACAAAGATGTACATGGACTTGAAAACACAATATTGGTGGCCTGGTTTGAAAAGATATTGTGCCAAGTATGTCTCGGAGTGTGATGTCTGCCGCAGAGTGAAAGCTGTCCATCAGAAACCTTCCGGTCTTCTACAGCCATTGAAACCCCCGGAATGGAAATGGGAGAAAGTAGAGATGGACTTCATCACTGGTTTTCCAAGGTCGCAGAAGGGCAACAACGCAATCTTTGTTGTCATTGACAGGCTTTCTAAAGTGGCTCACTTCTTCCCCGTCAAGGAAACCATTTCTGCAATTCAGTTGGCTGAGCTCTATATCAACAGAATTGTCTCTCTATATGGGGTTCCGCTTGAGATCAGTTCAGACCGTGGAAGCATCTTCACTTCCAAGTTCTGGGAACGTTTCCAAAATGCTTTGGGAACAAAGTTGAACTTCAAAGACAGCTTACCACCCTCACGAAGGGCAAGTTGAAAGGATCAATCAGATTCTGGAGGATATGCTTCGTGCTTGCGTCATCTCTTTTGGCATGAAGTGGGAAGAATGTCTTCCTTATGCTGAATTCTCGTACAACAACAGCTTCTAGAAAAGTCTAAAGATGGCACCATTTGAGGCCCTCTATGGTCGCAAATGCAGAACTCCAATTGGTTGGTCGGGTGCAGGTGAAAGGATCTTGTTTGGCCCTGACATTGTGACTCAAGCGGAGGAGAAGGTTCACATCATTCTTGAAAATCTGAGGATTGCTCAAAGTCGCCAGAAGAGCAATTATGACAGAAAGCACACAGACATGGAGTATGTCCCTGGTGATCTCGTTTACCTTCGTGTCACTCCCATGAGAGGCACGCACCGTTTTGGTATCAAAGGAAAACTGGCTCCTAGATACATCGGTCCCTTCAAAATTCGTGGAAAAAGAGGAGAAGTTGCTTATGCTCTTGAGCTTCCGGAAAAACTCAAGGTCCATGATGTTTTCCACATCTCTCAGCTCAAGAAGTGTTTCAAGGATCCCGGCAGGACCGTGGATCACGAGCTAATCAATCTCCAAGAAGACCTGTCTTATCAAGAACACCCCATAAAAGTCCTTGAGACCGCAGAAAGAAGGACTCGCAACAAGTCCATCAAGTTCTGCAAGGTGCAGTGGTCGCACCATTCTGTTGATGAAGCCACTTGGGAACGTGAAGATGAACTCCGTGCCAACTATCCTACCCTCTTTGTGTCTTCTTCTTCTTCCTAGAATCTCGGGGCGAGATTCCTATTTAGTGGGGGAGAGTTGTAGCATCCCATTTGTCTAACAACTGTAATGCTACTTGGTTTAGTAATAAAATGGCTACCTTTCTACATATAATTGTTGCATCATCATCATATCATGCTCATGTCATCATGCCACCTTGCACTTGAGCATCATACAAAGACCCTTGTGTTTTGGTTCTTATCTCATATGCATTATCATTTATTGTTGCATCTTGATATTGTATTTGATTCTTGATATATTGTTAAATGCCCAAGTTGAGTTGGGGGCATATCTTTTCAATCAACTCCATCACCTCTCTTTCACCACCTGACAATTCCACCACCCCATTAACCATGAGCTTGCAATTATTCTTCTTTTGGTGTTTGGTCTAGCTCATGAGAGATAGGGTGGGTCCAATGCTACCAATCCTTTTGCTTGGCCCTTACTCCAACTTTGGATGATGCAAATAAATAGATGCCATGAGATATTGTTTTGTTTTCACAGGATAAGACCTAGCATTTAATGCATTTGCATGGGCCATGCAAGAACCACCTCATATCTTTCCCTCTGTTTTGTTTTCTTCAAGCCTTGGTTCCATGTGAAGGTCCCCTAATTTTACAAATGTTTTCATCTAAATTGCAAAAACCCCATATCTTCTTAATCTTGTAAAATGCCCCCACTTGGCTCATTCATAAGCCATGTATGTGGCATCTCCTTATCCTCCATCTCTTTTGCCCTTGCCTCCCCTCTTAATCAAGCTCCCTATTCAAAACCTCCTGGTAAAAAGGTTCAAAAGATTTTGAAATTATAAGCTGGTTTGAAAAATTTTAATAGAATAAAAAGGACAAACAAATAGTTAATAAATAAAAAAAAATTAAAGGGAGAGAGCTATACCTGGTCGCAGCCCAGCAGCCCGAGCACCGCGGCCTTCTCTCCTTTCTCCCTTCCTCTTGTTCTGGGCCGAGTTCCAGCCCGCCTGCCTGCACTCTGGTGGAGATAACCTGACGCCGTCCGCCTGCACTCTTCTTCGTTCGCCTCCTCTCTCGAAGACACGCAGACGGAGGCATGCTGCAGGTCGCCGTCCCCTCCGTCACCAAGCGACACCCACCTTCTCCTCTTCTTATCCCCAATCCATGGAGGCCCTCGCAACCCTAGCCTCCTCTTCCTCCTCTCCGCCGCCATCCCTGTTTCTCCTTCCCTCCCATGAAAGCAGAAGAAGTCGAGCGGAGCCATTGTCGCCATGGTCGCCGGTGAGCACCGCTGAAGCCGGGATCACTTCGCCGCTTCACGCTGATTGGTTTCTCGAGAGAAGCTGCACATCCAGAGCCTCGCTTCCTCTTCTTCCAACCAAGTGCAGGAGCAACACCGCCGCCGCCGCCTCCACTCCGACCATCCCCGCCGATTCCTCAGAATCGATCGAGGTGAGCGCCACCGTGTTCCCCTTCCCTTTTCCCTCCGCTCGGGATCAGCTTGGTTTTCGTTGCCGGAGCTGCCGCTGCTGCCAAGCAAGGCCCGCTTAGTAACAAGAGCGCCTCAAGCGGCAGACATCGTCATTGTTCCTAGCGTGCTCGCGACCACGTAGGTTGACTGACGCCGAATCTTTTACTCATGCATAGAGGGATCTCCCAGTCAGAGGATCAAACAACGCTTGAATCGGAGCAGTAGATCTCTCAGATCATCCTCCCAAATCGAGGCAATCTCAGAGAACAAATTGCCGGAATTTCAAGATCTGTGCTCGCAGCTCTTCCCCTATGTTCAGCTCCTTGCCCCGTCTGGCTGTAGTTCTCCGATGGCAAAGCTCCAAACACGAAAGATGTAGCTCTAATTAATCTCTACATTTTATGTTTTTGTGGTTTTCCTAATTCAACAGTTTGCTCGGCATCGTCGACCAAGTAGGGGTCACTAGCTTTCGCCACTGTTCGATGGCCACAGTCCTGAATCTAGCAGCCGCAGAATTGCACATAACCCTCTCCTCTTGAGAAGCTCAACCCATGTCCCCGATAGCCCCACCGCCAACGGCTGTGGTCGTTTTATAAAATGGTTCTACACTTTTCCTTCCTCAAACCGCAGCCCTCCACCTCGCCCAGTTCCGACCTCTCGCCTCTGCCCAACAAGACTGCCCCACCTGGTCAAGGGTGGGTAGAATCTCAGGTGACAAAAGTCCGCACCTTTTTCTGAAATAAAATTCAAATGTTTTTAAATCATAAATATGAATTAAATCACAACTTTCAAATGGTTTAGATTTTAATTCAAACTTAATATGAAAATGTTTTATTTTGAATGTTAATTCAAATCTTTAATCAAATAATTTTAGAATTAATTTAATTAGTCAACCTTTGACTTTGACCCTATTTAATAATTTTGACTATAAAATAAATTTAAATTCATAATTCCAAATAATACCAATAATATATGTTTTTGAATCAGAAAAATGTGAGGAATTCAAATATGCCATTCAAAATATTATTTGAACACTTTGAATTTCAAGTTGAATTAAATTACAACAAAATGCCCCTCACCTTAATCAATTAATAACTTTTGTTTTATAACTCCAAATTTAACAAATGATATGTCTAAAATGATCAGCTCGACGAGACCTTTCTGTTTATGCTATCCATGACTTCAATTGCAGCATGCATCATATAAATATAATGTGGACAGCAACTAAAATGGAAATAAAATGGGGCCAAAACTCGATTAAATGATTTATTCTTGTATTCCACACCTCACCCATGCCATGCTACTTTATTGCCATGCAATTGTGCATCATTCATCATGGCATGATTGTTTGCTTGTCGATTTATTCATATGCTTGTGCACTTTATTTATGTTGGCCCTTGTTTGGTTCTTCTTCTTGAATAGACGCCGAAAGGTGGATATATCAAGAGAACCAGAGTACCACCTGATCCTTCTCTCGCTTCAATCGAGCTGTGCAAGCACTACCACATGCTTGCATACATACAGTACCTATTGCCTCTATCTTATTCTTGCATCATTGAGTCGCGATTGCATTAAATTGAATCCCAAGTATTGCATAGCCTTTACTCTTAAACCCCAAAAGCTTGTTCCTCCATCCCATGAGCCATTACTACAGAGTTGTTTGAGCCATGCGAGTCGAGAACAAAGCATGTGTAGGGTATGTGAGTGTCTGATGGATAACGAGGTACCTAAACAACTTAACTCGAGTAGTAATGGGATAACTAATGAAAGTGGCATCGGTGAGCCATATTCGCTATTTGGTTTTTCAGCTCACTTGTGTCCCGTAAGACCCCGAGTACTTGATTCCTGCTCCAAGAATATTCGTATATCCACATCCGGAGGCTTATGGACCCCCGAGCGAGCTTGATTCATTCTTATTTCTTGGGGCCACAAACTAGTTTGAGGTTTTATTTACGATCCTGTACCTATGCCATGCTTTATCGCTTTATTTAAGATTGTGCGAGGAGCACATCATCTGTGTTAGGTCCGCGGACCTGCTTACGTCAGACGACAAGCCCAAGCCACACTTTCGGTTCCAAATACATACCGCCACACAAACCTTGAGTCCGTCTCGTAGCTGGCCAAATGTCATGGTAGCTTAATGGGTGGCCCCTAAAATATTTCTGAATCTGTGATCGCTTTGTCGTCGCCTCGTGGGTTTTGATTTGGTTTTTCCGAGGCATATCGAGTGTGTGTTGCTATTTGTGCACCTCAGGTAAAACTTTCAAAGCCGTGTCCGCGTTATGGACGACTTGGAGCAGCTTTCGATCATAGACAAGAATAACTAAAGTACCGCTTTTAATTTGTCTAGAATAGGTACCTGACTAGTAAATAGTACAACACTCATGGAATGATTAATAAAACTGCCAACGGATGGGGGTTGTTCGTCCGCTTCCTCGTCGGTAAGCGAGGAGGAGGATGGATCTGTTAAGATTACCATTATTACTGATATAACTGTTGTTAATTCACGGACATCCGTCTATCTCTGGTTGGGCGGATGGTTAGCGAGTTTCTATAGAATTGCTAGGGTTTATCTTTTGCTGCAATTGCGTCACCCCAGGTTGTGTCCCCTTTAGAGGCATAAAGACTTGCCGAAAATTTCTAGGGTCTCACACGATAAATTATTGGTCGATGAACAGTACACTCGCAAGATGGATACCGGGTAGAAGAGACTGACGATGTGGGCAACGATCATTCGTGTAGAGATTCCGGAACGGGATCCGTGAGATCTGTGGGCGGGATGTGCTTATTTATGGGGCATCTTATGCCGATTTGCTTCTTATCCGTACTCGGATTTTGTCTTCCGCTTCCGCTTGATACTCTGTTGATTGATGTATGAGGAGATATCCTAAACTATTATATCTATCTAGGATATTTGGATCTTGCCGTATGGCGTTGCTATATTTCCTTTCTTTTTAGATGGAATGGCTCTGATGTACTATTGTATGGTGGCTTGCATACATACTCATTTGTGTATGTAGTTGATCCTTCGCCGACACGCCTGCTCTTGTCCCGATGTTTGGAAATGGTTGGGACGGCCGAAAGGTCTACCCGTGAGTGGCATTTGGGCCCCACCGTACTATTTCAACCATTTCTGATCATCCAGGCTTGTACTAGGAGCGTAATTCACCGAGGTAGTTACAACTTGTGTGTCTAGGAGGGGAGCCCTGCCCCTCCTTATATAGGTGGAGGGAGGCGCCGGCCAAGGGGAGGGAGTCCCTCCCCAACTCGGATCCCTAGTGGGCCGGCGGTGGAGGAGGAACTCCTCCCCAACTCGGTTTCCCACTTCTTCTCCAATTTCCAAAATAGCCGCTTGACTTTTCAAATTGGCGCTTTTTCAAACTAGGATTTGATTAAACCCTTTATTTTGTACAGCGATGACACCTAGTACATGATGCAATCATTCCAACTTGCAATGACACATTCATGTACCCTTCCCCTCCGGAGTGCCGGACATTCCAGAACCTTCTAGAACATTCCTGTTGAAAACACCGGAACCATTCTCCAACCCCGAAACAGGACTTTCCTTATATGAATCTTATTCTCCGGACCATTCCGGATCTCCTCGTGATATCCCGGATCCCATCCGAGACTCCGAACAACATTCGGTCTCTTACTGATCATTCCATAGCTACTCAACAACATCGAATCCTTAAGTGTGTCTCCCTACGGTTCGTGAATTATGCGGACATGATCGAGACACTTCTCCGGTAAATAACCAATAGAGGAATCTGGAAATTCATATGGCTCCCACATATTTCTACGATTACTTTGCGATCGAATGAACCACTTACATACGATACCAATTTCCCTTTGTCTCACGATATTTTACTTATCCGAGGTTATGATCGCTCAGATCTCGCATACCTAGTTCAACCTCACATCGATAAGTACTCTTTTCTTGTTCCTGGTATGTGATCCCTTGTGAGCTACCACATGCTTGCAAGCTAATTGGATGACATTCCACCGAGAGGGCCCAGAGTATATCTATCCGTCATATGGATGGACAAATCCCACTCTTGATCCATGTGTCTCAACCAATACTTTCCGAACACTCAATACCACCTTTATAGCCACCCTGTTACGGTGTGGTGTTTGATGTCATCAAAGCATCCTTCCGGTAAAGGTGATATGCATGATCTCATGGTCGAAGGAATTAGGTTACTATGTATCAGAAAGCTTATAGCAAATGAACTATATTAAATGACTTGATCTTTATGCTACGCTTAACTATAGGAGTATGTCCATCACATCATTCTCCTAATGATATGACCCTGTTGTTAATAACATCTCTATGTTCATGATCAGGAAACCATGATCATATATTAACCAACAAGCTAGTTTAACAAGAGGCTTTACTAGGGACTTTATGTTTACAAATCACACAAGTATTAATGTTTCCAGTTAATACAATTATAGCATGGTATGTAAACATTTATCATAAGTATGAAGATATGATAATAACCACTTTATTATTGCCTCTTGGGCATATCTCCAACATCACTATGCTAGTGCTCAAGTGCTACTACTCCTCGGAGTTGGTGTACTCGTCATCCTCATCATCCTCATCGTCATCGATGAAGGCGAAATCATCCTCATCGGTGAAGAAGTCCATAGCCTGATCCTCCAGAAAATCATCATCATTGCTGAGATAGGAGTAGGGGTCTCCACGAAGATCTTCTCCGGCATTCTCCCTTTCCTCTAACTGCATGTCTCTCTCGTGGATGGTCTCCTCCAAATCCGAGATACGGTGGCGAAGACGGGCAATGATGCGCTCCTTCTTGTCCAGCTGACGGCGACGAGACTTGCGGTCCTTGGCTAGCATGGAGATGGTCTGATCCTTGGTCTTGATGATGGCGGACTTGTGGTTGGAGTAGTCACGACAATTATCCAATTCCTACTGACGATCGTACATCATGAAGCTAAGGTGGTCCAATTGGGTCTTCAGCTCGTGGTGGTATGGGGCTTCCAGTGGCTGTCCATTAGCATCACGCCTTGGACAAAACTCAAAGCGGGTACCCTTGATCTGGTTGATACTCTGCCCACACAGACGGGCAAGAGCTTCCTGCATGGCCCTGGCAAGTCCATCGAGCCAGTTGTTCTCTCTTAAGGTGAACTGAATTCTCAAGAAGTGGAGGTTCAATCTTTCCTCGGATACTTGCAACAATTAGCCACTGCAGATCTTCTCCTCCTTGATCATTGAGCTGAGCTCCGAAGAACTCGGGGTGTGGACGCTCAAGAAGTTCCGAAAGCTGGTCCAAATCCCGCTCAAAGATAAGGTCTCCTCCATTCCCCAACTGATAAAACTTGCTGTACTTCACGTCCATCTATAAGAATATAGGATGAGTTAGTAGAGTGCTCAAGTGTGTCAAATTTTATGTATTTTTCAAGAGTTTTTGAGGAACATGAGTTTTTATGAAATAATCAAGGTGATAAGAATGGGAATAAGTTTTTGTAAATATTTGCTTCCTTTGGTTTTGAAACCAAGTTTTTTATTCAAACGTCCAGTCTAACTAGGGTCTCCAATGGTCAGGATGGCTCTGATACCAACTTGTCAACACCCGGATTTTTAATCCTAGATGCCTGTTATGCCATACATCGCAATCCCAGGATTACCATTTTTGCGAGACATAACAGATTTGAATACCACAGTACATCATCCATTACAAACCATACATAAGGTCTTACACAAATAAGGATCTCATGATCCAGTTCTTAATACAACTCAAGCAGCGGAAATACGTAATAATAATGGTAGCGTAGGCGAAGCTCCATCTTCGGGGTCACAAGCAATGCTGATGATGGGAGATGATCCTAGTTGTCGTAACCTTCCTGGGGTCCATCATCCTGGTACTCCTCTTCATAGTCCGCCACAGAATAGCTGTGGACAAAGCCATGAGTACTCTTTAAGTACTCGCAAACTAATACTAACAAGTGAAAGGGTTTTTGTAGTAGGACAGTAAGCTCTAGGGTTGTTTTGCAAAAAGCCAGATTTACCTCTATTAAGTTCAGAAGCGAACAACGCTAGTTGAAGTTTTATAACACCTAAGTGGGAACTTGTTTTTCATATCACAACTCTGTTGTGGTCAAGTCAAAGTCTCAATTCATTTCATAAGTCATTTTGGAAACATCTGACGGGGGAACAGTATGGCCACTCCAACTGTCCATAACCACGGACGTGGCTATTCGAATAGTTTGACACTCTGTAGAGATTGTACACTTTCACCACAACATTCGATACATCCGTCAGGAACAAATCCTGAATTCACCATACTCAGTATGCGGATAATCAATCCTAACCTTTCGATTACACGCCCTAGTATAGGCACCTCTCCTGTGAGTTTGGCCTCCCAACCATGACCAACTGTCATCTTGGGTACTGCACAGGTGGACAATCTTCACAAGGTAGCCTCAGCTCAGACCTTGGCCGTGAGGGAACCAATACTAAGGTATATAAGTTTCCAGTCAAGCCCTACCCAATTCTCGGGTATTGTGGTTGTACGGTAAAATTGGAATGGTATCGCATCCAGACAACCATCAGTTTTATAAAGGGCTAAGGCTCATGCCTCAACATTTTCATCATCCAAATCATCCGGTGTTCGGAAACACATGTCAAAATATCTCAATAGAATGATCCATCATTCCAAGGTTTTCATAACCATTTTTCCACCAAGTATTCCCATCTAAAGTTGATCAAGTTTTATGCTTAGCACTAGCATCTACGAGTGGGGGTAAGTACTAATGAGTGGTGGTAAACTATTGGAGTTTTACTAAGTTCAATCTCATGCCTTAGGATGACATAAAGATTATCTAGCTTAGGCCAAATTTTATGCTCTTTATGCAACCTTCAATTATCTTTCTAGTATCTACAATTTACTCAAGTAAGTAAGAGCTTTGATAAAGAAATAAAGTATAAGCTTGCAAGTAAAATTAGGAGTGGGGTTATCAAGTGGGTATGATCACATATGCTTAAGGCATATAGTTGGCACGGTAACAAGCAAGTATTTGCTTGCATAGGTATAGTATCTTGCAAGTGTTAGCTTGCACAATCAACTAGTAGTATTAGGCTTGCAAGTATTGGCTTGCTAAAGTAGAGTATCTTGCAAGTGTTAGCTTGCCTTGTGCAGAGCAATGGTTGAAGTTCTCCTCGGCTTCTTTTTTGTTGTATCCTCCTTCCTCCTCGTATCCTTGGTCGGTACTAGCGTCTATAAATAAATACGAGGTACACAATCACCAAACAATACTTAACTACTTCCAATCATCACACACAAGGGTTCTATAGATGATCTAGCATCATCACTAACATCACAAGAATAAAGAATTTGTCTTATTTATTATATTTTTAGAAAAGTAATTTCTACTCATAGAAAAACTACTTAAGATTTAATATTCTCCAAACCAAACATGGGATCATGTTGACACATGTCATCATGACATATTTCAGTACATGGGAAGGTGATTTAAAGTGGTGTAACAATTTAATAAGATTTAACCTTTTATTTTAAATAAAATTAAATGACTAGAAATGCCTATGTGGCCTTCTTTTATTACTTGAACATTATTTATGTAAGTAAACCCATATGTTTTTATATATTCTGAAAGGTATGATCAAATGTGATTTTTGAGAGTTGGAATCAACTCAAAAGCTATTATGGTTTAAATTTGAAAAATGTTTGAATGCAGAAAAGGTTCTGCCTTGTTATTTTTACCAAGGTTGATCTACAGATCCAAATGATTTGAATCCAACGGGCTTGGATTAAGCATTTCAAAATCTTTCTAATAAAATTGGTTTCATTCAATTTGGTTCACAGAATCGAGCTGGGTTGATTTTTGAAACTAGGTACAAAACTATGTTTGAACTTAAATGGAAAAAGTTAAATTCAAACGACTGGGCTGCGCGGGAACTGTTATTGGGCCGGCCCAGTGTCACTCCGCGGCACGGGGCGTGACTGACAGGGGGGGGGTCTACTGGTAAGTGACTCTTAAACGCGAAGCGGTACGGGGCACTCTCATCCGCACGATCTAAGTCTAATCGAACGACTGCTACTCATCGTCCACGTCGGGCGGTGCCGGCGAGACAAAAACCTAACGCGGCAGGTGGGGGTCGTGGGAGGCTCACCGGGGCTCTGGCGAAGGTCGGCGATGCGGGCGAGCGACGAAGTCGACGACGGCGAACCTCCTGGTACCGGCATCTCCTCCTGGGCTGAACGAAATCGATGGCGCCCTTCTTCTCTAGAGGGGGCCTGCTCCGACGTAATTCCAGTGATGCGCTGCTCGCCTTGCTCCGGGAATGGGGTGGAACAATCAGTGAGGTGAGGGGAGTAGAATGGTGTGAAGAATTCGAGAGGGGAGGCCTCCTTTTATAGGCTCGACGGTGGCGACACGGCTACGGGCAGATAGAGGCATGGCCGAGGGTGGCGATAGATCGGTGGTCTCCTGGCGATGCTCTAAGGCTTTAATGCGCGTGTAGGGGCGGTGGCAAACGGTCAGAAACGCTCGATGCTCTGCGAGGCAGAGGCGGCGTCTTCAACGGCGAGCGGTGGCTACGGGGCACGGGCGGTGAAATGGGCATGTATGGCGGTCTCCTAAGATGGTGGGGAGCATGCTGGCGGGCGGCGAGGGCTCGAGGTGGTCGGGTTGCGTGGGAACGGTGTGTGCTCTGCGGTGCACGTCGGCATGGTCGACAGTGGCACGGGCGCGGCATTCCTGGCGGTTCTGGTTGCTATCTGCGAGGCAGGGCTGGTCGGGAGGGGGCGGTGAGGTATGGGCTACCTCCCAGACAAGGTTGGCATGGCTAGTTCTTCCTCTAGCCTGCTATCCACACTGGGGTGACATGGGTGCTCTCGGCCTGTTCACCATTGATGATATTGGCCAGCTTACAGTGGGGCTAGTGATTAGTTAAGTTTGCTAGATGATCTACTGAGGTTGATGTGAGCTAGAGAGGGAACAAGTTAGGCCCAAAACACTGCTCAACATAGTGTTTTGATTTTGTTTGATTTGTATCTGCAACCTGTTTGATGAAATGGCAGCATGAATTCAAGTTTTGAATTTTGAAAAGATTTTTGGTGGGTGTGCTAGGAATGTGCTGGTGAGTCTGTAGATGCTTGGGTTTTGAAAGTTGAGTTGGTTTGAGGGGTTTTTGAAAAAGTGGGATCTTCCCATATGAAATAGATTCAATTTTAAACTGTCATTTAAATTATGCATTTGAATGTTTCTGGATGATCACAAGGTGGGCCTTGATACTTTGTTATGAGTACTATCAAAGGGTGCAAAGATCCAACCAAGTTTCTGTTAAGTTCTGAAAGTTAGAGATAGCCAAAGTAGGCATGGGAGTTAAATTGGCCAAAGTGACCATTCACTTAATTTGTTTTTATTTATTTATTTGTCTTTGGGAAAAGTTTGGGAATTGTTTAGATGATGCTTATTTCACCTAAGAATAATTTTACAAGCAAAGAAACACATAATCATGGCAATTCAAAAGAATCCAAATTTCAATACACACACATATGCATGATTTCATATTTTTAATTAGAAAAGTTTTTGTTAACCCTAATTTTGATGATTCTAGTTTAATATTTTTGGGATGTTATAGTCTCATAGTCTCAAAGTCGGATTTTGTTTTTGAAAACGGGACATTTGAAGTGGACGAGATATAGAGTTATCCATTTTCAAAAAGTTTGAGTTGGAGAAGATAAGATAAGAAATCTTTCGAAATGTTTTTGAGAAAGTAGTTTTCGACAGTCGGTATTTTCCAAAATAGGGGTTGTCCTTTCTAACGTCCATGCTAACTAGGTATCCTACAGTCAGGATGGCTCTGATACCAAGGGTTTGAGACCTTGGATTTACGGTCCGAGAATCCCCGTTATGCTTGCAATTCACGGTCCCATGATCAGTGAGCCATGAGCATAACCGATAAGTATCATTATAACATCCATAAATAACAATTACAAGTACTTACATTAATGCCATTAAGGTGATACAATATCAATAGCGGAAGTCTTCACGCAGAGCCCATGTCATGCCTTAACCTACAGGCGACTGACTGGGAAGACGGCCTAGCTCGCATAGACATCATATTCTCATCGTTCCTCAATCTTCTGAAAATCTGGCCCAGTAAATAGCCAGGGACAATGCCGGTGAGTAATTTGAATGTACTCGCAAACCACCTTAAAATATCAATAATAAAGGATATGTAGTATGGATGTGGTAGGATGGATCCATAAGTGATTCTTTTATAATTTATTTTGTCTTGTAGATATAGCATATCTCTATATCTTTGTTGAAAAACTTCTGTAAAACATTTGGAAACCTTTTGGAAAAGTTTTTAGAAAACAATAGGATTGGGTCACCCATTTTCCTTTCCTTCCGGTCATCACATGACCAAACTCCATTCCTCCATTTTGCCAACCATCTCATGGTCAAAAACCTTTCCAAGCCATTTCTTTTCCGAAGTCCTTTTTAAAACAAAACTAGCACCACTCTAGAGGAACCTTCCCAATCGTCCATGACCGAGGGCTCAGTTATTTGAATAGATTTACACTCTGAAGAGTTTGTACACTTTACCCACTCTATTCGATTACCCTGCCCTGATCTACACTGATCGTAGGTCGAGTAACCGGTCAAGACCTTCCGGAGGCCCACTCTAGTATAAATTCCTACCCTATGAGTGTTAATCCCCTCAAAACCGGGATGCCCTATATAGTTCCCAAGCTAACCGGAGCGCGTTTTGCACCTCGACGGGTGTGCGCTTTCAATGAGGGGCTCATAGTATCCTGTGGAGGTCCATAGACCCTTAGTTCCTCCTCCTGGTCTATATCTTACATGGACCGTTGAAATGGAGCAAGGACGACCCTCCAGGGATTGATTGCCCCTGTAGTAGTGTGAGACACCTATATGAGAATAGACAAACTTCCAGCCCAGCCCTGTCCCATTCCAGAGTAATGTGGTTGCACAGGTTAATTGTTCTGGCAAAACTGCAAAGAACCGGATGCGTTTTCGTAAACATTTTTCCTCCATCTTTCATCCAAGCTTTTTGTAAAACCAAAACCTTTTTCATTTCTCGAACTCTCTTAGTAGGTCAAACCTCACCAAGGTTTTCTCATAAAACATTTTTTATAAACCTTTTTCCGAGGTCTTCCCATCCTATACTTCTACTTTGGCTAAAACGGAGTCTCCAAGGGGTTATGGTGTTAAAACACCATCTATCATACTAGGGTCGAATAGGTGTCAGAAAGGGGGTTGTACTTAGTAGTATAAAAGGGGTAATGTTTTGGAGGAGCCAAACATTCCCACATAGAAAAATACTAGTAAAACCATGCAATTTATATAAACAAGTACATAAAACATGCATGGATATAAAAGTAGGACAATCGCTTATGAGAAAGAAGGTGGCTTGCCTATGACCAGCGTAATGTCCCCGGAACTTATTCAAGAGAATACTAGAATACCTAGGAATACCAAATAATAATAGAATAACCCGATGCGTCCTTCTTCACGACATCACACAACCGTGACTATCGTCGTTATCGAACAAACATGCAAACAAGCAAAACACCCATCAAGACATGGCATAAAAAATCATACCATACATCAAGCAAGGGATAAACACATGATATACATCAGTAGGATGTGGGATGATTGGTTTGATGAGATTGGTTAAAGATTTGGAGGCATTGGAAAAAGGATCCTTTTGGATTTATAGCCTAGGAATTACCTAAGAGAGGGGTTTTATGCAAGGACATGTTCTGTATGATACCATTATATAGAAATGATATCATCAGATAGATATTGATAAAATGAAGCCAACAAAAGTGGTTTCACTATTTTATCGATTTCCCTTGATTTATAATGAATTTCCTAGTGATTCAAACTCTAGTTTTAGGAATTAAATCACCAGAAAAGTTCTGGAGCTCAAAAAATTATTTTCTTGGATGGTTAAGTAGTGTTTGATGGACTAATTCACTGAGTGTTCAAATCATCCCAAAATGTTTACCAGAATTCCCTCAGGAAATTTCCAAAGGTAGTTCTGGACGTTATTTGTCTTTTCACCAGATTTAAACTACAAGAGATTTTTATGTAATTCGAAAGATACAGGTTAGGTATTGAGGATACCTTTCTATAGAAATTGGAATCACTCTTGTTGGAGTTATGAAACTACTGTAGTTATTTATTAGTGAAACAAGGCTAGACAGAAGTGTTTAAATCATTGAAATTAGTACAGAGCTTTATAAATCTTGCTCTCGTAGTTGAGGATAGGTATGATGATGTAGAAGTACCGAGAGTTGTAATTAGGTCAGAATCATTTTTGGTTTTGTCTAGAGAATTTCCTAAAGGCAGGTATACTCTGTTTTTTTATTTTTGCTACAGGTAAAATAGTGAGCAAAAGAGCGTGTGGTCAAGGGTTTAATGAAGGGTATCATTGGTACCTTGCAGTAAAAAAAGGGTTCGCACCAATTGGGGTTTAAAAACTCTCTAGAGAATTTATTTGGTGTAAATGATACATCTACGGAATGGATTTAATATATTTATTCTAAACACTAATTTGGCAAACCAAAGCTACTGAATGATATATATGACATGAGTACCTCGAGGAAAAATTAGATCTAGGCATATCCAGTAATTTTCCATTTTCAATTAGATTTAAAACAAACTAGCAATTTCAGATGTGGGATCTAAATAAAATGAAAAGCACAAAGGGGCAACAAAGGGCTGGATTCAGAGGGGAGTGGGCGGAACGGCACTGGGCCGGCCCACCTGGAGCGCACCGCGCGCGGGAAGCTGGCCGCGAGGCCGGGGAGCTGGGCCGTCGAGCCGGAGCCCAACATCCTGGCACAACATCGAAGCGGTATGAGGAATGCATGACCTTTCGATCTAGGGAGGATCAACGGTGGCACTGCGTCTCCTTCCTCTAGACGCGGCCTGTGAGGGGAAACCCTAGCAGAGACGGGGGTTGGCTGGGGAAGGGCTTATGGGCGGCTGGGAGACGATGGCGAGGGCCCAGATTGATGCGGTGCCGCCAGAGGTCTCTGGCAAGGGGCGGCACAGACGGTTCCTACGTCGGAATACTGCTCGCGTAGAGGCGCCCGAGAGGAAGCTCCAGGAGTTCATAGGCAAGGTCCGTAGGGGCGTTCCTAGGCAAAATAGAGGTAGGGTTAGGTTGAGTAGGAGGAGGGGAGAACTGCACGACAACATGTAGAGAGGGAGAGCGCTAGGAGTGTCCTTGCTCGAATTCTTGGAGAAGGCCGAGGATTCTCTTTCTTTCTCCCAGGATGAATAGAGCATGGGAGGAGGAGGGGGACCTCTGGTAGGTGGGTGAAGAGGGCAGGAGGCAAATGAGGGGAAGGAGGAGGGGGTTGAGGGCCTCAACCCCTTTTTATAGTTAGGGAAGGATCTATGGATGGAAATGTCCATTTTGGACAAGAGAGAGGGCTTGGCTTGGCCTAGGATGTTGCTAGGTGGGGGAGATGAGGGATAAGTGATGTTCTGGTTCGAGTGGGGGCAGAGAGGGGGTGGGGTGGTGGCTGCAATAAGTAAATGGGCAACACATGACATCTCTCTCTCTCCCACTTTCTCCAACCACTAGAGGACAAGGTTTTAAGTGAGCTACAGTGTTATGCTATAATGGTGGTCGACCAGTTGGTGAGAGGTGTGTTGTGCAAGATTGATTGACCAACTTGGGAAAGGTTTGGTGGGGTTTGGGTGTTTGCAAGACCAATATTTCAATTATTGGCAAGTGGAGAGATTATGAATCAAGTATAGAAACTTACATGGGACATGATGGAGAAATGGTGCTGGTGGGTTGATAGGGGTAATACCTCACCCTAGGAATTGTTTGATATTTTTCAAATGATTAAAAGTCCATTTAAACATGTATATTCAAAAAGTGCAGAAATGGTTTATAGAATCTAATGTGATATTTTTACATTGGGCAAGATAGGTTTTTGGTGTGAAATGGTTCTAAATACCATACCATACATTGGGAAATTTTATTGGAATTTATTGATATGGAAAAGTATTTTTTAATAAATTATTTCTTGTTTCTGCCATTTAAGAAAAATGGTAAAAAGAAATAATAAAGGATCTCAAGAATATTTATTTTTGAGTTGGGAAGATGAGGTAGGATATATAAGGATCAAATGTGCCTTTACTAGGTCATGTGGTTTGTAGAAAAGCAAACTTGTGTTCGTAGACAAGGTTTTGGAGAATTTGCAAAAGGATGGAATTAGATGGTTTAATAATCCAAATAATTAGGGGAATTATTTGGGGATGCTCATATCCAAGGTAGATGTTGTATACTTAGATTATCTAACAAGATCACCATGGGTATTGACAAACAATATGGATTTTTTGGAAGAAGAGATGGATTTGAGGATCTAGGGCATTTATATTTTTATACCACATAAACAAGGTTGGATTAGGGATCTTAGAGATCACTAGGGTATAAGGGCTATATGGATATATAGACAAAGTTATATATATGAGTATGGTGCCAAGAGTTAGGCTTGGTTGTATTTGTGGTGTTCTGAAGTGATGGAAAACTTTGGTGAAAACAAGGCTGCCGTAGAAGATAGGTCATGATGCCTCATAAACCAAGAGGGTTTAGGAAGAATAATGCTCCAATGGAAACAAGTGAAGTGTGGGGTGATATACCATGGTAAGTAGGTCATAACCATGCCAAGAGTTGGTCAAGTGGTGATAACATAAGGATGTGAGCTTCTGCCAAAGTAGGCATGTTGACTAGATTTGTAGAAAAAGATTATCTTGATGTCTACACACTACTGCAGAAAGGCTTATAGCCTCCAGGTGGTTAGTGATAGGCATATATAAGGCTGCCACTAGTACAAAACACTAGTGACGGGCGTATAAAAATGATTGTCACTATTATTTTTTATGGAGACTAGTTAATTGGAAAAAATTACTTAGTGACATGTATATATAAATGCCTGTCACTGATAACACTATGATTAGAGATAGACTTAAAATGTGCCTGTCATTAGTGTCATTAGTATTTTTTTGTGGAGACCGGCCGAAAGGGCACATTTCTAGTGACATGTATCTCTAAAGGCCTATCACCAGTAAAATGGATATTTGTTCTGCCCAGTAAAAACTATAGATGCCTATGCTGACCAGACCAAAATATTTGAAACTTGGCAAAAACAAAAGATACTTGATAAATAATACACCCGGTAAAAGATAGTGCTCGGAAAGCAGAAAAAATACACTATTCAAATAGACCTACATGACAAAACTGTGGCTTCCCAGACGTGAACGGGATGTGTTTTTGGACGCTTGGCTATTTTTTCACTACTTATTTTCCTGTGGGTATTTTCCTGTCCCCTTATGATGAGGTAAAAATAAGAAAAGAAATAATAAGTAAAAGGAATAAAAAACTACCCATTGCCGACTATGCTATCATGTGGCAGAAAATCGGCAACCCTGTACCAATCTTTCAACAATAAAAAAAAGCATTGGTTTAACATTTGGAGATCTCAAACTTGATCTAGTCCTAAAGGATGAGCTACAACATTAGCTCACTCTAGTTTCCTGGGCACATAATCCAATCAGCAGATCAGGGTAATTCATCAGACAGCAAATCAAGGCAATTCATCTAGCTAGACAATTAGATACTACTAAAGTTATCATCAAGTCTAACTTGAGGTAACCATGGGTATTTTAAAAGGTTGGAGTTTGAATAAGATGAGATCCCTTGGTATCTCTACCAAGAGTAGAATTCAAAAGCTTTATAATAAGGTTTTGGAAGAACCTAGAGGTAAGGGTAGTTGAATGATCTGTCTTGAGAATATAAGGAGATTATATATGTTGGAATTTTGGACCAAATAGTCTAGCCCATTTTCCATTTCAATAATTCCTGAAAATCCTAGAGGCCATGTGGGCCATTCATGCAAGGCAAGAGCTAGGACAAATGTTTAGTCCCACATTGCTAGTTGAGTGGAAGTTGGACCAGCTTATAAGGTGAGCTCTCCTACCACTTGGTAAAAGAATGAAAAGGAGAAGGAGAGAGTTTCACACGCGCGCTCCTCCTCCTCCTTGCTCACCTCATCACGACGCGCGCGCGCTCCGCGGGTTGCGGGAATCTCGCCGAGCCGAGCTTTATTTTGCCACGCATGAATGGTATATGAAAAGTCGTACAGAAGTTGAAACACTTCAGCGCAGCCTGTCTGCCTACCCCTCTATGTCTATATAAGAGAGAGGTCGCGCCTCCTCTTAGACACACTGCCACAAACCCTTACCGCCTCCAGTTCCAGAGCACTGCGCTACTTAGATCTTTCCCATCCCGTCTTGTGACGTGCACTGCGAGCCGGGACAGTAGGCCTCCGAGACCCCGCTGCTTCGAGTCCTGTATGGGAGAAGGGCGATAAGGTTTTTGGGGAGCGCTATCGGCGCGACTACTGGCTTCATCACGGACTCTCTCTCGGATACCGATTGCGCCGACGTCTTCCCCAGCAAGGACTTCTTCCCCGACATCAGCACCCTCTTCCTCGACGACATGGCTAACGACGGTGCCAACACGAACACCGGCGGTTCCTCTTCTGCTGCCGCTGCCGTGTATGTTTTCTTTATCAATCTTATTCTGATCGCATCTCAAGACTTATGTCTTGCAGTCTGTTTGGTTACCTGTCTTAATATTTTTTCTCTATTTCACATGATTAGTATTTTGTCTTTTATTCTAATCATGTTTTATCTAGCGTTTATTATGGGTAATTCGCTTGGTAAATTTCTCTATTATTCAACAATATATAGGTCTCCACAGTTTTGTTAAAGAGAAACTAATAAAGTATTTTGTTTCATCAAGGTCATCTTGGCTCAGGTTTAAAATTCTAAAACATTTGAGAATATGAAAGATGAGCCAATACATCTCTTTTTGTAAAATAGCTTTTGTCAAATAGTGTTGAGATAAGAAGTATATCACCTAAAACAAAATCAGTTGCATAAACAGAAGCAAACAAGTAAGCAAACATTGCAACACTTAATAAGAAATGTTTTTTGTTCCCCTGATTTTTGCTTTTTTACAAAAGATCAGGGTTGCTGAATTTGGGATGTTACAGCGAATCTACGACGACCACGAACCAGGCGAATGCCCTTAAGCATATAAGCCCGACGCTTACTCCAAGGGCTTCTGTCGTGGCTCCTGGTGCAGCCCCGACTTCTCCAACATGCGTCCTTGAGGAGCTTCTTAAGCAGGCGGAAATTCTCTGGCTAAATATAATTGCTTTTGGCAAACTGTACACGGAAACCGCCAGCAACCTCAAAATTATTGCCTATGTAAGTTTTTTTATGCCTTTGCATTTCTCTACTACTATAATATAGCATTTTTTAATTCAAATTGCCAACCTTTTCACAGTTTCCGCAAAAAGACTGAAGCTATTGTAGCCATTGATTTGCAGTACAATACTATTCTCTATCGTTCATCAAGTGTGATAGGGAATAATCCAACGGTTAGGG
The DNA here is from genome assembly GCA_023614405.1 of Avena insularis. Lineage (NCBI taxonomy): Eukaryota > Viridiplantae > Streptophyta > Magnoliopsida > Poales > Poaceae > Avena > Avena insularis. The sequence continues at coordinate 763,152 of JAJUPC010000062.1, forward strand.
TGTGCTGGATTCGTCAGTACCTCGAGCCTTTGCGCCTGAACCTCTTAGGAGTCAGTCGAATATTCTAGATATTTACTCCGTACTGCATACTTGCAATGTGGGAGCCCTGATGCGAGATTTTTTCCTTGCGTGGAATGAGGAGTCGATGTGTACGTGATATTTTTATGGGAAACCTGACACCACCAGAATGTGAGCATGAGTTACCCAGCGAGGATGTCTGGTAATAAGAAAGAAAATCCATTCAATACAATCCTTGTTTTTGTGGGTCGGAGTACATACTCATAGGTGCAAAACGAATAAGATGGCTGCATCTGACATGGTTCTATTAAAAAGAGTTAATATGTTTCATCTTTATATTTTTGTAAATTGTTTGATGGATTACTTATCTCTTATTTAGAACTCCCTTCAAGTAAGAATCAAATTTAATAAAACAATATTACACGACTAAACAAAGAGACCTTCAATAATTTTCAACATCTTAGACTATACTTCGTATAAAAAATGATCGTAATAATCTAAAAATGACTATAATGATTAAAAAATGACTATAATGATTTCATTTTATGATTTTTTTAGAACACCATATGTATTTATTTATTAATTTTTTAACGATGTGGCTCTTTTAGAGGAAATCGTGGGCTCGCACTACAGGAACAGACTGATAGGCCGATGGCAAAAAGCCCTCGGCGTAGCCCCTTTCGCCATCAGCGTAGGCTACGCCGAGGGCTGCCGTCAGCGTAGCTCCCTCGGCGGAGATCTCCCTCGGCGGAGCAACATTGGCCGTCGGCGTATCCACTGACCGTCGGCGTATAGCTTTGCCGACGGCCGTTGGCGGCCCGTCGGCGTATTAGCCGTCGGCGCACGGCATCCTCGCCGTTACACGGCCGGCTAACGCCGCGGCACGTACGCCGACGGCCGCGCCCTCGGCGTAGCGTCGACACGTGGTGCGCGCTGAGCCTTCCCAGGAGGCGACGTACGCCGACGGCCCCAGCCCTCGGCGTAGGGGAGCATGTGGCAGGCGCCTGGGCCTCCCAGGCCGACACTAGGCCGACGGCCACGGCCCTCGGCGTATGGCCCACGGATACGCCGACGGCCAGGCCCTCGGCGTAGCGCATACCAAATGGCACACAGCAAGGCCCTACGCCGACGACAAGGCCCTCGGCGTATCACCTACTCAGAATTTTTTTTTCTGCTCCGCAGCGATATATACCAAATGGCACAATTTTGTTTCGCAGCAATATATACCAATTTTCACAGCAATACTCACAGCAATATGTGGAAATATATTTCATAGCAATTCAAACAAGATCACATATGCCATACATGTATCAAACAAAGATCACATCATTCATACATTATTCAAATATGTATCAAACAAGATCACACCATTCATACAGGGGTATCAACATCATCGCACATGCATAGACGATAAAAACCTACAACTCTGGAGGAGACGGGGTGTACCCGAGATCTCCCCTGGTGAAAAGTGGCGACCTCTGGCGAGGGTTGCGTCCAGTAGAAGCAGCAGAAGAGCCACCTGGCGAGGGAGTAGAAGTGTGAAGCTCGGGAGAACCACCTGCAGAATGGCCAGGAGATGGACCATTGTCATGAAGCGGTGTGATCGGCGCTCAACCCGGCGTGGCCAAAGTGCCGGTTCCCAGAAGCTCCCGTTCCCTACATGTTGCCTACATGTTAGCAACTTGCGAGGCAAAGTAAAGCGATAACCAGTGGGTTAGCAAAGAACTTACCAGTGTCGATGCGTAGTAGGTCCTAGCGAAGCTGTCCTTCGATGGCAAAAATGGCGCCGGACCTGACATGGGAGGCACGGGCCCTAAATCTCTATTCTGGCCAGTTTGAATATTCACCAACATGGCCTGCAAGATAGTTTAGATGTCAGGCCGTAGTACAACAAACGGGGGGAAGTGGGACTTGTATCTTTTGCAAAAATAAAGGTTCGGACTTACATTTATGTATTGCATGTAGATCGCATTCGCCTCCTGATGCTGCCGAAAGGCCACCTGATATTCCTCATGAGCGGCATCGTAGGCCGCGTCTAACTCAGGCTACAAATTCAAATACAAGGAATCTCGTCAGCGGTTAGCCATGCAGGAACAAAAGTCATAAAGATGATGAAAACGAGAAAAACTTACATCCTCTCTGGATCGACGAGGCTGGCCACGAGGCGGGATAGGGGGCCGTCGGTGGGGTAGGTAGCCTTGAGACGGCTGAAGCTCGTGCAGAGGGTAGGCTTGACCTTCTTATTCAGAATCTTGAGGCGTCCATGCTGCAATCCGTGCCCCGACAGGACCAACGACTCCTCGTCGATCTCCGCGTGAATGGGGTCATCCACATGGGGGTGACGAGCCTTCACCATCGTGCTGTAGTTCCCCAAGTCGTTCTGGGCAGTGCCGAAGTACACGGACAACGAGGGTTGAGGCTCCGAATAATTGGGCTTCTTTCGTCGCATCATCTCATAGACGGCGACGTCATGAATCACCTCCCCGGGTTGTGCCTCAGCCACCTGTATCACGAAAAGAAATATTATGCATATGAAGTACAAACATGACGAGAAATACACGCAGGTCGTTCCATGTATATACGTACCACCTTCCCCTTGAAGCGGTCAAAGTTGCGGTTTCCCGCGCAGTGCGTTCCACCATCGCCTTGGTTATCCGCGTTCCGCCTCGACAAGGCTGCAAACTCCTCGTCTTCTCTGAGCCACCTCGTCCTAACCAGCTCCTCCCATGCGAGTCGATGCGGCTCGGCCCAATCGGGAATAACCTGAGAATGCAATACTCAACTCCAGACAATGCAATGGCAACTTAGCAGCAATGTAGAATCTCATTTACATTTTACTCACCGACATGTACTCTTCTGGCGTCATCGAGTACTCGGGATTAGGGTTCCTACCGAAAATGTCTTCCTTCCTGACCCTCACGCCCCTGTCAGCCCAGAAGTGGCTAGCGGCAGTGACCTTCTGGTTGTACCACACCTGGGGGTTAACTTCACACAAGCCCCAAGCAAAGTCCTCTGCGCCTTCTCCTGGTCCTCCTCGGCCACACGGTAAAAGCACTTCAATCATGCATAAGAGTCATGAGTTAGCACGGTGGGGTCATCAAGTATGAACATAACTCGAGAAATATGCCTTACCCAAAACTTGGTGATGACAGCATCAGCAGCTGTCGGAAAGCCCGGGACACGGGTAGTCTGGTAGTCCACCCAAGTAGTAGCTAGCTTCCTGTCACCCTCGTGGGTAATGTGATAGCCCGGTCAGAACTTCCTAATCAGAGCTCCAACGAGGCTGTTAGGAAGGCGAGCCTTGGTCCCTGGAGGAAATGTCCAATTGTTGCACAATAATAAACATTAGTACACAATAATTATTTATGACCAACATGAAATAAAATGTTTTAAATTGCCAAATTAGTACACTTACTCAAGGCCATCTGCAATAATAAGGGCTTTCGCCTCTTGAGTCCTAGGCTCAAACTTCTCGTTAGGGGCTCCCGATTCCCCACGATTCCGTAATTTCTTCGGCCCCACCAACTCGCGGCTAGTGTCCGCCTCCGTATCGGTCCCCGCCTCCCTCTCGGTCCTCGCCTCCCTCTCAGACTCTGCCTCCCTCTCAGACTCTGCCTCCCTCTCGGCCCTGAAATGCTGCTCATCAGAACAACTCAGAGCCACGCCGCTGTGGAGGTGGTGGGTCAAAGTCCACGCCTCCTCCCGTGGAACCTCGTCCTCCTCGACCTCGGCCTCGACCCTGTCCTCCTCCAGCAGGAGCAAGATAGGGGTAACGCGGATTGGGATTTGGCTGTCTCCCACTCCGTGTAACTCTTTTCTTGCACTACTTCAGCGCATTAAGCAAGGACGAACTGGTTGCCTTGCCACTGCTCATATTGTTCAATCACCTGCATTAAGTAAGAGAAAACAGTTAAGCACAAACACATAATAAAATGTATACACAAAGAATAAAGGCATAATGCAATTAAGAAAACAGTTAAGCACAAAGACAAAATAAAATGCATTAAAAAATAAATACTCACTATCATTTTCATTCTCATTCTCATTCTCATTCTCACTATCACTATCTTTTGAGTAGAAATCTGGATTCTCATTGAAGGGTGTAGGATCATCATCGTTGTCATTCTCGGTATGGAGCTTCTCGAGCATACTTATGTCATGTAGATTCACCACTGACTCACCCCGAGTTTCTAGATCGTTCCCAAGGTCCTCAAGATCAACCGGTTCTAAATCAAAGTGTCCGAAGTCCTCTTGCTCTTGATAGAAAATTTCCTCGTACGTTACAGGGTTAATGTTGTTGTAATCGTCCTCGGAGGGAATCTGTAGGTTACCATGTGGCGATACCTGGAACACGACTTCCCAGCCCTGGAGTTCCGCTTTCTGGCATGGGTAGGGCAAATAATAAACTTGGTTGGCTTGGTGAGCAACAACAAACACGTCGGCTCCGCTATAGGTGGTTGAAGGCCTAACTTCAACTAACCCAATGGAAGGGGTACTTCTCAGTCCACCCCTTGGGTCAAACCAGTGGCACTTGAACACAACAAGATTGAGTTCGACATTCATATGATTGAAGGTCAGATCGTATACATTCTCTAACCTTCCGTAGTAATCAAGGGAATCGTCTCCTTTGGTGAACACCCCAGTATTTACCGTTTTTGCATTCGGTCACCCTTTCTGGTGCGTCTCTGTATGGAAGCGAAACCCATTCACATCATACTTCTCATACTTCATGACGACACTGTTACAACCTTGGGAAACACATTTCAGCTCATCTGACATCTCAACGTTGGGATCAGCTCCCGACAGGTACAAGAGGAATTTGTTGCATTCAGTAGTTACGTGGAATAGGAGGGACAAGTCACATATTGCAAGGTAAGAGGGACAGGTTAGAAATTACTTTTTCCATAAACCAGGACACAAAGTTTTTTTTATTTCCGGGAGCACCCTCTTTCAGCAGAGTGTCCAACTCCATGGGAGAGGGATCCGTCGGTCCCGGCCACTGTTCATCTGTGAAATCGCTAAGAAGGAGAAAATAAGCATTAGATAGAGACCAAGTTACTAGCTGCATAGAGAAATAGGGTGTTCACCATTTTACCTAATGAAATCGACCACTTCCTTCATGTTCATAAGCACATAGAGCATTATGCAATCCTTCTCTTCGTTCGGCAACCTATATTTTAGTCCTTTACCGGCCTTGCCACCGGGAAATTGGAATAGTTCGAGCTTGGGGTCATTCTTGGGCAGGTCGACATTGTAACGAGAGACCGGGTTATGCATAGTGGGAACATCATCGGGCCAGTAGGTTGTCGCGGCGTCTGCCATCTCCCGAAGGCATGTTGCTTCAGCTATGCATGCTTCAATCTTGGCTTTGTTTCCAGTTATCTTTCGAATATACTTAAACTCTCTCTCAATACAAAATTGCCAACGAAATTGCACCGCCCCCCCAAGAGTGCCTCGTTCGCGAGGTGCACAATGAGATGTGCCATCGGAGTAAAGAAGCCTGGCGGAAAGATCATCTCCAAATTGCATAGCAACTCGGGCACCTGAACTTGCAGCTTCTCAATAACCAGAGGCCCGATGATGTTCATAAGCACATAGAGCATTATGCAATCCTTCTCTTCCTTCGGCAACCTATATTTTAGTCCTTTACCGGCCTTGCCACCGGGAAATTGGAATAGTTCGAGCTTGGGGTCATTCTTGGGCAGGTCGACATTGTAACGAGAGACCGGGTTATGCATAGTGGGAACATCATCGGGCCAAGAGGGTTGTCAAGGCCCGCCATCTCCCGAAGGCATGTTGCTTCAGCTATGCATGCTTCAATCTTGGCTTTGTTTCCAGTTATCTTTCGAATATACTTAAACTCTTTCTCAATACAAAATTGCCAATGAAATTGCACCGGCCCCCCAAGAGTGCCTCGTTCGCGAGGTGCACAATGAGATGTGCCATCGGAGTAAAGAAGACTGGCGGAAAGATCATCTCCAAATTGCATAGCAACTCCGGCACCTGAACTTGCAGCTTCTCAATAACCAGAGGACATATCTGCTTAGCACAGAGGGTGCGGAAGAAATGGCTCAACTCCGCAAGCACTCGCCATACTTTCTTGGGGATATACCCTCAAACCATCACCGGCATCAGCCGCTCAATCCATATATGATAGTCGTGACTCTTGAGCCCGTTGACTTGTCCTGTCAAAAGATTGACTCCCTTACTTATATTCGAACAATAACCGTCAGGGAACAGCACGACGTATTTGAGGCACCTAAATGACTCCTTCTTTTGGACATTATCAAGGCAGTAGTAGGCATGCGGCTTGAACCAATTCTTTCGACAGACAGTAGGAGGTTGCATGTGTAATCTCTTCCTATCACAAAGCTTCTCAACATCGACTCTAGCCTTGAAATTATCCTTTGACTTCCCAGGAATGTTCAGGACTGTGTGAAAAAGGGACTCCCCGACATTCTTTTCGGTGTGCATCACATCGATGTTATGGGGAAGTTCGAGGTCCTTGTAATACACGAGATTCGTTAAGGCTGCCACGTGAGTCCAATTATGCGTTACACCATATCCCGCAAATTGATGGCCAGTTCCCGGCGCCGCGGGCACGAGAGCATGTATCTCGGCATCAGCAGCTGCACCCTCAAACTTTGGTAACTCTTTTACTTCATGCACAACTTTGCCCTTCTTGAAGTTCTTTCTATCTTCTCTGAACGAATGATTTCTTTTGAGGTACTGTCGATTCGTGTCAAACGCAACATATTTTTGACCCGACTTTAGCCAAAGGAACTCAAGTCGGTGACTGCACACTGGGCATGGCCACTTACCAGCTGTACACCATCCGCACGTTAGGGCATACCCGGGCATGTCATGCATAGTATACTGCAACCAAACTTTCATCAAAAAGTTTCTCTTTGATGCTCGGTCGTATGTCAACGTCCCGTGTATCCAAGAGTGGTTCAAATCATCCACAATCGGCTGCATGTAGACACTCAAGTTCTTCCCCGAACACTTAGGTCCTAGAATTATCAGCGACAAAAACATGGTCTTCCGTTGCATTAATACTCCGGGAGGGAGATTGAGCGGAATAACATACACTCGCCAGTAGTTGTACGAGGCCGTCGACATACCATATGGGTTGAAGCCATCTGTTGCTATTGCAATTCTAACATTCCGAGCCTCTTCTGCCCACCGGGGGTATTTGTCATCGAAGTTCTTCCATGGCTTGCCATCAGATGGATGTCCCATCTTCTTCCGTCCGTGCTCGTCCTCGTATCTTTTCCCCTTCTTATGCCATGTCATCTGTTTCGCAGTCTCCTCGCTCAAGTAAAGCCGCTAGATTCTTTTTATGAATGGGAGATACCGAAGTATCTTCTTAGCGACCTTCGACTGCCTCACCTGACCATCCTTCCCCTTTATCTCTTCATATCTAGAGGCCTTACAAATGGAGCAGTACTTGTCACCGTCAAACTGTTTCCAAAACAAAAGGCAGCCTTTTGGACAGCAATCTATCTTTTCATAATCCATGTTGAGCTCCTTCATGAGTTTCTTCGTTTCGTGAAAGGTTTTAGGCAGACAATGCCCTTCGGGCAACATGTTACCACATGTTCTCAGATTATCTTCAAAGTGAGAACGGGTGGCGGAGTATTGGCACTTGTCGGCTAGACACTAAGAGATGGCATCGAGCTGAGAAATCTTTGCACCCTCGTACAGAGGCCTCTTAGCCGCGGCCATCATATCAAGGAAGGCCTTCGCGGTTGGCTCCGGTTCCTCCGGTTCTAGCGGTTCCTCCGGTTCTGGTGATTCCTCCCGTGGAGGTGGCGAATTCGGCTGGTCGGCATCGATAAGATCATATAGCATGTTTCTAATCCCATCGTGCTCATTGCCATTGAGCCGCCGACGATGACCTCACCTCTCACACGTTCAGATCGAGCAAAGTCGACTTGCGTGACATAGTTAGACATGTACCCATATTGCAGAAGGTGTTTGTACATGTCATCCTTTCCCTGACGATGACGCTTAGTGCAATGAGCGCAGGGACAAAGTGCCCGAACCATTGCCTTCGAACCATGCGCTAACTCATTCACTAACAAATGAGTGTTCCGTACCCAATCGTCTGTTTTATTAGTCGCACTAATACGGCCACTGTACATCCACCCATTATCAGCCATCCTCTTCTGCTTTGTTGGGAGACAAACAACAAATATAACATTTTATATCAAACAGGAGATTAAATGCTTCATATTTTTACGCATTCATCAACCTACATGTCCAATAGGAAAAGAGGGTCCTAACTAGCCGCCAGATCCGTAGATTGGGTAAGTTCTCCCTGGTTCTACCCTGATCCAAGCAGAATTTCGGCAGCACCTCCCCGCTGCTCTCCCGATACACGTCTCGACAAAAAGCCAAGAGGATGTGCATCCGGAGAACAACGAGGAGGCGCCACCGAAATCCTGTCTCGAATCGAGGTAGATCCAGGGAGAACCAAACCCAACTACGAATCCGCCGACTGCTCGATAAAAGCCATAAGTGTTACGGTCCAAAATATGCGAGACCACTAATGCATATTAAATCGCGTAACGCTTACGGTCGGGATGACGCCTAGGTGACGCGACAGACTTGGTGATCTAGACACGAAAATAAACCTAGGTACAAGAGAGGCGAACGGACTCTCACCATCGAAGCTTGATCAAATCGTCGAAGATGATCCGGGACCCCGCCATCAAAACACTCCCCCAGCTCACCCTCCGGTAACTGCAAACAACATACCATATGCAACATCTATTTAGCAAATTTCATCCATTTTTTACTAAACATGAACTATTGTTTTGCATAGTACAAACTACAAACTACCTCTAGATACTACAAACTACAACCTACTACTACAAACTACTAGTCCATAAGATAAACTTCATACTACAAACTATAAACTACTACTACAAACTAAAACTACAAACTAAAACTACAAACTACCACTACAAACTAAAATTACAAACTATAATTAGTACAAACTAAAAATAAAACTAGAAACTACTACAAAGTACAAACTAAAATAAAAAAGAACAAATTTAAAAAAACTAACCAAGGGGGATGGTGAGCTTGGTGGAGGGGTGGGGCAATGGGGTGGGGAGTGGGGAGGCAGGGGTGGGGAGGGGTGGGGGCGGAGGCGGGGAGGTGGGGAGGGGAGGCAGTGGGGTGGAGGGAAGGGGTGGGGGAGGGAAAGGGGAGGCGGCGATGGGGAGGGAGGCAAGGAATGGGGAATGGGGGAGGAGGAGGTCGGGCGGCAGGAATGGGAGGTGGGGGAGGAGCTCAGGATGGGGGAGGAGGAGGCGGGGTCGAGGGCGGGCTCGCGGAGCGGCGGGGGTCCGGGAGCGGCGGGAACGGGGGGCGACGGCAGCTGGCGGCGGGGTCGGGCTGGGGCTGGGTCGGGGTCGGGGTCGGGGTGGGTGTGAGGAGAGATGAGTGGCGAGGTGGATAAGGAAAAATGGATGAGGCTACGCCGACATCAAGGCGTACGCCGAGGGCTGCCGTCGGCGTAGCATGGGGATTTTTTTCCTTATTAATAACAAAATTAGACAAGAATATTAATTTGGTGTCTACTAATATAAAAATTATAATATATTATTTGGTGTATACTATTATAGAAGAAACAATAATATATTATTAATATATACTCTTTTATTTTGTCTTGTGCTCGTTTTCCAAGCAAACCCTAGACATGGGCCCTGCGAATCTACCCTACAAGTGCTAGGGACACATGCAAGTTTTCCAAGCAACCTCTCACCACACTCACACACATATGCTAGGGACACATGCAAGTTTTCATATGATTCCGATGTTCTCGTGGTCTTCCTCCGGCGAAACCCTGATATGTGCACACTTGGATCGTCTACCCCCCTAGACGTTCCTCTCACAGGGGTAGCCCGGCATAGCTCTCTCTTGTTTTGTGTTTGTTTAGGTCATAGGGTGATGTAAAACCATGTTGGTTCACAAGTTGGGGCACTATCCTACCCGGTTTCACCTAAACGGGGAGATTCCCCCTTATACGGGTCCGGAACCTTCGCTTCTAGGTTAGAGCGCATGCATGCGAGGGGGACACATGCAAGCACCTATACCAACCTCTCACCACACTCACACACATATGCTAGGGACACATGCAAGTTTTCATCTGATTCCGATGTTCTCGTGGTCTTCCTCCGGCGAAACCCTGATCTGTGCACACTCGGATCGTCTACCCCCTAGACGTTCCTCTCACAGGGGTAGCCCGGCGTATCTCTTGTTTTGTGTTTGTTTAGGTCATAGGGTGATGTAAAACCATGTTGGTTCACAAGTTGGGGCACTATCCTACCTGGTTTCACCTAAACGGGGAGATTCCCCCTTATACGGGTCCGGAACTTTCGCTTCTAGGTTAGAGCGCATGCATGCGAGGGGGACACATGCAAGCACCTATACCAACCTCTCACCACACTCACACACATATGCTATGGACACATGCAAGTTTTCATCTGATTCCGATGTTCTCGTGGTCTTCCTCCGGCGAAACCCTGATCTGTGCACACTCGGATCGTCTACCCCCTAGACGTTCCTCTCATAGGGGTAGCCCGGCGTAGCTCTCTCTTGTTTTGTGTTTGTTTAGGTCATAGGGTGATGTAAAACCATGTTGGTTCACAAGTTGGGGCACTATCCTACCCGGTTTCACCTAAACGGGGAGATTCCCCCTTATACGGGTCCGGAACCTTCGCTTCTAGGTTAGAGCATGTGCATGGGAGGGGGACACATGCAAGCACCTATACCAACCTCTCACCACACTCACACACATATGCTAGGGACACATGCAAGTTTTCATCTGATTGCGATGTTCTCGTGGTCTTCCTCCCAGAAACCACGATCTGCACACTGGATCGCTACCCCTAGACGCTCCTCTCACAGGGTAGCCCAGTAGCTCTCTCTTGTTTTGTGTTTTTTAGGTCATAGGGTGATGTAAAACCATGTTGTTTCACAAGTTGGGGCACTATCCTACCCGGTTTCACCTAAACGGGGAGATTCCCCCTTATACGGGTCCGGAACCTTCGCTTCTAGGTTAGAGCGCATGCATGCGAGGAGGGACACATGCAAGCACCTATACCAACCTCTCACCACACTCACACACATATTCTAGGGACACATGCAAGTTTTCATCTGATTCCGATGTTCTCGTGGTCTTCCTCCGGCGAAACCCTGATCTGTGCACACTCGGATCGTCTACCCCCCTAGACGTTCCTCTCACAGGGGTAGCCCGACGTAGCTCTCTCTTGTTTTGTGTTTGTTTAGGTCATAGGGTGATGTAAAACCATGTTGGTTCACAAGTTGGGGCACTATCCTACCCGGTTTCACCTAAACGGGGAGATTCCCCCTTATACGGGTCCGGAACCTTCGCTTCTAGGTTAGAGCGCATGCATGCGAGGAGGGACACATGCAAGCACCTATACCAACCTCTCACCACACTCACACACATATGCTAGGGACACATGCAAGTTTTCATCTGATTCCGATGTTCTCGTGGTCTTCCTCCGGCAAAACCCTGATCTGTGCACTCTCGGATCGTCTACCCCCTAGACGTTCCTCTCACAAGGGTAGCCCGAAGTAGCTCTCTCTTGTTTTGTGTTTGTTTAGGTCATAGGGTGATGTTAAACCATGTTGGTTCACAAGTTGGGGCACTATCCTACCCGGTTTCACCTAAACGGGGAGATTCCCCCTTATACGGGTCCGGAACCTTCGCTTCTAGGTTAGAGCGCATGCATGCGAGGGGGGACACATGCAAGCACCTATACCAACCTCTCACCACACTCACACACATATGCTAGGGACACATGCAAGTTTTCATCTGATTCCGATGTTCTCGTGGTCTTCCTCCCAGAAACCCTCGATCTCAGGCACACTCGGATCGTCTACCCCCCTAGACGTTCCTCTCACAGGGGTATCCCGGCGTAGCTCTCTCTTGTTTTGTGTTTGTTTAGGTCATAGGGTGATGTAAAACCATGTTGGTTCACAAGTTGGGGCACTATCCTACCCGGTTTCACCTAAACGGGGAGATTCCCCCTTATACGGGTCCGGAACCTTCGCTTCTAGGTTAGAGCACATGCATGCGAGGGGGGACACATGCAAGAACCTATACCAACCTCTCACCACACTCACACACATATGCTAGGGACACATGCAAGTTTTCATCTGATTCCGATGTTCTCGTGGTCTTCCTCCGGCGAAACCCTGATCTATGCACACTCGGATCGTCTACCCCCCTAGACGTTCCTCTCACAAGGATAGCCCGAAGTAGCTATCTCTTGTTTTGTGTTTGTTTAGGTCATAGGGTGATGTAAAACCATGTTGGTTCACAAGTTGGGGCACTATCCTACCTGGTTTCACCTAAACGGGGAGATTCCCCCTTATACGGGTCCGGAACCTTCGCTTCTAGGTTAGAGCGCATGCATGCGAGGGGGACACATGCAAGCACCTATACCAACCTCTCACCACACTCACACACATATGCTAGGGACACATGCAAGTTTTCATCTGATTCCGATGTTCTCGTGGTCTTCCTCCGGCGAAACCCTGATCTGTGCACACTCGGATCGTCTACCCCCTAGACGTTCCTCTCACAAGGGTAGCCCGACGTAGCTCTCTCTTGTTTTGTGTTTGTTTAGGTCATAGGGTGATGTAAAACCATGTTGGTTCACAAGTTGGGGCACTATCCTACCCGGTTTCACCTAAACGGGGAGATTCCCCCTTATACGGGTCCGGAACCTTCGCTTCTAGGTTAGAGCGCATGCATGCGAGGGGGACACATGCAAGCACCTATACCAACCTCTCACCACACTCACACACATATTCTAGGGACACATGCAAGTTTTCATCTGATTCCGATGTTCTCGTGGTCTTCCTCCGGCGAAACCCTGATCTCTGCACACTCTGATCGCTCACCCCCTAGACGCTCCTCTCACAGGTAGCCCATGTAGCTCTCTCTTGTTTTGTGTTTGTTTAGGTCATAGGGTGATGTATAACCATGTTGGTTCACAAGTTGGGGCACTATCCTACCCGGTTTCACCTAAACGGGGAGATTCCCCCTTATACGGGTCCGGAACCTTCGCTTCTAGGTTAGAGCGCATGCATGCGAGGGGGACACATGCAAGCACCTATACCAACCTCTCACCACACTCACACACATATGCTAGGGACACATGCAAGTTTTCATCTGATTCCGATGTTCTCGTGGTCTTCCTCCCAAACCTTGATCTCAGGCACACTCGGATCGTCTACCCCCTAGACGTTCCTCTCACAGGGGTAGCCCGACGTAGCTCTCTCTTGTTTTGTGTTTGTTTAGGTCATAGGGTGATGTAAAACCATGTTGGTTCACAAGTTGGGGCACTATCCTACCCGGTTTCACCTAAACGGGGAGATTCCCCCTTATACGGGTCCGGAACCTTCGCTTACAGGTTAGAGCGCATGCATGCGAGGGGGACACATGCAAGCACCTATACCAACCTCTCACCACACTCACACACATATGCTAGGGACACATGCAAGTTTTCATCTGATTCCGATGTTCTCGTGGTCTTCCTCCGGCGAAACCCTGATCTGTGCACACTCGGATCGTCTACCCCCCTAGACGTTCCTCTCACAGGGGTAGCCCGACGTAGCTCTCTCTTGTTTTGTGTTTGTTTAGGTCATAGGGTGATGTAAAACCATGTTGGTTCACAAGTTGGGGCACTATCCTACCCGGTTTCACCTAAACGGGGAGATTCCCCCTTATACGGGTCCGGAACCTTCGCTTCTAGGTTAGAGGGCATGCATGCGAGGGGGGACACATGCAAGCACCTATACCAACCTCTCACCACACTCACACACATATGCTAGGGACACATGCAAGTTTTCATCTGATTCCGATGTTCTCGTGGTCTTCCTCCGGCGAAACCCTGATCTGTGCACACTCGGATCGTCTACCCCCCTAGACGTTCCTCTCACAGGGGTAGCCCAGCGTAGCTCTCTCTTGTTTTGTGTTTGTTTAGGTCATAGGGTGATGTAAAACCATGTTGGTTCACAAGTTGGGGCACTATCCTACCCGGTTTCACCTAAACGGGGAGATTCCCCCTTATACGGGTCCGGAACCTTCGCTTCTAGGTTAGAGCGCATGCATGCGAGGGGGACACATGCAAGCACCTATACCAACCTCTCACCACACTCACACACATATGCTAGGGACACATGCAAGTTTTCATCTGATTCTGATGTTCTCGTGGTCTTCCTCCGCATCGATCTCTCAGGCACACTCGATCGTCTACCCCCTAGACGTTCCTCTCACAGGGGTAGCCCGACGTAGCTCTCTCTTGTTTTGTGTTTGTTTAGGTCATAGGGTGATGTAAAACCATGTTGGTTCACAAGTTGGGGCACTATCCTACCCGGTTTCACCTAAACGGGGAGATTCCCCCTTATACGGGTCCGGAACCTTCGCTTCTAGGTTAGAGCGCATGCATGCGAGGGGGACACATGCAAGCACCTATACCAACCTCTCACCACACTCACACACATATGCTAGGGACACATGCAAGTTTTCATCTGATTCCGATGTTCTCGTGGTCTTCCTCCGGTGAAATCTTGATCTGTGCACACTCGGATCGTCTACCCCCGTAGACGTTCCTCTCACAGGGGTAGCCCAGCGTAGCTCTCTCTTGTTTTGTGTTTGTTTAGGTCATAGGGTGATGTAAAACCATGTTGGTTCACAAGTTGGGGCACTATCCTACCCGGTTTCACCTAAACGGGGAGATTCCCCCTTATACGGGTCCGAAACCTTCGCTTAAAGGTTAGAGCGCATGCATGCGAGGAGGGACACATGCAAGCACCTATACCAACCTCTCACCACACTCACACACATATGCTAGGGACACATGCAAGTTTTCATCTGATTCCGATGTTCTCGTGATCTTCCTCTGGCGAAACCTTGATCTGTGCACACTCGGATCATCTACCCCCCTAGACGTTCCTCTCACAGGGGTAGCCCGGCGTAGCTCTCTCTTGTTTTGTTTTTGTTTAGGTCATAGGATGATGTAAAACCATGTTGGTTCACAAGTTGGGGCACTATCCTACCCGGTTTCACCTAAACGGGGAGATTCCCCCTTATACGGGTCCGGAACCTTCGCTTCTAGGTTAGAGCGCATGCATGCGAGGGGGACACATGCAAGCACCTATACCAACCTCTCACCACACTCACACACATATGCTAGGGACACATGCAAGTTTTCATCTGATTCCGATGTTCTCTTGGTCTTCCTCCGGCGAAACCCTGATCTGTGCACACTCTGATCGTCTACCCCCCTAGACGTTCCTCTCACAGGGGTAGCCCGGTGTAGCTCTCTCTTGTTTTGTGTTTGTTTAGGTCATAGGGTGATGTAAAACCATGTTGGTTCACAAGTTGGGGCACTATCCTACCCGGTTTCACCTAAACGGGGAGATTCCCCCTTATACGGGTCCGAAACCTTCGCTTCTAGGTTAGAGCGCATGCATGCGAGGGGGACACATGCAAGCACCTATACCAACCTCTCACCACACTCACACACATATGCTAGGGACACATGCAAGTTTTCATCTGATTCCCATGTTCTCGTGGTCTTCCTCCCAGAACCCCTGATCTGTGCACACTCGGATCGTCTACCCCCCTAGACGTTCCTCTCACAAGGATAGCCCAAAGTAGCTCTCTCTTGTTTTGTGTTTGTTTAGGTCATAGGGTGATGTAAAACCATGTTGGTTCACAAGTTGGGGCACTATCCTACCCGGTTTCACCTAAACGGGGAGATTCCCCCTTATACGGGTCCTAAACCTTCGCTTCTAGGTTAGAGCGCATGCATGCGAGGGGGACACATGCAAGCACCTATACCAACCTCTCACCACACTCACACACATATGCTAGGGACACATGCAAGTTTTCATCTGATTCCCATGTTCTCGTGGTCTTCCTCCATAAACCTTGATCTCAGGCACACTCGGATCGTCTACCCCCCTAGACGTTCCTCTCACAAGGATAGCCCGAAGTAGCTCTCTTGTTTTGTGTTTGTTTAGGTCATAGGGTGATGTAAAACCATGTTGGTTCACAAGTTGGGGCACTATCCTACCCGGTTTCACCTAAACGGGGAGATTCCCCCTTATACGGGTCCGGAACCTTCGCTTCTAGGTTAGAGCGCATGCATGCGAGGGGGGACACATGCAAGCACCTATACCAACCTCTCACCACACTCACACACATATGCTAGGGACACATGCAAGTTTTCATCTGATTCCGATGTTCTCGTGGTCTTCCTCCGGCGAAACCCTGATCTGTGCACACTCGGATCGTCTACCCCCTAGACGTTCCTCACACAGGGGTAGCCCGGCGTAGCTCTCTCTTGTTTTGTGTTTGTTTAGGTCATAGGGTGATGTAAAACCATGTTGGTTCACAAGTTGGGGCACTATCCTACCCGGTTTCACCCAAACGGCGAGATTCCCTCTTATACGGGTCCGGAACCTTCGCTTCTAGGTTAGAGCGCATGCATGCGAGGAAGGACACATGCAAGCACCTATACCAACCTCTCACCACACTCACACACATATTCTAGGGACACATGCAAGTTTTCATCTGATTCCGATGTTCTCGTGGTCTTCCTCCGGCGAAACCCTGATCTCAGGCACACTCGATCGCCTACCCCCTAGACGCTCCTCTCACAGGGTAGCCCATGTAGCTCTCTCTTGTTTTGTGTTTGTTTAGGTCATAGGGTGATGTAAAACCATGTTGGTTCACAAGTTGGGGCACTATCCTACCCGGTTTCACCTAAACGGGGAGATTCCCCCTTATACGGGTCCGGAACCTTCGCTTCTAGGTTAGAGCGCATGCATGCGAGGGGGACACATGCAAGCACCTATACCAACCTCTCACCACACTCACACACATATGCTAGGGACACATGCAAGTTTTCATCTGATTCCGATGTTCTCGTGGTCTTCCTCCAGCGAAACCTAGATCTCAGGCACACTGGATCGCCTACCCCCTAGACGCTCCTCACAGGGGTAGCCCATAGATCTCTCTTGTTTTGTGTTTGTTTAGGTCATAGGGTGATGTAAAACCATGTTGGTTCACAAGTTGGGGCACTATCCTACCCGTTTCACCTAAACGGGAGATTCCCCTTATACGGGTCCTAACCTTCGCTTAGGTTAGAGCGCATGAATGCGAGGGGGACACATGCAAGCACCTATACCAACCTCTCACCACACTCACACACATATGCTAGGGACACATGCAAGTTTTCATCTGATTCGATGTTCTCGTGGTCTTCCTCCCAGAAACCTCGATCTCAGGCACACTGGATCGCCTACCCCCTAGACGCTCCTCTCACAGGGTAGCCCAGTAGCTCTCTTGTTTTGTGTTTGTTTAGGTCATAGGGTGATGTAAAACCATGTTGGTTCACAAGTTGGGGCACTATCCTACCCGGTTTCACCTAAACGGGAGATTCCCCTTATACGGGTCCTAACCTTCGCTTCTAGGTTAGAGCGCATGCATGCGAGGGGGACACATGCAAGCACCTATACCAACCTCTCACCACACTCACACACATATGCTAGGGACACATGCAAGTTTTCATCTGATTCCATGTTCTCGTGGTCTTCCTCCCATGAAACCTCGATCTGCACACTGGATCGCCTACCCCCTAGACGCTCCTCTCAGGGGTAGCCATGTAGCTCTCTCTTGTTTTGTGTTTGTTTAGGTCATAGGGTGATGTAAAACCATGTTGGTTCACAAGTTGGGGCACTATCCTACCCGGTTTCACCTAAACGGGGAGATTCCCCCTTATACGGGTCCGGAACCTTCGCTTCTAGGTTAGAGCGCATACATGCGAGGGGGACACATGCAAGCACCTATACGAACCTCTCACCACACTCACACACATATGCTAGGGACACATGCAAGTTTTCATCTGATTCCGATGTTCTCGTGGTCTTCCTCCCACAAACCCCGATCTCAGGCACACTCTGATCGCCTACCCCCTAGACGCTCCTCTCACAGGGTAGCCCGCGTAGCTCTCTCTTGTTTTGTGTTTGTTTAGGTCATAGGGTGATGTAAAACCATGTTGGTTCACAAGTTGGGGCACTATCCTACCCGGTTTCACCTAAACGGGGAGATTCCCCCTTATACGGGTCCGGAACCTTCGCTTCTAGGTTAGAGCGCATGCATGCGAGGGGGACACATGCAAGCACCTATACCAACCTCTCACCACACTCACACACATATGCTAGGGACACATGCAAGTTTTCATCTGATTCGGATGTTCTCGTGGTCTTCCTCCGGCAAAACCCTGATCTGTGCACACTCGGATCGTCTACCCCCTAGACGTTCCTCTCACAAGGGTAGCCCGGTGTAGCTCTCTCTTGTTTTGTGTTTGTTTAGGTCATAGGGTGATGTAAAACCATGTTGGTTCACAAGTTGGGGCACTATCCTACCCGGTTTCACCTAAACGGGGAGATTCCCCCTTATACGGGTCCGGAACCTTCGCTTACAGGTTAGAGCGCATGCATGCGAGGGGGACACATGCAAGCACCTATACCAACCTCTCACCACACTCACACACATATGCTAGGGACACATGCAAGTTTTCATCTGATTCCGATGTTCTCGTGGTCTTCCTCCAGCGAAACCCTGATCTATGCACACTCGGATCGTCTACCCCCCTAGACGTTCCTGTCACAGGGGTAGCCCGGCATAGCTCTCTCTTGTTTTGTGTTTGTTTAGGTCATAGGGTGATGTAAAACCATGTTGGTTCACAAGTTGGGGCACTATCCTACCCGGTTTCACCTAAACGGGGAGATTCCCCCTTATACGGGTCCGGAACCTTCGCTTCTAGGTTAGAGCGCATGCATGCGAGGAGGGACACATGCAAGCACCTATACCAACCTCTCACCACACTCACACACATATGCTAGGGACACATGCAAGTTTTCATCTGATTCCGATGTTCTCGTGGTCTTCCTCCCAAACCTCGATCTGCACACTCTGATCGCCTACCCCCTAGACGCTCCTCTCAGGTGGGTAGCCATGTAGCTCTCTCTTGTTTTGTGTTTGTTTAGGTCATAGGGTGATGTAAAACCATGTTGGTTCACAAGTTGGGGCACTATCCTACCCGGTTTCACCTAAACGGGGAGATTCCCCCTTATACGGGTCCGGAACCTTCGCTTCTAGGTTAGAGCGCATGCATGAGAGGGGGAACACATGCAAGCACCTATACCAACCTCTCACCACACTCACACACATATGCTAGGGACACATGCAAGTTTTCATCTGATTCCGATGTTCTCGTGGTCTTCCTCCCAAAAACCTTGATCTGCATTACACTCGGATCGTCTACCCCCCTAGACGTTCCTCTCATAGGGCTAGCCCAGCGTAGCTCTCTCTTGTTTTGTGTTTGTTTAGGTCATAGGGTGATGTAAAACCATGTTGGTTCACAAGTTGGGGCACTATCCTACCCGGTTTCACCTAAACGGGGAGATTCCCCCTTATACGGGTCCGGAACCTTCGCTTATAGGTTAGAGCGCATGCATGCGAGGAGGGACACATGCAAGCACCTATACCAACCTCTCACCACACTCACACACATATGCTAGGGACACATGCAAGTTTTCATCTGATTCCGATGTTCTCGTGGTCTTCCTCCGGTGAAACCCTGATCTGTGCACACTCGGATCGTCTACCCCCCGAGACGTTCCTCTCACAGGGGTAGCCCGGCGTAGATCTCTCTTGTTTTGTGTTTGTTTAGGTCATAGGGTGATGTAAAACCATGTTGGTTCACAAGTTGGGGCACTATCCTACCCCGTTTCACCTAAACGGGGAGATTCCACCCTTATACGGGTCCGGAACCTTCGCTTATAGGTTAGAGCGCATGCATGCTAGGAGGGACACATGCAAGCACCTATACCAACCTCTCACCACACTCACACACATATGCTAGGGACACATGCAAGTTTTCATCTGATTCCGATGTTCTCGTGGTCTTCCTCCGGTGAAACCCTGATCTCAGGCACACTGGATCGCCTACCCCCTAGACGCTCCTCTCACAGGTAGCCCCATGTAGCTCTCTTGTTTTGTGTTTGTTTAGGTCATAGGGTGATGTAAAACCATGTTGGTTCACAAGTTGGGGCACTATCCTACCCGGTTTCACCTAAACGGGGAGATTCCCCCTTATACGGGTCCTGAACCTTCGCTTCTTGTTTTGTGCGAATGCTTGCGCGTGGGACACATGCAAGCACCTATACCAACCTCTCACCACACTCACACACATATGCTAGGGACACATGCAAGTTTTCATCTGATTCCATGTTCTCGTGGTCTTCCTCCCAAAACCTCGATCTCAGGCACACTGGATCGCCTACCCCCTAGACGCTCCTCTCACAGGGGTAGCCCATGTAGCTCTCTTGTTTTGTGTTTGTTTAGGTCATAGGGTGATGTAAAACCATGTTGGTTCACAAGTTGGGGCACTATCCTACCCGGTTTCACCTAAACGGGGAGATTCCCCCTTATACGGGTCCGGAACCTTCGCTTCTAGGTTAGAGCGCATGCATGAGAGGGGGGACACATGCAAGCACCTATACCAACCTCTCACCACACTCACACACATATGCTAGGGACACATGCAAGTTTTCATCTGATTCTGATGTTCTCGTGGTCTTTCTCCGTGAAACCCCGATCTGCAGGCACACTGATCGTCTACCCCCCTAGACGTTCATCTCACAGGGGTAGCCCGGCGTAGCTCTCTCTTGTTTTGTGTTTGTTTAGGTCATAGGGTGATGTAAAACCATGTTGGTTCACAAGTTGGGGCACTATCCTACCCGGTTTCACCTAAACAGGGAGATTCCCCCTTATACTGGTCCGGAACCTTCGCTTCTAGGTTAGAGCGCATGCATGCGAGGAGGGACACATGCAAGCACCTATACCAACCTCTCACCACACTCACACACATATGCTAGGGACACATGCAAGTTTTCATCTGATTCTGATGTTCTCGTGGTCTTCCTCCGGCGAAACCCTGATCTCAGGCACACTGATCGCTCACCCCCTAGACGCTCCTCTCACAGGGTAGCCCGTAGCTCTCTCTCTTGTTTTGTGTTTGTTTAGGTCATAGGGTGATGTAAAACCATGTTGGTTCACAAGTTGGGGCACTATCCTACCCGGTTTCACCTTAACGGGGAGATTGCCCCCTTATACGGGTCCGGAACCTTCGCTTCTAGGTTAGAGCGCATGCATGCGAGGTGGGACACATGCAAGCACCTATACCAACCTCTCACCACACTCACACACATATGCTAGGGACACATGCAAGTTTTCATCTGATTCCGATGTTCTCGTGGTCTTCCTCCGGCGAAACCCTGATCTGGGCACACTCGGATCGTCTACCCCCTAGACGTTCCTCTCACAGGGGTAGCCCTGCGTAGCTCTCTCTTGTTTTGTGTTTGTTTAGGTCATAGGGTGATGTAAAACCATGTTGGTTCACAAGTTGGGGCACTATCCTACCCGGTTTCACCTAAACGGGGAGATTCCCCCTTATACGGGTCCGGAACCTTCGCTTCTAGGTTAGAGCGCATGCATGCGAGGGGGACACATGCAAGCACCTATACCAACCTCTCACCACACTCACACACATATGCTAGGGACACATGCAAGTTTTCATCTGATTCCGATGTTCTCGTGGTCTTCCTCCCGCGAAACCCAGATCTGGCACATTCGGATCGTCTACCCCCTAGACGTTCCTCTCACAGGGGTAGCCCGTAGCTCTCTCTTGTTTTGTGTTTGTTTAGGTCATAGGGTGATGTAAAACCATGTTGGTTCACAAGTTGGGGCACTATCCTACCCGGTTTCACCTAAACGGGGAGATTCCCCCTTATACGGGTCCAGAACCTTCCCTTACAGGTTAGAGCGCATGCATGAGGGGGACACATGCAAGCACCTATACCAACCTCTCACCACACTCACACACATATGCTAGGGACACATGCAAGTTTTCATCTGATTCCATGTTCTCGTGGTCTTCCTCCCACAAACCCCGATCTGCACACTTGGATCGTCTACCCCCTAGACGTTCCTCTCACAGGGGTAGCCCGGCGTATATCTCTCTTGTTTTGTGTTTGTTTAGGTCATAGGGTGATGTAAAACCATGTTGGTTCACAAGTTGGGGCACTATCCTACCCGGTTTCACCTAAACGGGGAGATTCCCCCTTATAAGGGTACCGAACCTTCGCTTCTAGGTTAGAGCGCATGCATGCGAGGGGGACACATGCAAGCACCTATACCAACCTCTCACCACACTCACACACATATGCTAGGGACACATGCAAGTTTTCATCTGATTCCGATGTTCTCGTGGTCTTCCTCCGGCGAAACCCTGATCTGTGCACACTCGGATCGTCTACCCCCTAGACGTTCCTCTCACAAGGGTAGCCCGACGTAGTTCTCTCTTGTTTTGTGTTTGTTTAGGTCATAGGGTGATGTAAAACCATGTTGGTTCACAAGTTGGGGCACTATCCTACCCGGTTTCACCTAAACGGGGAGATTCCCCCTTATACGGGTCCGGAACCTTCGCTTCTAGGTTAGAGCGCATGCATGCGAGGGGGACACATGCAAGCACCTATACCAACCTCTCACCACACTCACACACATATGCTAGGGACACATGCAAGTTTTCATCTGATTCCGATGTTCTCTTGGTCTTCCTCCGGCGAAACCCTGATCTGTGCACACTCGGATCGTCTACCCCCCTAGACGTTCCTCTCACAGGGGTAGCCCAGCGTAGCTCTCTCTTGTTTTGTGTTTGTTTAGGTCATAGGGTGATGTAAAACCATGTTGGTTCACAAGTTGGGGCACTATCCTACCCGGTTTCACCTAAACGGGGAGATTCCCCCTTATACGGGTCCGGAACCTTCGCTTCTAGGTTAGAGCGCATGCATGCGAGGAGGGACACATGCAAGCACCTATACCAACCTCTCACCACACTCACACACATATGCTAGGGACACATGCAAGTTTTCATCTGATTCCGATGTTCTCGTGGTCTTCCTCCCATGAAACCACGATCTCAGGCACACTTGGATCGCCTACCCCCTAGACGTTCCTCTCACAGGGGTAGCCCCGCGTAGCTCTCTCTTGTTTTGTGTTTGTTTAGGTCATAGGGTGATGTAAAACCATGTTGGTTCACAAGTTGGGGCACTATCCTACCCGGTTTCACCTAAACGGGGAGATTCCCCCTTATAGGGGTCCGGAACCTTCGCTTCTAGGTTTGAGCGCATGCATGCGTGTGGGACACATGCAAGCACCTATACCAACCTCTCACCACACTCACACACATATGCTAGGGACACATGCAAGTTTTCATCTGATTCCGATGTTGTCGTGGTCTTCCTCCGGCGAAACCCTGATCTGTGCACACTCGGATCGTCTACCCCCTAGATGTTCCTCTCACAAGGGTAGCCCGACGTAGATCTCTCTTGTTTTGTGTTTGTTTAGGTCATAGGGTGATGTAAAACCATGTTGGTTCACAAGTTGGGGCACTATCCTACCCGATTTCACCTAAACGGGGAGATTCCCCCTTATACGGGTCCGGAACCTTCGCTTCTAGGTTAGAGCGCATGCATGCGAGGGGGACACATGCAAGCACCTATACCAACCTCTCACCACACTCACACACATATTCTAGGGACACATGCAAGTTTTCATCTGATTCCGATGTTCTCATGGTCTTCCTCCGGCGAAACCCTGATCTGTGCACACTCGGATCGTCTACCCCCCTAGACGTTCCTCTCATAGGGTAGCCCGGCGTAGCTCTCTTGTTTTGTGTTTGTTTAGGTCATAGGGTGATGTAAAACCATGTTGGTTCACAAGTTGGGGCACTATCCTACCCGGTTTCACCTAAACGGGGAGATTCCCCCCTTATACGGGTCCGGAACCTTCTCCTCTAGGTTAGAGCGCATGCATGCGAGGAGGGACACATGCAAGCACCTATACCAACCTCTCACCACACTCACACACATATGCTAGGGACACATGCAAGTTTTCTTCTGATTTCGATGTTCTCGTGGTCTTCCTCCAGCGATACCCTGATCTGTGCACACTCGGATCGTCTACCCCCCTAGACGTTCCTCTCACAGGGTTAGCCCGGCGTAGCTCTCTCTTGTTTTGTGTTTGTTTAGGTCATAGGGTGATGTAAAACCATGTTGGTTCACAAGTTGGGGCACTATCCTACCCGGTTTCACCTAAACGGGGAGATTCCCCCTTATACGGGTCCGGAACCTTCGCTTCTAGGTTAGAGCGCATGCATGCGAGGGGGGACACATGCAAGCACCTATACCAACCTCTCACAACACTCACACACATATGCTAGGGACACATGCAAGTTTTCATCTGATTCCGATGTTCTCGTGGTCTTCCTCCGGCGAAACCCTGATCTGTGCACACTCGGATCGTCTACCCCCTAGACGTTCCTCTCACAGGGGTAGCCCGGCGTAGCTCTCTCTTGTTTTGTGTTTGTTTAGGTCATAGGGTGATGTAAAACCATGTTGGTTCACAAGTTGGGGCACTATCCTACCCGGTTTCACCTAAACGGGGAGATTCCCCCCTTATACCCGGAACCTTCGCCTCTAGGTTAGAGCGCATGCATGCGAGGGGGGACACATGCAAGCACCTATACCAACCTCTCACCACACTCACACACATATGCTAGGGACACATGCAAGTTCTCATCTGATTCCGATGTTCTCGTGGTCTTCCTCCGGCGAAACCCTGATCTCTATGCACACTCGGATCGTCTACCCCCCTAGACGTTCCTCTGACAGGGGTAGCCCGGCGTATCTCTCTCTTGTTTTGTGTTTGTTTAGGTCATAGGGTGATGTAAAACCATGTTGGTTCACAAGTTGGGGCACTATCCTACCCGGTTTCACCTAAACGGGGAGATTCCCCCTTATCTGGTCTGAACCTTCGCCTCTAGGTTAGAGCGCACGCATGCGAGGGGGGACACATGCAAACACCTATACCAACCTCTCACCACACTCACACACATATGCTAGGGACACATGCAAGTTCTCGTCTGATTCCGATGTTCTCGTGGTCTTCCTCCGGCGAAACCCTGATCTCTGTGCACACTCGGATCGTCTACCCCCCTAGACGTTCCTCTGACAGGGGTAGCCCGGCGTAGCTCTCTCTTGTTTTGTGTTTGTTTAGGTCACAGGTTGATGTAAAACCATGTTGGTTCACAAGTTGGGGCACTATCCTACCCGGTTTCACCTAAACGGGGAGATTCCCCCTTATACGGGTACGGAACCTTCGCCTCTAGGTTAGAGCGCATGCATGCGAGGGGGGACACATGCAAGCACTTCATGTGGTCGTGGTGAGTGCTATTGAGAACCACATGCGATAATAACACTTACAAACATATAGAAATTTCTCGGGGTGTGAGAAGATTCGCAACGACATTTCATGTGGACGTGTAGACTGCTATTCAGAGGGTACGAAATTGTCCAATTAATAAAAAAATATATAAATAATTGATACAAATACAAAATAAATGAAAAATACATAAGGCTACGCCGAGGGTGACCGTCAGCATACTTTGCTGGTACGCCGAGGGTGGCCGTCGGCGTATGCTATGCCGAGGGTCGCCGTCGGCCTAACCGACGGCACCGTTAGCGCGCCGTCCGTGCTGGTCGGCATGTGCATACTACGCCGAGGGCCTCCGCTACGCCGAGGGTGACCGTCGGTGTAGTGCATACTACGCCGACGGCTGGGCTATGCCGAGGGCTAGCCTGTTGGGCTGGCCTGGTGCGGTGCTACGCCGATGGCCCCGACGTTTGGCCGTCGGCGTAGCGGACGGCCGTCGGCGCATCTGGCCATTCCTGTAGTGAGTACAAAACGAGAGTTTAGAAGAACTTTATTTTCATCGGAGCATTGACTATGATGAATCAATGAAGGGACTACAATTGCATGTCAAGTTATGTGAATTCAAAAAAGTAGTATTGCAGCTGGGTACACAGAGGTCCGCATAAAAACTTTTAAGATGGAGAAGGACATATTCGTCAAGATGGAGTTTATTGAATATGTGTCTAATATGTTTACGTATTTGTTTTATAGTCGGAGTTGTAATTAGCAGAAGGTTATGTGTTGGAGTCGAATACTTGTAAACTTGTCTAATAATATACGAAGGCACCAGGAGTAGTCAAAATAGACTAGTCAGAAGTTGTAGGTTAAACAAAGAATTGAGTTTGAGGACGATGACGCATGTGGTAGGGGCTGCCTAAGGATGCACATTATACATGCCCCTGGATGTTGGCGTTGATTGCTGATCCGTGTTAGAAAATATCGGTGCATGTATTTTGATTGCTTGTCTTTGTACGACTGATTTTTCGTCTCCCACGATAACAATGTGCATGGATACTTTCTCAAAAGAAAAATATTTTCATACATGCAGCTACTTTTGGAAAGTCGGTGGAGTGATGGAGATGGAGACATGCAGTTATGCAACAACTCCGATTCGGGTCTTGATTTGTGTTAACACCAGCCAATTTGCAATTTACTAGTCTTGGCAAACCCAGGTTGCCACCAACAACTTATATCCAGACATCGTACACTTGGAGAAACCCATCAAATAAATGGCAAAATTAGTTTTCGAGAGAAGGGTTGTTGAAAAAAGATAGCTATATATGCATATGTATATATATGTTATTAGCGCCATAGCATTTGGGTATGTCGACATTGAGCACCTTCATCGACAGTGCCAGAACCTCACCACAATCGTATAATAGCGCACATATTGAGAGGCTAGCTAGGAATTAGAGGCATTAGGAAACACAATCATACTATACTGTAGGTGTCAAGGGGCCATGATCCAATTCTTGTGGCGCTTTTTAGTTGCACTCGCTGGTGCACCTCCTTGAAATATTTTCTCCATGCAAAACTATTCACTGTACAATACGACCCACAAGTGCTCGAAATGTAAATTTAGTATGCACAAGTACATTGATGATGGCTAATTTATTTCGTTTTTTCAAAAACCCGTAACGGATGTATGCGTCTTTGTAGTAAGCTGACAGGAACGTCATAGACCTACTACAACACCACGCTCGACTTTCGGCTTAGAACACACTCCTACAGAAACAACAGTCTCTGTCTTGCCCAACCCTAGGCGATTTCCATTCTCTACATCCTGCAAGCACATAAGTACGAAGAGAATTGTTTTCTTTGGAGAAAATAGGCACGAATAGAACAATTCCAATTTGTTAGGAATATGTTTCTATTGTGCAACCTGCTGTGAGTATTAAACCAAGGCGCGCTCACATTCCAGAGTCCGCGGGGGAAGGGCTACTTTTACCACACACCCACTTGTTGGATTATTAGGCATAATTTCCACGATTAATTTTAGAATATAAATCATGACAAAACCAGCTACTAGCTCATGTAACTCGAACATATTAGATGTACTAAACAACAGGATGATCGGAAACAAACATCAGCTTAACATGTACTCACAGAACATGATGAATAACCAAATAGAAGCACGTAGCACGTACCGTTCGGTTATCGTAGTAGAAACTTTGGGGAAGACTGATCGAACCAGATGGCGACGAAGACGGCGGTAGGCAGCACCGCCCGACTTGGATGGAAGATGACCCGTGATGGAGAACTCGAGCAGTCGCGCAGAGCGCTTCCCAAAAACCTTATTCGCCTTCTCCCGTACTGCTCACGCCGGCAAGCGGGATGGAGTAGACTACGGTGACGGCGCAAGTAGAGAGGATGGCAAAACCCTAGATTGGTTTTCCGGTGGTGTTGTGGCGGAGGCCCGGTGGTGTTGTGGCGGTAGCCGCGTCTGTCAATTTTTCTGAGCAGCAAAATAAAGCTCGGCTCGGCGAGATTCCGCAACCATAACCCGCAACCATATGCGCGCAGCGTCGTGGATGGCGGCGTCGTCGGAGGAGGAGCGCGCGCGTGTATCTCTCTTATTGCTACTCACTTATAAAGTGGTGCAACACTCCACCTTATAAGGTGGTGCAACTCTCCTCCAACTTTCCATGTAGGACTAAACTTGAGCTCCCACTCCATTTCAATGTGAGCTGCCACAAATATGGGCCCAAATACATATGGGCTGCCACAAATTTGGGCTTTGAGATTTAGGGAAAATCTAAAATACACATGGGCCTAAATGGATTAGCCCCCCATTATTTCTAACAATCCCCCACCAGATCTCAAATGCCCATTTGAAGATTTGCCAATCCTTGCTACTTGTTTATATACCAGTGTTTTAGCAGAGACTGTTAAGTTGAACTTCCGCCTAGAATCTTGAACTACGTCTATCAACAACTTGAACAATGGACAAACCTTGAATTGCAAGTTTGGTGCCAATAGATTTCGCTCAAAATCATAACTAGTACTTGGCTGTCAGTAGCCTACCCCGCGGGCTGGAGCATATGCGTCATACTCCCTGGTCTCTTCATGAGTTTACTAGAGATCACCCAAGTCTAATAGACCGCGACGTTTACAGTCGAGCTCCTAGGGTCAGTAAGTTCACCACAAACCAATTTGCAAAGATTTCAACCTCAAAATCATTTTAAAATAATTTTTATAACCTAAACAAGCATACAAATGTTTTTGCAAAAACAAACACTTTACCATAGGCTTTTTACTAAATAAATTGCATGGTTGGCTAGGGCTTGTTTCACTGATTCCATTGATATAAAGTTTGCAAATTATGGACGTGTGGATCAAAAGTTACAAGGGTTTCAAATCTGCATCTAAATCAGATTCAAACTTTGTTTTTAAACAGAACTGGTGACACGCGTCGTGTTTTTATTGGGCGGTACCGCTTCGTGCGGATCAGCCTCTGCGGGGCGTTGGATTAAACTACATCGCACGGCTCAGACTGCGTACCCTTTCAGCGTTAAGTGATCTAATCGCATCCTTTGGATTTTCATCTAACGGCTATCATCGCCTTGACCAAGCTCTGGCGGCGCTCGACGGCTGCGTGCGGCGGCGACGGTCAGACGACGGCGAAAATGGCGATGCAGAAAGCGAAGAAGGAAGGGAGTATGCTCACCGTGTTCGCAGTAGCGTGGGGAAGCTCAACGTGGCAGTATCTCGTCGAGGGGCGCACGGAGGTGAGGGTAATGGCTCGCCGGAGTTGCTCCTGGCGTCGGGTTCGTTCGGGCGTCGTTGTAGGCGGGGCTACGGTGCACGCTAGGACAAATAGGAGACAGGGTCAGACGCGCAAAGCTATGGCGATGATGTGTGCGTGAAGGAGAAGGAGAGGCGCGGTCGGAAACTACCTGTGGAGCTCGTCGGAGTTGGAGCGGACGGCGGCGTCGTTCAGTTGAAGTCGAAGTCGACGCTGCAGATCATGCGCGATCGAGGGGAAGGCACTGGCAGGTGCAGGTGATGATGGCGAGCAAGCCAGTGTGCTCTGGAAGCCGCGGGGCTGGCGGTGGTGGCCGGAATTTGAACGGGAGCTCGCCGGAGTCTGTGGTGGTTCAGGGAGGATTCCGAGCAGCCTGGTGGCCGAGAGAGCCGGGCGAGAGAGGGGAAATGGAGAGGGGGAGTGGGCGCTTAAGTGAGCAAGGTTACCGTGCGGAATCAACACTGCAATTAAGTGAATTTACTCGGGGATTGATTGACAGAGAACGGCAGCAAGGTCTGGGGAAGAACAGGTCGTGGGTGGGGAAGATGACCGCGTGGCTATGGGGTCCACTGGCAGCGAGAGAGAAGGAAGGCGAACGGGGTCCACCTGTCTGCGACTTAGTGGGTTTAATCGCGAGTGTGAATCATTTTCTACGGGAGAGGGCAGTGGGATGGTTGGGCTCAGTGGGCTAGGATAGTTGGGCTGGGCCGGCTGGGCTGTATCCTTTGCATATTTTTTTTTGTTCTGATTCTTTTCTCTTTTTTTGTTTCAATTTTCTGTTTTGAAGTTCAAACAACAAGTCAAGTATTCAAATCAATTCAAACATTCTTCACACTTGCAATTGAATTTGGTTCTGTTTAACAACATAAACCAAAGTCCTAAAATAAAATAATATTTTTATTTTAGGGTCCATTATTAATTAAATAAATAGACCTTGTTTAATTAAATCAAAAATAGGATTTGATTTATTTAAAATCTCCATTTGAAATCTAAAATATTTTCAAAACCAAATCAGTAGGTTTAATTTGAAAATAAAGAATACTTGGAAAACTTGTTTAAGATAATTTAACAAGTTTTGATGTTTTAATAAAAATAGTAAAACCTTTATTTTAATAAACTTGGATATTAAATCCTTATTATTTTATTTAAATAAACCTTCACTATTTTTATCAAAAATAAATATTTTTATTTCAAAGGTTTGGCCAAGTTTTAATTTGGCTCTTTAAAATAATCCTTATTTATAATTCTAACCTTTTCATTTGAAAACCAAATCTTTTTATTAACCGATTCAAAATAGTATTTCCAAATATTTTTTATTTTCCTTTATTAAATGTTTATCTTTTTAATCCCTTTAGGATTTTATTTGTTCAAAATAGGTTTGAAGATTCCCATTGGAACTCAAAAAGTTTCATCTCACCCTGAAAATCAACAAAGTTTTATTTTATTCATTTATTTTTCACATTACAAGATTTGGAAAATCTTGGGATGTGACAGGCTACCACCCTTAAAAATTTCCCAACTAAATTACATGTTGGCTTGCTTGGGATCTTGGGAAAACTTCTCTGGGAAAACATTTGCATAGTGTCCTTTGTTTCCATACTTGACTCATGGGCCAAGGCTGAGATCCTTCATAGGCTTGTTTAACTTGTTCTTCATCTTTTCTGGACAATTGCATAATGTCCTGGTTCTTTGCAATTGAAACATACGATAACTTTGAGTTCTTCACGTGTCTCTTGTGGACAAGTGGCTGCATAATGGCCTAGCCCTTTGCAGTTATTGCACCATACTTGGCCAATCTCTTTATACTTCTGTTTCTCTGGACATTCACTAGAATAGTGTCCCATTTCTTTACAATGATGACATTGCACATGGCTTTTGTCCATCTTTTTCTTTTTGGGTTTCTCCAAAGCAAGGAGTGCATCTAGTTCATGTTGCTCATATGTTATATGGTAGGTAGGAATGTCTACATGCTTCTTGGACCTTCTATTGCTCTTTGGAAACTTCATAGGCCTCTTCTTTGGTCCTTTGAACTGGGTTGTATTACATGGAGGTATAAGTGGACCTTTTCCTTTGTCATCATTCTACTTGGTAGACTTGGATTCTTCTGGATAATTTGCAATCATTTGTTGCACTCCACCTTGTTTCCTTTGTTCAACAATGGAGTAGATGGGGCATTTGATAGGAACATGATTATTTCCTTCACATAGGTAGCAAGTAGCTTGAGAGGTGGGACATTGGCCAACAGGATGTTTCTCTTCACAGTTAGGGCATTGATCTCCATGCTCCTTAGTAGTGTGATCTTTATCTCCACAAATATTGCAAGCTTTGGCTCCTTTTAGAATATCATCCTTGTCTTTGGAAAAGTTGCTCTCCATGTTGAGCATTTGGTCTGTCACTTTAAGCAACATTTCAGCTTGTTCTTCCAAAAATCCTTGCAGGGTTGGATCTTCCCCACTAGTGTTAGCTATGAACTGAGTTGTCATCTGGTTCAACTGGTTTTGGGTTGCTATGAGTTCTTTCATGTTGTCCCCTTGGTTGGTGTTGGTATCATCAACCTTGATGTTGGAGTCTCTTGGAGTAGTCATCTGTTTGGGTTAGATGGAGATTAGATTAGGCAAAAGATCTTCTAAGGAAATAGTTCTAATCACACACATCACAATTCACACAAGCAATGTGAAGCATTCACAAACAACTTTTCACTCAAACAACCAGTTCAAGCACATACTTTAGGCAACAAATATTTTTGTTACACCACATAAGTTGGTGTGTTTGACTTAACTAAAATATGGTGGTCCATCTATATGGTTCACTTGTGATCTTCCCATCCTTCTTGGTTGATTCTTCTTTGCATGAGATCATGGTTTCCTTGAGAAAAACTCTTGGTATCAAAACTTCAAAGGTGATGTTGGTTCCTCTAAGTTGGTTTTCCTTAATCTCCATATCTTGAGCAAGATTTCTTGTCTCACTTGTAGTCCTTAGTGATATCCAAGGTTGAAGTCCTTGGTGAATATGCTGAAGATGTTGAAGTCATTAGAGTTGAAGATTTTGAAGTCATTAGAGTTGATGAAGTCCTTTACACATGGTGTAGTCTTTGGCCATGGGGTAGGTTTTTTTCCATCAAGTTGAAAATAGAAGAGATGTAGAATCAAAACCAAAGTGGTTAAGGAAAGAGTTTACAAGATTGTTTGTAAATAAGTTTTGGAACAAACACCACTCCTATTTTTTTTCTAAGGGGTTTTTTCCAATCCTAGGGTTACAAATCCTACAGGCAACACAATGCTCTGATACCATATGTTAGGGTCCCAACCTTTAAATAAGGTAGAGTCCCTTGTGTTTACAATGCTAGTCCCTGGATCAATAGCTAGCATCCACAGTTAAGATGTAATATCAAGAAAAAAGGGTCATAATACAACTTTATAACCAGGAATAACATAATTTTATTACATCTTACATAGCTCATTTGGCTATTACATTACATTGCAGCAGAATATCTATAAGCATGAGGTCCTTCATCTTCAAAGTGCCACAGGCAAACATGTTGGTTGTAGACTTGTAATCCTAATCAATCAACTTCACTAATATCAATCAATCAAACCTGCAACATTACAAGTTACAGCCACAAGGGTCAATACATTTGAATTGTGTTGGCAAGTTTCACTACTATGTAAAATATAAGTGGATTCTATCATTACATGCATATTTGTCTAAGTAGGGTTTTAGGCTCATTTGCAGAAAGCAATAATTTATCCTATCTTTTCAAAATGGTTTTGGTCTTTTGTCAAATCTTTATGAACTCCTTGGTAAATCCCCAAGTGTTCAAGTCCTTGTCAAAAACCTCTTGAGCTCCTTGGTAAATCCCCAAGTGTTCAAGTTTTCATCAAAATCTCTTGAGCTCCTTGGTACCCCCAAGTGCTGCAAGTTTTTATCCAAATCTCTTGAGCTCCTTGGTACCCCCAAGTGCTTCAAGTATTTTGTTGTTACTTAAAGTTTTTTTTCTTTTAGAAATTGGAATGTCGAGATTTCCCATAGCTTCAAGCTTTAGTTTCTCAGTATTGTCCATAACCGGGGACACGGCTAAGTACTTAGATTTCTATCTTCTGCAGAAGTTGTACACTTTACCCACATGTCACACTCTCATCTTGTTGCCACCAGTGGCCGCTGGATAGGTACTCACCAAGATGGAGTACTGGCAGATTGAGAATGTGACGAAGTCTTTCCAGAGGGTCCTCCCATACACCATTGCTAACTTGTCTTCAGTACCCATGTAGGACTCCGAGTTCCCTCATTTTCAGTAACCTGAAGACAATGCATGGGTCTTCCCGATATAGTTGACTAAGCCAGAGCCATATGTAGCATGTGGTTGTACACGAAAGCCACAATTGGAGAAACATGTTCAATCTCTAAGTTTCCTGGGTGGTTTTCTTTTGGTGCACAACACAAAGAGATTACCATAGACATGGTTCCTTTTGTTGCCACCTTGTCCAAAACTCAAAGTATCCTTGTCCACCCAGGTGGTTCATTGAGTCCTTGTTTTATTATATAAAACACAAATCTTTTCTCAACTTCATAAAATTTCAACATGTATCTCTTCTCAAAATATTTAGCATGGCTAAGCATTTTACAACTACATTGTTTTCACTAAGGAATATATAAGGTATCCTATTAGGATTTAACATAGCATAAGTTTAGAAATTCTTTTCATGCATGTTTCAAAATCCACTAAGTATAATGAAAATAGTAGGACTTTAGATGATAGTGTAACTTGCCTTTTTGGTAGGGAATGTTGGTTCACTTATTGATCTTGCTAGTTTCACACTTTTCTATTTTCACTACAAATCAATCAAGCAAACACAATATCACTAGCATTCCCACCAAAATCAATTAAAAAAATTAACACACATAAAATAATAGGGACTTAGTCATGCATGTAAGCATGCAAAAGATAGTTTTATTTGCAAATATGGTTTCTACTAGGTTCTAGACTTTGTAAGGATCAAAGTGGTCATTTCCTAAAGTAGCAAAGTCATTTGCAAAAGGGTTTTGTCAATAAGTCATTTTTAAATCCAAACATTATTTTATGTGGTGGAAAATGTTTTTAACAAAGTAATTTTTTTTATATTGTTCACCAAATAAGTTGTCAAATCACAAAACTTGGTGTTTAGGTTCAGTAGCTTTGAATCAAAACACTTTCCAAAGGTTTTTGTTCAAGAATCATTTCCAAAACAAAAGCAATATTTTTATTTAACTAGAAATGGCTAATTCAATTAATCAACCCTAATCTTCACCAAAAACATTTTTAAAACCACAAGGTGGTTCCTAGGGTCAGTAAGTTCACCACAAACCAATTTGCAAAGATTTCAACCTCAAAATCATTTTGAAATAATTTTTATAACCTAAACAAGCATACAAATGTTTCTACAAAAACAAACACTTTACCAGAGGCTTTTTACTAAATAAATTGCATGGTTGGCTAGGTCTTGGTCCACTGATTCCATTGATATAAAGTTTGCAAATTTTGGACGTGTGGATCAAAAGTTACAAGGGTTTCAAATCTGCATCTAAATCAGATTCAAACTTTGTTTTTAAACAGAACTGGTGACACGCGTTGTGTTTTTATTGGGCGATACCGCTTCGTGCGGATCAGCCTCTGCGAGGCGTTGGATTAAACTACATCGCACAGCTCAGACTGCGTACCCTTTCAGCGTTAAGTGATCTAATCGCATCCTTTGCATTTTCATCTAACGGCTATCATCGCCTTGACCAAGCTCTGGCGGCGCTCGACGGCTGCGCGCGGCGGCGACGGTCAGACGACGGCGAAAATGGCGATGCAGGAAGCGAAGAAGGAAGGGAGTATGCTCACCGTGTTCGCAGTAGCATGGGGAAGCTCAACGTGGCAGTATCTCGTCGAGGGGCGCACGGAGGTGAGGGTAATGGCTCGCCGGAGTTGCTCCTGGCGTCGGGTTCGTTCGGGCGTTGTTGGAGGCGGGGCTATGGTGCACGCTAGGACAAATGGGAGACAGATCAGACGCGCAAAGATATGGCGATGATGTGTGCGTGAAGGAGAAGGAAAACCTTGGCAGGTGCAGGTGATGATGGCGAGCAAGCCAGTGTGCTCTGGAAGCCGCGAGGCTGGCGGTGGTGGCCGGAATTTGAACGGGAGCTCGCCGGAGTCTGTGGTGGTTCGGGGAGGATTCCGAGCAGCCTGGTGGCCGAGAGAGCCGGGCGAGAGAGGGGAAATGGAGAGGGGGAGTGGGCGCTTAAGTGAGCAAGGTTACCGTGCGGATTCAACGCTGCAATTAAGTGAATTTACTCGGGGATTGATTGACAGAGAACGACAGCGAGGTCTGGGGAAGAACAGGTCGTGGGTGGGGAAGATGACCGCGTGGCTGTGGGGTCCAATGGCAGCGAGAGAGAAGGAAAGGGAACGGGGTCCACCTGTCTGCGACTTAGTGGGTTTAATCACGAGTGTGAATCATTTTCTGCGGGAGAGGGCAGTGGGATGGTTGGTCTCAGTGGGCTAGGATAGTTGGGCTGGGCTGTATCCTTTGCATATTTTTTTTGGTTCTGATTCTTTTCTCTTTTCTCTTTTTCTGTTTCTATTTTCTGTTTTGAATTTCAAACAACAAATCAAGCATTCAAATCAATTCAAACATTCTTCACACTTGCAATTGAATTTGGTTCTGTTTAACAACATAAACCAAAGTCCTAAAATAAAATAATATTTTTATTTTAGGGTCCATTATTAATTAAATAAATAGACCTTGTTTAATTAAATCAAAAATCGGATTTGATTTATTTAAAATCTCCATTTGAAATCTAAAATATTTTCAAAACCAAATCAGTAGGTTTAATTTGAAAATAAAGAATACTTGGAAAACTTGTTTAAGATAATTTAACAAGTTTTGATGTTTTAATAAAAATAGTAAAACCTTTATTTTAATAAACTTGGATATTAAATCCTTATTATTTTATTTAAATAAACCTTCACTATTTTTATCAAAAAGAAATATTTCTATTTCAAAGGTTTGGCCAAGTTTTAATTTGGCTTTTTAAAATAATCCTTATTTATAATTCTAACCTTTTCATTTGAAAACCAAATCTTTTTATTAAAAGATTCAAAATAGTATTTCCAAATATTTTTTATTTTCCTTTATTAAATGTTTATCTTTTTAATCCCTTTAGGATTTTTTTTGTTCAAAATAGGTTTGAAGATTCCCATTGGAATTCAAAAAGTTTCTTCTCACCCTGAAAATCAACAAAGTTTTATTTTATTCATTTATTTTTCACATTACAAGATTTGGAAAATCTTGGGCTGTGTCTAAAGCAGTAAGTTCTGCTTCCATAGTTGACCTCGTCAATATGGTTTGCCTACGAGACCTCCATGACACTGCGCCACCTCCAAGGGTAAACACATACCCGCTCGTGGCGTAGAGTTTATCAACGTCAGAGATCCAATTCGAATCACTATATCCTTCAAGTACAACAGGGTTTCCTGAACAGTGAATCCCATAGCTCATTGTACCACATAGATAGCGAATGACCCTTTCAAGTGCATGCCAATGATCAATACCCGGGTTATACATGAACCTACTCAACTTTCTCACAGCAAAAGAGATATCGGTTCTTGTAGCGCTTGCTAAGTACATGAGAGAACCAACAACTTGTGAATATTTCAGCTGATCTGTTGGTTCCTTCTTATTCTTTCGTAATGTCAAACTGGGATCATAAGGTGTTGGAGAAGTCTTGCCATCATTAAAGCCAAATCGGCTCAAGACCTTCTCAACATAATGAGATTGCGTTAAAGTAATTCCATTCTCGTTCTTAATAAGCTTGATGTTCAAAATGACATCAGCCTCTCCCAAATCTTTCATATCAAAACTCTTTGACAGGAAAGACTTGACTTCATTTATCACTTTCATGTTTGTACCAAAGATCAGAATGTCATCCACGTACAAACATAATATAACGCTATCGCCCCCACCATGGCGATAGTAAACACACCTATCAGCCTCATTAATGACAAAGCCAGTAGAAAGTAGAGTTCTGTCAAACTTCTCATGCCATTGCTTAGGTGCTTGTTTCATGCCATATAAAGATTTTAATAACTTACACACCTTTGTCTCTTCACCTTTTATCACAAACCCATCCGGCTGATCCATATAGATCTCCTCTTCCAACTCTCCATTAAGGAAAGTTGTCTTCACATCCACTTGATGAACGAGAAGACCATA
Source organism: Avena insularis (assembly GCA_023614405.1). NCBI lineage: Eukaryota > Viridiplantae > Streptophyta > Magnoliopsida > Poales > Poaceae > Avena > Avena insularis. The sequence goes on from JAJUPC010000062.1 coordinate 800,587, forward strand.
AGAGGCAGCCAGGGATAGTAGTACTCGAATGGTGGCCAGTCTAGCGACAGGTTGTAACACCGCGGTTCTGAAAAGACCGAGGTTTCTATGTGACATGCCAATCCCTGGATCGGTTCATCGGCCCACAATAGAATAAGATGAATAACATAGCAAATATCCGTGTATCATAATTAACAAAGATCCAGAGTACCATTATTACAATAAAAGCTTAGCTCAGGGCTAGCTCAAATTATTCAAGTAGCAACATAAATAAAGCAAATCCTCCATTCTTCAAATTGCCCACAAGTGAACAAGTGCCGAGTGGAGTACCGTGGCCTATATCGATTACTTAGAATCGGAATATCCTGCAACATGAAATGTAGCAGCCCCGAAGGGTCAATACATGGAATGTATGGCAAGTAGAGCTAGTAAAGGAGACAATAGTGCTAACATCTACATGCATACTTGGCAAGTGGAGCTGTGGCTAGCTTGCATTTGCAAATACCTTTATCCTACTTTCATAAACAGTTTTTGATTTGCTTTAAAAATATCCCAATTAAGTTAACCCAACAGCATTAAAGCAATTATGAAATTAGAATGAGCGAGAAATATGTCATGGAATCAATATCAAGCAACTCAGATGTCCATAACCGGGGACACGGCTAATCGATTAGATTATACACCCTGCAGGGGTTAGTACACTTTACCCATGTGACTTGGCCAGCCCAGCTCGTACCATCACTCTCTTTTTGGGTGAGGATAGGGAGAAGTCCAAGAAGAGACCGTTCGGGAAGTAGCTCCCCAATCCCGACGCCAAGACCGTCCAACCTACCAAAATTCTACATCTCTGGATACGCGGGTTCGAGTTACCACAACCTACTAAGTCCAACCAACCGCCCATTTCATTATTGGCACATGGTTGTACACGTAAGCTATAAAATAAAGAAGCCAATCATTTTCTCTTGATACTGGGTGCCTTTCCGCAATGATACCACCAAAATAATCAATCCCATCACACCCAGGAGATTCATTGATTAAGTTGTTTTAGTTTTCGCAAACCAACACATTTAGAAACAACTTTTAGTGATGTAACCCAGCCCTCGTTCATCATAGCATGGCTAAGCACATCTACCAACGGTGGTTCATCTACAAGGAAAGCCCTACCACATAATAGGACATAACATAGCGATAGTATCATCCTACACATGCATCTACAAAATACACGACAATGTATTAAAAATAGTAGGACGATATCATGAACAAGGTAGCATCTACTTGCCTTGGTTGTAGCGGCCGGAAGAACAATCCACACACGAGTAAGCGTTGCACTCGTCACAATCTACACGATACAATTGCATTCATAAACAAACCATCCACAAGCATATGCAACAAAGATGATGCATGAATGCATGCCTGACAAGTGGATTGATGCTACAGCAGCACCACATAATCCTATTCAGTAAACCTACTGAACGCATGCATGGAAGATAATTTTGGCGCAAAGAAAAAATATTATGCAATTTATAACGCTCAAAACTAGAGCTAGAACCCAAATAATTCACTACCGCTAGCATACTGCTTGTAAAATCTTGGGAAAATTCTACTGTATAGGCATTGCTATTTAGGAACAGTACCAAAAGGAATTACTCAAAAAGGAATTATAAAACTCCTTGAGTAATTAAAATACTGCAGAGAGCTACTAAATAGTTTTTGCAAACGTTTTTACTGTAAGCCTATCCTTTTAATTCACTTTGAGATTCCCCTTGTTCTACTGAATCCAGGGACATATTATTTGCAATTTTTGGAGTTACAGATCTTTTTCTACGAATTAATTACTCCAAAAAGGGCATTAACTCATTTAATTAATCTGGACAAAATCTTGCTGCAAAAGTGTACAACAATGGTACAGCAAGATTCTACACGACTTACTGAATCTACACATATTTTATTTGCAATTTTTGGCCCAGTGGATTATTTTCTACGCAATTTACAAGATTCTACAAATTTCTGCAATTTCTAATTCGATTTTAAATCAAAAGGGAGACTCAGCGCGGGTTGACTGGCTGTTGACCAGTCAACCGCGCGGTCTCCAGTCGATCTAAGCCATGGATCAAAGATCCAACGGCCAGGGAGGTGCTGCGGCGGCGGGGCTTACCGGCGAGGTCGGTGGCGGCGATGATGGCGTGTGGCGGCGGCGGCGGGTTTGTCGGTGGTCGCTGCGACGAGATGGCGAGATGCGGCGAAGGCGGCGAGGCGGGGCGCTGAAGCATGGTGGCGGCGCGCGGCTCCGGCGACGGCGTCGGGGCGTGTCCTGCACGGGAGAAGAAGGAGGCGGCAGTCAGGCGGGGTGGCGCGGCGAGCTCGCGGGTCGCGGGCAAGGCGAGGGCGGCGTGGGCGAGGGGAAGAGAGGGCGGCGGCGCGGTTACCTGGTGTCTGCGGCGAGATGGCGAGGCGGCTGCGGCTCGCGAGGGGAAAGAGGGCGGCGGGGTAGGGGAGAGAGGCGGGGGCGGCGCGCGAGGCTAAGAAGGGGGGCCCACACGGTGTCCCTCTCGGATTCGGCGGCGGAGCAGTTGGAGTCGGCCGTGGCGGCGGCGGCGAAGTCGGCGCCGATAAGTGGGCCCCACCTGTCGGTGGCCAGACGCGGGCGGCGGTGGGTACTATCACGGGCAGGCGTCAGCTACCTGCACAAGGCTTGTGTTGTTGGTTGGGCTGCGGCCAAAGAATGATGCCAAGGCACGCTCTTTTTTTTGTTATTTTATTTTTTCTAATTTCTGTTTAGTAATTCCACCATAACTTTTCCATACGGACTCCGAATTAGGCGAAATTTGTCTCTAAAATTTTGTAAAATCTAGGAGATCAATCTAGGGTCAAGTGGTGTTTGATTCCACTAGTATACAAGGGTGGGAAACACAAGTCCTAGTAAACCTTCCCGTAGGAGCATTGTAGTAAAATAAAATAGAGTTTTGAAAATAGTGTTTTGTCGAAACAATTCAATCGAAGGTTTTGCATGGAAGAACATGATGCAATGATATGAATGATATGCAGAACCAAATCTAAAATTTGGGATGTGACAAGACTAACCCCCTTAAGATGAATCTCGTCCCCGAGATTTGGCGCGGCCAGCAAATAGGTGCGGGTAGTCCTCTCGGAGGTCATCCTCACGCTCCCAGGTGGCTTCCTCTTCGGTGTGGTGGCTCCACTGCACCTTGCAAAACCTGATCGTCTTGGTACGGGTAATCCTCTCCGCTTTCTCCAGAATCTTGACCGGCTTCTCCTCATAGGTCAAGTCATTCTCAAGCTGAACCTCCTCTAGTTGCACAGTGTCTCTCAATGGTGTATCCACCATCTCCGGATGGGACTTCTTCAGCTGGGATACGTGGAACACATTGTGAACAGCGGACAGAGCCTTTGGCAACTCCAACTGATAAGCAACTTCTCCTTTGCGTTCTAGTACCCGATATGGTCCAATAAACCTAGGTGCCAGCTTACCCTTGATTCCAAATCTCTTGATTCCACGAAGTGGCGACACTCTGAGGTATGCTCTATCACCTATCTCATACACCACTTCCTTGCGCTTGGCGTCAGCATAGCTCTTCTGCCTTGATTGTGCTACCTTCATCCTGTCCCTAATCAATGCGACCTTCTCCTCAGCGTCCTTGATCAAATCAGGTCCAAACAACTGACGTTCTCCTACTCCATCCCAAGTAGTGGTGTCCGGCACCGTTTCCCGTATAGTACATCAAACGGTGACGTCTTGATGTTGGTTTGATAGCTGTTGTTGTAGGAAAACTCAGCATACGGCAAATTCTCATCCCAACTAGAACCATGAGCCAAAGCGCAAGCTCTCAGCATGTCTTCCAAAATCTGATTCACCCTCTCGGTCTGTCCATCAGTCTGCGGGTGAAACGCTGTGCTAAACTCCAATCTAGTACCAAGTGACTCGTGCAGCTGGCGCCAGAAGTGTGAGGTAAATTGGGTGCCCCTATCGGATACAATACTCTTGGGAACTCCATGTAGGCACACAATTCTGTCCATATAAATCTTGGCCAACTTCGCACTTGTGTAGGTCGTCTTCATCGGAATAAAGTGGGCTACCTTGGTCAAATGGTCGACCACTACCCAAATGGAGTCATATCCTGACCTGGTCCTGGGCAATCCTGTGATAAAATCCATTCCCACTCTATCCCACTTCCAATCCGGCACGGACAATGGCTGTAGCAATCCTGCTGGCTTCTGGTGTTCCGCCTTCACTCGGCTACATACATCACATAGGGCAATATGCTCCGCGATGTCTCCCTTCATGTTGTTCCAACAGAATCTGTCCTTTAGGTCCATATACATCTTCGTATTGCCCGAATGTATAGAATACGGCGAGTCATGAGCTTCCTGCAGAATCAACTTCCTTATCTCCGGATCGTTGGGGACGCACAAATGATCTCCATACCACAAAGTCCCTTGCTCATCCTCGCGGAATTCCCTTGCTCGATCCTCCTTCATTTTTTCCTTTACTTCATCAATCTCTTTGTCTCCCACTTGAGCCTTCCTGATTCTGTCCTGTAGCGTTGGTTGGACTTCCATTGCTGCCAAGTATCCTGCAGACACTACCTCCAGTCTAAGGTCCTTGAATTGCTTGCACAAATCCTCTGGCAGTTCCCCAATTGTCAGTCCATTGGCGTAAACCTTCTGGCTCAGAGCATCTGCCACTACATTGGCCTTTCCTGGGTGGTATTGCAGATTCATATCATAGTCCTTGATAAGTTCCAACCATCTCCTTTGCCTCATATTCAGTTCCTTCTGTGTAAATATGTACTTCAGGCTCTTGTGGTCGGTGTACACATCACAGTGTTTCCCCATCAAGTAGTGCCTCCATACCTTGAGCGCATGAACCACTGACGCTAACTCCAAGTCGTGTGTGGGGTAATTCCGCTCATGGTGTTTAAGTTGTCGCAAGGAATAGGACACCACTCTCCCATCTTGCATCAGCACACTCCCAAGTCCCTGTCGAGAAGCATCACAGTACACTTGGAAATCCTTCTGAAGGTCTGGTAAACACAGAATGGGTGCGATCACTAGTCGACGCTTCAGTTCTTGAAAGCTAGCTTCACACACATCCGTCCATTCAAACTTCCTCTCCTTCTTCAGAAGTTCAGTCATCGGCTTAGCAATCTTGGAGAAGTTTTCAATGAACCTCCTGTAATATCCAGCAAGTCCCAAAAAGCTCCGAATCTCTCCTGCATTCTCGGGCGCTTCCCACTCAGTTACTGCAGTCACTTTGCTTGGATCAATAGCGACTCCTTCTCTTGACACCACGTGTCCAAGAAATCCAACAGTGTTAAGCCAGAATTCACACTTGCTGAATTTGGCATACAACTTGTGTTCCCTCAGCTTTTCCATAATCAGTCGTAGATGTTTCTCATGCTCAGCATCATCCTTGGAATATATCAGTATGTCATCAATAAACACCACCACGAACTTGTCCAAGTACTCCATGAATACCTTGTTCATCATGGTCATGAAATACGCCGGGGCATTCGTTAGTCCAAAAGACATAACTGTATACTCATATAAACCATACCTAGTGGTGAAAGTGGGTTTTGGTATGTCCTCCTCCCGGATCTTAAATTGGAAGTATCCCGGTCGCAGATCAATCTTGCTAAACACCTTTGCTCCTTCCAGTTGATCAAACAAATCATTTATGTTTGGCAGGGGGTATTTGTTCTTGATGGTCACCTCATTCAGCGAGCGATAGTCCACCACTAACCTCTTGCTGCTGTCTTTCTTCTCCACAAACAGAACAGGTGCACCCCATGACGACGAACTAGGCTGAATGAATCCCTTGTCCAACTGCTCTTTCAGCTGCTTCTTCAATTCCTTCAGCTCATCCACATCCATCTTATATGGTCTCTTTGCTATTGGTCCTGTTCCCGGCATCAGGTCGATGAGAAACTCCACTTCCCTGTCAGGTGGCATCCCTGGCAGCTCTTCCGGAAACACGTCGGGGTAATCCTTAATCACAGGCACAGTATCCATGCTAACCCCCTTAAGAGAATTCAGCTTACACCTTCCCGGTCGCACAGCCGACTTGAACCTAATTCTCTTACCATCCGGGGTTTTGAGTGAAACAGCTCGCTGTGCACAATCTATGTGTCCCCCATGCATAGACATCCAATCCATACCCAGAATAACATCTAACCCTTGTGATTCCAACACTACCAGATGTGCAATGAAGTTGTGTGTTCCAATCCTCACAGTTAAGCCGCGGCATCCCGTGCTAGCTATCATATCTCCTCCTGGTGAGCTTACTCTAATAGAATCTCTCATAGACTCAGTAGGTAGCTTATACTTATCCACAAATGCCCTTGATATGAATGAATGCGATGCATCAGTATCGAAAAGTATAAGTGCGGGGTGAGTGTTGATTGGGAACTTACCAATCACAAGATCAGGCTCATCTAGGATCTCCTTCACATTCATGTGGTTCACTGTGGCCTTCTGGTTATTGGTTGGCTTCAGTCCCTTCCTCTCCGGACAGTTGTCAGCATAATGTCCCTTCTGACCACACTTGAAGCATGTCACCTCACTCAGATCCTTCTTCACAAAGTTGCGATCACGGTTGCGGTCATGTCCACCGTGTCCTCCAGAGTGGTGAGAGTGTCCTCCCTTGTGGCTGTGGTGGCTGCTCTTGTGGTTGTCATGGCGATGTCCATCGCCTCCATGGTGGTGGCGGTCATGGCTCCCATGGTGCCCATGGTCACTCCCTCCATGCTTGGAGTATACATCATAAGAAGTGCGCGACTTGTGGTGAGAACCAGAGTGGTGATTGCTGCTCTTTCTCTTGCGGTTCTCCACCTGCTTGTGCTTCCCTTCCAAGATCCTGGCCTTGTCCATAAGCTCCTGGAAAGTGGGGCAATAAACCACCAGTAGCTGCACTGAAAGCTCATCACTAAGGCCATCCAGGAATCTCTCCCTCCTTTTTGCATCAGTGTCAACATCCTCAGGTGCATAACGGGACAGGTTGTTGAACTCCTCGATGTACTCTGCCACGGTGCGATTGGTTTGGCGCAAGTTGCGAAACTCCTTCCTATTCAGGCTCAGAACTCCTGAAGACACGTGGTTGGTCCTGAAACCTTCCTCAAACATTGCCCAAGTCACAGTGTCCAGCGGGTGGGTGATCTGAAAAGTGTCCCACCAGGAAGCGGCTGGTCCCTCCAGAGCGGCAAACCTCACCTTCTCAGCATCAGTGCATCCAACAGTTACCAGATCCTTGTTGACTGAACGCAACCAGTCGAGAGCAACCATTGGTTCCGTTGCAGTAGAGAACTTAGCTGGTCTTAGCCTCAGAAACCTGGTGAGAGCATCTCCCTGAGCCTGGTTGTTCCCATTGTTGTTGTTGTTGTTCTGAGCTTCCATGAACTGGGTCATAACTTGGGTCAGCTGTGCCTGAGCTTCCATGAGCTGCTCCAACTCAGTGGGTTGACGGCGGGGAGGCATCTGCGGTTCAGCACAGGTAAGCTTAGAAAGAATCAACTACGATAATAGGTTTCTACCCATGCATTATGATCAAACAACAACAAACAATAGCAGACAATCTCAAGCAAGCAACACATCAACAAACAAGTGATCCAGCAACATCCCAGGGGTTATCCTAGCAGTATATACCTACTGAAATAGTTTTACAAGAGTTGGCAATGGTTAACTAAACAGTTGATCAACAAAACATTAAAAACAGCAATCTGCCAGAACAGTCCAGCAGTGTTCACGAATTTTTCTACCTGACTTAAACTCGTCAGGAATTTTTTCTGATTTTTTCACATACAGTACAGAGAGTTTATCTCCAGCCCTATTTTTTTCAGATTTTTCCCAGATACCAGTAAAATATGAAAAATCGTACAGTACTGCTGTATCAGCAACAAACTGCAGCGAAAATAACACAGATATTAACCAAACTTGCCATAACTCTTTTATAAAATTCGCACAAATAATCCTGGGATATTGGAGTACACAAATAAGCAACTAAACACTCTTAAACTAACAGTAATTTAATTTTTTTACATCGATCGAGACTAGTCCTAACGATTTTTACCTAATGAAGACTAATTGGTGGACTTCTAACTATTTCTTGAAGAGGTTGCGGTAGGTCCTTGCACTCATGCATTGGCACTTCTGTCCACGGTTCAGCCATGGCGGTGGAGTGTACACCTCTCCTGAGTCATCACTTGAAATCTCAAACTCCACCTCTTCTGGATCCTCCTCTTCTTCTTCACTCTCTGCTGCAACTGCAACAGCTTCATCTCCTCTACCATCATCGTCCCCATCATCATCATCCTCGTCCTCATCATCATCATCGTTCCCACTATCATCATCATCATTATTGTTGCCACCATCTCCATTGTCATCATTAGAGGGTGGATTCAGCTGTGCTTGGAGAGCGGCAATCTGGGCTGCCATAGCTTCAATGGTTTGATCCCTTTCCTGGACGGTCCCTTGCAAGCTTGTATGTTAGGTGTTTTCCTGCACAGTTCCATGAAGATGAGCTGTGGTTGCATCTCTGCCTATCAGGGCATTCTCCAGAACTCCCACAGCTTCATGCAAGGTGTCAATCTCCTGTCCTTGGACCACCATACAATTGCTGGCAAAGTCTGCAATCTCCTTTACCATCTTCACTTTCTCATCTAGGGATCCATTCTCCCTTTCCATGTCCTCTATGTGCCTCTGACGGGGTGGCATGTTGTTCCTGTCGCCCGGGGTAACCACAATGTTCCCATCTTCATCACGCCTCCCATAGTCACGGTAGGGTGAGTCTGCTGGCAGTAGGTGTCGGACATGATGGCACTGGCGAGACAGGGCTTCATGCATGGCCAAGTCCCCAGTTGCAGTATGTCTTTGTGTAGATCAGATGCACAGGGTTTGGCAAGGCGGCATCTCTGAATATGAAGGTGGTGATCTCCCATGCATCCTCACCATATCCATAGGTGTACAGCCTCCTTCCCTTGAACATGGGCAGTGGCAATCCCAATGACTGCGAGAGCTGTGCTAACTGTCTTGCAAAGGGCCTTGGTGACTCCATGGTTGCATACTCAGTCCTGACTTCTCCCATCTATCAATTAAAAGAGGAAAGTGTGAGAATAGCATATGGTAAGAATTTACGAGAGTGAAAGGCATAAGATGAAAGACAAAGTTAATATAAGCTTTAGTAATTCTATGGCTTCCTAACCCAACCTAGGTCACGATCCTACAGTTGACACACGTGCTCTGATACCATCTTGTAACACCGCGTTTCTGAAAAGACCGAGGTTTCTATGTGACATGCCAATCCCTGGATCGGTTCATTGGCCCACAATAGAATAAGATGAATAACATAGCAAATATCCGTGTATCATAATTAACGAAGATCCAGAGTACCATTATTACAATAAAAGCTTAGCTCAGGGCTAGCTCGAATTATTCAGGTAGCAACATAAATAAAGCAAATCCTCCATTCTTCAAATTGCCCACAAGTGAACAAGTGCCGAGTGGAGTACCGTGGCCTATATCGATTACTCAGAATCGGAATATCTTGCAACATGAAACGTAGAAGCCCCGAAGGGTCAATACATAGAATGTATGGCAAGTAGAGCTAGTAAAGGAGACAATAGTGCTAACATCTACATGCATATTTGGCAAGTGGAGCTGTGCCTAGCTTGCATTTGAAAATACCTTTATCCTACTTTCATAAACAGTTTTTGATTTTCTTTGGAAAGATCCCAATTAAGTTAACCCAACAGCATTAAAGAAATTATGAAATTAGAATGAGCGAGAAACATGTCATGGAATCAATATCAAGCAACTCAGATGTCCATAACTGGGGACACGGCTAATCGATTAGATTATACACCCTGCAGGGGTTAGTACACTTTACCCATGTGACTTGGCCAGCCCAGCTCGTACCATCACTCTCTTTTTGGGTGAGGATAGGGAGAAGTCCAAGAAGAGACCGTTCGGGAAGTAGCTCCCCAATCCCGACGTGCACCGGTCCAACCTACCAAAATTCTACATCTCTGGATACGCGGGTTCGAGTTACCACAACCTACTAAGTCCAACCAACCGCCCATTTCATTATTGGCACATGGTTGTACACGTAAGCTATAAAATAAAGAAGCCAATCATTTTCTCTTGATACTGGGTGCCTTTCATAATGATACCACCAAAATAATCAATCCCATCACACCCAGGAGATTCATTGATTAAGTTGTTTTAGTTTTCGCAAACCAACACATTTAGAAACAACTTTTAGTGATGTAACCCAGCCCTCGTTCATCATAGCATGGCTAAGCACATCTACCAACGGTGGTTCATCTACAAGGAAAGCCCTACCACATAATAGGACATAACATAGCGATAGTATCATCCTACACATGCATCTACAAAATACAAGACAATGTATTAAAAATAGTAGGACGATATCATGAACAAGGTAGCATCTACTTGCCTTGGTTGTAGCGGCCGGAAGAACAATCCACACACGAGTAAGCGTTGCACTCGTCACAATCTACACGATACAATTGCATTCATAAACAAACCATCCACAAGCATATGCAACAAAGATGATGCATGAATGCATGCCTGACAAGTGGATTGATGCTACAGCAGCACCACATAATCCTATTCAGTAAACCTACTGAACGCATGCATGGAAGATAATTTTGGCGCAAAGAAAAAATATTATGCAATTTATAACGCTCAAAACTAGAGCTAGAACCCAAATAATTCACTACCGCTAGCATACTGCTTGTAAAATCTTGGGAAAATTTTACTGTATAGGCATTGCTATTTAGGAACAGTACCAAAAGGAATTACTCAAAAAGGAATTATAAAACTCCCTGAGTAATTAAAATACTGCAGAGATCTACTAAATAGTTTCTACAAAAGTTTTTACTGTAAGCCTATCCTTTTAACTCACTTTGAGATTCCCCTTGTTCTACTAAATCCAGGTACATATTATTTGCAATTTTTGGAGTTACAGATCTTTTTCTACGAATTAATTACTCCAAAAGGGCATTAACTCATTTAATTAATCTGGACAAAATCTTGCTGCAAAAGTGTACAGTAATGGTACAGCAAGATTCTACACGACTTACTGAATCTACACATATTTTATTTGCAATTTTTGGCCCAGTGGATTATTTTCTACGCAATTTACAGGATTCTACAAATTTCTGCAATTTCTAATTCGATTTTAAATCAAAAGGGAATATTCTGGAAATATTCCCTGCTGACTCAGCGCTGACTTAGCGTGGGTTGACTGGCTGTTGACCAGTCAACCGCGTGGTCTCCAGTCGAACTGTGCCATGGATCGAAGATCCAACGGCTAGGGAGGTGCTGCGGCGGCGGGGCTTACCGGCGAGGTCGGTGGCGGCGACGGCGGCGGTCCCGGCGGCGGCGGAGGGCAGGACAGGGTCGGGGAAGTGGCGGCGGTTCTTGTCGCGTCGGCGGCGGGGTCGGGCGCGTAGAAGCGATAAGCGGCGGGCGCTGAAGCGTGAGCTGGCGGCACGGCGTCGGCGCGTCTCTGCAGGAGAAGAAGAAGCGGCGGTAAGGGTGGCAGCGAAACTCGGGTCGCGGGCAAGGCGAGGGCGGCGTGGGCGAGGGGAAGAGAGGGCGGCGGCGCGGTTACCTGGCGGCGGCAGCGAGATGGCGAGGCGGCGGCGGCTCGCGAGGGGAAAGAGGGCGGCGGGTTAGGGGAGAGAGGCGGGGGCGGCGCGCGAGGCTAAGAAGGGGGACCCACGCGGTGTCCCTCCCGGATTCAGCATGAGCAGCTTGAGCTAGGAGCGCGCGGCGGGCGGGTTAGTTGGCACCGACAGTGGGTGGCCCCACTGTCAGTGGCGGCAGTACCTTCCATGGCTGGCATCAGGCTGCAGCATCGCATCAGCCAAGTTGCCTTGGTTGCTGGGCAGCTGCCCAAGAGGGTCAATGTACAATGCTCTCTTTTTTTTTGTTATTTTATTTTTTTCTAATTTCTGTTTAGTAATTCCACCATAACTTTTCCATACGGACTCCGAATTAGGCGAAATTTGTCTCTAAAATTTTGTAAAATCTAGGAGATCAATCTAGGGTCAAGTGGTGTTTGATTCCACTAGTCTACAAGGGTGGGAAACACAAGTCCTAGTAAACCTTCCCGTAGGAGCATTGTAGTAAAATAAAATAGAGTTTTGAAAATAGTGTTTTGTCGAAACAATTCAATCGAAGGTTTTGCATGGAAGAACATGATGCAATGATATGAATGATATGCAGAACCAAATCTAAAATTTGGGATGTGACACAGGTGAATAGGTGTAGAAGTAATCTTCACCTTCTTTCTGTGTATAGCCCTTAGCTACAAGACGCGCCTTGTACTTCTCAATAGTACCATCAGGACTTAGCTTCTTCTTGAACACCCACTTACATCCCACAGGTTTACAACCATAGGGTCGTTCTGATAATTCCCAAGTTCCATTAGAAAGAATCGAGTCTATCTCATTTTGGACATCTTCTTTCCAATCATCTGCACCAGGAGATGCATATGCCTCAGTAATGGATCTGGGAGTATCATCCACAAGGTACACGATGAAGTCATTACCAAAGGATTTTGCAACCCTCGGTCTCTTACTCCTCGTGAGAGGTTCATCGTCATCCTTCTCAAGAAATTCCTCATGTGGTTGTTCATAATGCTCAATAGATGCACTAGATTCAGGAAGTATTTTAGAAGAAATCCTACCAATGCTATGCATATATTTCATAGGAAAAATATTCTCAAAGAATATTGCATCACGAGATTCCATTATAGTATCAACATGCATATCAGGTACCTCAGATTTGACCACTAGAAATCTACAGCCTACACTCCATGGAGCATATCCTAGAAAGATACAATCCACTGTCTCGGGTCCGAGCTTGCGTTTCTTGGGGATCGGTATGTTGACCTTCGCCAAACACCCCCAAGTGTGCAGATACGAAAGTGATGGTTTTCTCCCAACCCACTCCTCATAAGGGGTCTTTTCTTTATTCTTGTTAGGAACTCTATTCAGGACATGACATGAAGTCAACAAAGCCTCCCCCCACCATGCCTTTGATAAACCAGCAGTGGCTAACATGGAATTCACCAAGTCAGTCAGCGTGCGGTTTTTCCTCTCGGCAACCCCGTTTGATTGGGGCAAGTAGGGAGGCGTCCTCTCATGAATAATTCCGTGTTCCTGACAGAATTCGTCAAATATTTTGGGAAAATACTCACCACCACGATCTGACCTAAGATGCTTGATCTTTCTCTCTAGTTGATTTTCAACTTCGGCCTTATAGATTTTAAAGTAGTCTAAAGCCTCATCTTTAGTTTGCAACAAGTAAACATAGCAGAATTTAGTAGCATCATCTATCAACGTCATGAAATATATGTTTCACCTTTTGTCAACACACCATTCATCTCGCATAGATTAGAATGTATGAGTTCTAGAGGTGCCAAGTTTCTCTCCTCGGCAGCCTTGTGAGGCTTTCGAGGTTGCTTTGATTGCATACAACTATGGCACTTAGAACCTTTGGCAATAGTGAAATTTGGAATTAAACTCATGCTGGACATCCGAGATATCAAACCAAAATTAATGTGACATAAAGGAGAATGCCAAATACTGGTATCATCATTAACACCACCACAAATATGATTCACGGATTTATTACAAAACTCTGAAAGTGAAAACCGGAACAAGCCTCCGAACTCATAACCTTTACCAATAAATTGTCCATGTTTCGAAACAACGACTTTATTAGACTCTAAGACAAACTTAAACCCATCTCTGCAAAGAAGGGAGCCACTAACGAGATTCTTGTTCATAGTAGGGACATGCTGCATGTTCCTCGGCTGCACGATCTTTCCGGAAGTAAACTTCAGATCCACCGTGCCAACACCACGAACAGAAGCATGTGATCCATTCCCCATTAGGACGGATGAATCCCGAGCGACCTGATAAGAAGTGAACATAGAGATGTCAGCACACACATGAACATTAGCACCCGTATCAAGCCACCAACACGGTGATTGAAATACTGAAAGAACAGTAAATAAATTACCATACCCATCAGTATTGCTAGCGGTCACGACGTTGACAGTCTTGGCCTTTTTCCCTCTGCGGTCTGCGCGTTCTGGACAGTCCTTGGAAAAGTGGCCGGGCTCTCCACAAGTGTAACAAGACAGTTCACTCTTGTCCCTGTTCGTCTTCTTCTTCTTGAAGGTTGTAGTCTTTACAGGCTTGTTAAAGGAGGGTTTGAAGTTCCCTTTGTTCTTGCCTACAGATTTGCCTTTCTGCACAAAGTTGGCAGTAGCATGACTCTCTCCTTTCTCAGTAGTGTCCTTAGCCCGAGCCTTCTCCTCAACATCAAGGGACGCTATCAGATTTTCAACTGATATCTCCTGTCTCTTGTGTTTGAGAGTTGTGGCAAAGTTCCTCCATGAAGGGGGCAACTTAGCAATAATGCAACCCGCCACAAACTTGTCGGGTAAGGTACACTTAAGGAGTTCGAGCTCTTTGGCAATGCACTGTATCTCATGAGCTTGTTGAACCACAGGAAGGTCCTTTGTCATCTTAAAATCATGAAAGCTCTCCATGATATACAATTCACTTCCAGCATCTGCCGCACCAAACTTTGCATCCAGTGCATCCCAGAGCTCCTTCCCGTCTTTTATGTGCATAAACACAACACACAGACGGTCAGCAAGAATGCTCAGAATACATCCCACAAAGACAGTATTGGCATCCTCGAACTTCTTCTGATCCTCATCAGATATAGTTCCTTCAGGTTTGCCTTTACTGATGTGGAACACTTTCATCGTGGTCAGCCAAAGCTCAGCCTTGTACTGCCACCTCTTAAAGTGCACACCGGTAAACTTATCCGGCCTCAGCGCATCGGTAAAACCAGCCATTGTTAATTCAGGAAATTGCCTACAGTAAGGTTTTTGGATTGTTGGATTATTAGGCATAATTTCCACGATTAATTCCAGAATATAAATCATGACAAAACCAGCTACTAGCTCATGTAACTCAAATATACTAGATGTACTAAAAAACAGGATGATCGGAAACAAACAGCAGCTTAACATGTACTCAGAGAACATGATGAATAACCAAATAGAAGCACGTAGCACGTACCGTTCGGTTGTCGTAGTAGAAACTTTGGGGAAGACTGATCGAAGCAGATGGCGACGAAAACGGCGGTAGGCAGCACCGCCCGACTTGGATGGAAGACGACCCGTGATGGAGAACTCGAGCAGTCGCGCGGAACGCTTCCCAAAAACCTTATTCGCCCTCTCCCGTACAGGATCACAAGGGCGACTGGTTCCGGAGACCTGCTCTCCCGTCCGCCGGTGCACGCCGGCAAGCGGGATGGAGTAGACTAAAACCCTAGATTGGTTTTTCGGTGGTGTTGTGACGGTAGCCGCGCAGGACTTTATATAGAGCAACTCAGAAACCCTAACGGATGCGAACGTGGGCCGAGTCCACGTTGCGCATGTTCGGGTCGGTTACGGTAACCCACGATCCGAGAGCGACCCGAATAAGCTAACCGTTTGACACGTCTGTCAATTTTCCTGAGCAGCAAAATAAAGCGGCGGCGTCGGAGGAGGAGTACGCGTGTATCTCTCTTATTGCTACTCACTTACAAAGTGGTGCAACACTCCACCTTATAAGGTGGTGCAACTCTCTTCCAACTTTTCATGTGGGACTAAACTTGAGCTCCCACTCCACTTCCATGTGAGCTGCCACAAACATGGGCCCAAACATATATAGACTGACACAAATTTGGGCTTTAAGATTTAGGGAAAATCTGAAATACACATGGGCCTAAATGGATTAGCCCATTATTTCTAACACCACTAACGATTAGTTAATTTTTGGGAATAAACAGTCCAGGTGCTTTCCTGGTGTTCCGCGTGTTAGTTTTGATACTTTATGGGTGTGGGCGGCACGTTTCAAGAACACATGACATGCAGATGCAGTGGTGAACTTGCAACCGAGCTACGCACGTTTCAAGACAAAGCGGAGTCAGATGATCCCATCCCGCAGAACACGCTTCCGAAGTCTATGAGTGATATCCCTTTTTTAAGGGAACTATGAGTGATATCCCTATGGAGTAGCTTCCGAACACCATCACACACCGGCAGTCCTCTCTGGCCACACCTCCAAACATGTTGTCAACGTACCCCCGAGCTCCTCCTCTCGAAACAGGTATAGGTCCCGCTATATTAATAACAATCATGTAAGACCATTGCTGCGCCAGAAAGCACAACGCTCAAAAGAAAAGACACAACACAAAACAAGATGCTGGGGCAGCAGCACACACAGGCCCCAACGGGAACAAAGAAAAACAAAAAGGAATAGAGATGGAGGCAGATCAACTAAACGCCTGTAACCCGCAACTGCTGCCACCTCCGGAGAATTACCACCATGCTCCTTGTCCCAACTCGTCGAGCACCAAGCAACACCCTAAAGAATTGCCACCTCCGGAGAATTACCACCATGCTCCTTGCCCGGACCAGAATGGTCCTAGGGTTTCCCCCGGCACACAGAGGGAGATGGATGAAGGGTAGCCATGATGCCCTTCAGGAAGGCATGGTGCCACCCGCGGGCGGCACCGCTTCGGTGTCGGGCAAGCCGACAAGCATTTCTCTCGAAAACCCTATCCACAACCCTCAGACGAGCCGTTGCACAGGAGCCCTGTGAGGACGAGGCCTCGCCACCACCAAAACGTGCCATCCACGAGCATGCGCCACCATGGTCACGAAGCTACCATCGTCGTTGTCTCACCGAAGCTACCATCGTCGTTGTCTCACCGAAGCTACCAACACGTGGCCAAATGGAAGTGAACGATAGCCCGAATCGGGTCCGGCAGTATCGCGGAAGTGCGAGAGGGAACTGCCTCCACCACCAGAGGTGGTAGTGAACCGGACGCGGCAGCAGGACACACTAGTCCCAGTTGGGTCCGTCGAGGTCCAGAGAACCCGTAAAGCCCCTCCAGGGGCACACCAGTCCCAATAGGGTCAGGCCGGGCCCTGTTTGGGCCCGTAAAGTCCGATGCCACGCTACAACCGGCCAATCGCCGTGGCCACCATCCCCGCATCGTGATACAGTCACCACCATCCTAGAAGTTGGGTCACGAGAAGGCCGGCCCGCCATCGGCCTAGATGGGCCCCGTAGGGCCCCAGATCTGGGGCGGCCGGCTGCCACCCAGCTGATCCCGGCACCGCCACACTGTTCCTAGCATTGCCCCACAGAAGTCGCGCCGCCGTGTCCTCGATCATCGGCCGGAGCCGTGCCCCTGCCACCCGAGCAGCATCGCTCGCCTGAGGAGCGCCCCCACGTGCCCTCGTCATGAGGGGGTAAAGGAAGGGGGGCCGCTGCCGACACCGCCTGGGCTAAGCCCGGCGGCTCACGCCGGCGACGGCAGAGGTGGAGAGGGGGGGAAGTGCAGCGGCGATGGGATCAACCTTGATCAATCTGATCACAAAGTGAGTTTTTCATGCTTATGCACTGGTATCATGGTTTCTATGTTGTTAGTAACAAAAACACTTCTTCCACTTAAAACAGTACTGCATAGATATAAGTTTTGCACAATGAATTTATGAACACAATTCATTTACAAGCTAATGAAAATCAGTAGATTGATACGTTAAGCTGCTAATATGTCCATCTTTGTATCCATACGGAGGAAGAAGGGAAGGCCCATTGATCCTCTTATGAGTCGCTTAACTAAAGCTCGAACGATGTCCCTTCTGGTTCGCCCGCGATTCCTGTAATAATGCTTGATCCATAGTAACGTACGTAGATATGGGGAGGTCAAAACTAGCGGTCAAGCTGCTCCATTAGACCCGAAGCTTTCTTCTTATCTCTTTTGTCTTCTTACGTGGAATGATTTCATCCTGAGTGTGCCCGCCCGCACGGGGGGAGGCAGGAGCAGGGCTTTTGTTGGTCGGGGCACCACAAAACAATCAATTCATCTTCATCTGACCGCTACATTCATGAGACCATCTTTGCCACTAAATTAATGGCTCCCAAGAGTCTACATTCATGAACCAGCCTGCTATTTGAGCTACATCCGGCAAAATAATCAGTTCAGTGCAAAAAAAAAAAAACTATCAAGTCTTGATTGGGTCACAGCCAAACTCACCTCATTTTTCATCGATCCGAGAAAGTTCTTGTCAAACAAAACATGAGATATTTTTTCTCGCGTCTTCTACATGATAGACTAAATACAAGTAATCTTCTTGCCAGGAAGAACTTTCACTTGCAAAATTATAATTGTGCTACTATGCAATGTGTTATAATACGAGATGCATAATAACGAAGAACGATAAGTAAACACGACTGAGGGACACGAGATTTAACGTGGAAAACCCCTCCAACAAGGAGGGGAAAAAACCACGGGCGCCAGCCAGCAAACACTTTACTATTTTCGGTCGGTGTTTACAAACGCCGTGGGTTATCAAAGATGCGATAAACCCTAGACGGCGGCTTACAGGATGTACATATAGACGGTGGCAACGATCCATCCGCTTCGGCCCAAGCCTCCCGGCGACGAGCCTCGCTTCGCTCAGTCCGAAGTTAGCCTTTCTTCAGTGCACCAATACTTGAATTTGAATCACAATATAACAAACTTCACCTTGAGACAAATTCCTTGTAGCAAGAACTTCAACAATCACCTGAATCAACAAAGAAACACTTGCTGGCGCCAAACAGCCTCTTGGGCTAAACATTTATACCAACTAAGCTTGAGCAAAGCTCAAACTTAGCAACAGAAACATGCTTTGTCATCATATCAGCAGGATTATCATGAGTACTAATCTTGCATACCTGCAGTTTATCTCGTGCAACCATGTCGCGAATATAGTGGTACTTAATATCAATCTGCTTTGTCCTCTCATGGAACATCTGATCTTTAGTGAGATAAATTGCACTTCTATTGTCACAAAATAACTTAATACAAGAATCATCTTTACAAAGCTCAGCAAACAGACCTTTCAGCCAAACAGCCTCTTTACATGCTTCATGGATAGCCATGTACTCAGCCTCAGTTGTAGATTGTGCTGGAACATCCTGCAAAGTAGCCTTCCACCTAACAACACATCCATCAACAGTAAACACATAACCTGTGAGGGACCTTCTCTTATCCAAGTCGGCAGCATAATCTGAATCCACATAGCCTACGAGTCCCCCACCAGTCCTGCCAAACTTCAAGCAAGCTTTAGATGTGCCACGAAGGTACCTAAGAATCCACTGAACAGCATTCCAATGTTCTTTACCAGGATTAGCCATGTATCGATTGACCAAACTCATAGCATGTGACAGATCAGGCCAGGAACAAACCATGGCATACATCAAAGAACCAACAGCACTAGAATAAGGAACTCGTGACATGTACTCAATATCATCATCAGAAGTAGGACATTGCAAAGATGACAACTTGAAGTGAGAAGCAATGGGTGTACTAACAAACTTTGCACCATGCATATTAAAATGATGAAGAACTTTCTCAATGTATTTTTCTTGACTAAGAAAAAGCAAACTAGACTTCCTGTCCCAAGCCTCCCGGCGACGGGCCTCGCTCCGCTCCGTCCGAAGTTAGCCTTTCTTCAGTGCACCAATACTTGAATTTGGATCACAATATAACAGAATGCTCTCAAGAGGAGACATATTAATTCACCTATTTTGGACCTGTCCATCTATAGCCAGTGCTGGGACCATGTATGCACACGGAGAAACAAAAATATTTCTATCATGGAAGCCTTTCAAGATATCAAGGAAAAGATTCACTTACCTCTCTCAATGGAGATTATCATTGTTGCAGCTTCGGGGAGTATGGATCATAAGAAATAGTAAAATCTCCAAAGTTCATACAACTTTCAAGGCTGGAAGGCTCTTTTATTGAATGAACTCAATTGGTTGAAGTAAAAGATAAAAAAGAACCATGCTCAACAATTCAACAATTGGTGCAAGCACAAGTTTAGACTTTTTAAATATGTTTTAAACCTTTTGGTTACTCTGTACATATTTCTAACTTTGAAAATACTCATAAATAAATAAATAATTATAATGGGAGACTCTCTCATTGTTTCTCTTAAAAAAAAGGTTCCGAGTTTGCCATATGACTAATAAATTGAAACTGTAAATTGGGCAGTGGCAACAACAGTGGCCCGTGACTCGGACCCAAAATCGTCCGGCAACTCAATGGTTTCATGTCAGCAGTCATGTACACAAGTATTTGGTCTTTTCTGTCCCAAAAAAAGTGCACGGTATTTTTGCCACATAGAAGTGCTCGGCCACCGGAGATAAACGAACGCACGGCGGTGGGTGAAGTCCAACTCCGTTTGGATCACTCCGCGGCTGCGCCGACCTGACAAAAAGCTAGGCAATTCTCATTCGCTACATCCTGCAAGCACGTAAGTACGAACAGAATTGTGTTGTTCGGAGAAAATATGCACGAATAGAACAATTCCAGTTTGTTAGGAATATGTTCCAACTTGTGCAACCTGCCGTGATTATTAAACCAAGGCGTGCCCACATTCTACCACACGTACCCACCCACAACTGGTTAATTTATCGGAATAAATAGTTTAGGTGACTTTCCCGTGCTGACCCACGTGTTATTAGTTTTGACGCTTCAGGAGTTCAGGGGTGTGGGCGGCATGTTTCAAGAACACATGAAGTCATGAACTTGCAACCGAGCCACACACACGTTTAAAGACCCTTCTATATTGGATCCAACACCAAGGGAAGCCGGACCTGCGTCTCGGCAAGCCGCAGAACCCTCTCATGAAGAGTAAGAGTCAGATCACTATTGAGTAGCTTGCGAACACCATCAAGCATCGGCAGACCTCTCTGGCCATGCCTCAAGACGAGTTCCAGACGTTCCTGCCGAGTTCCTCCTTGCACATTTCTTCTCGATGCCTCCCCGTCCTATCGTTTGTGCTTGCACAGTTAGCGGTCTACTCTCCTCGCTTGACATTAGCAAAGTAGTTTCAGCTATTTGTTCATTAGCGAAAGATTGTGGGTACGTATGTCTCCCTCACTTGCTATGTTTACTAATCTCGAGCAAGTAGGTATCTATAAAATCTCCTAGAGCGATACATATATTACCACGTCCCCCTTATTGTCCCCTGCTTGTGCTTAATTAATTATGTTTGGTGCAACAACCATACTTGATGGTAGCCAAACGAACCAAGCTGCCGGTCCAGTCTTCGCTATATTCATGAGACCATCTTTCTCCAAAGTTATCACCTACCTGCCTAAGAGACAGGCTAAATGGCTCCCAAGAGGATATATGTACTGACCCAGGTTTTTTCTTTGAAATTTAGAGAATTACTGTTCAATAAAATTTTCCTGCATGTGTTCTTACCGTCAATGTGTTCTTCATTCTCTCGCCAGTCCATCCTTCAGCCTAAATACCAGCGCAGCCCAAAGCAGACCACTGCATATGTGTTCTTCATTCTAAATGTGTTCTTCATTCTCTCGCCAGTTCATTTACGGTCAAATCAATATATGAAAATTTGTTGAATGTGACTATTCCTTTCCGCGACGATACTTATGGTAACTAAAGATACCACTAAAAATTAAGCTTTGTATGTGGTTTCTTTACAGAAAGGTTTTACTAACAAAAGATAATTTAGCTAAACGAAAATGGGATGGTTGTAAGAAATGTGTTTTCTGTGATTAGCCAGAATCCATACATCACTTGTTTATCGCGTGTCCCTTTACTCGTCTTCTTTGGAGAATTGTTGAGTTCACTTTTAACCTTTTAACCTTCCACCTCCGGCCAACATAACAAACATGTTCGGAAATTGGCTTAATGGGATGGGAAACAATGATAAAGCTAAAATCCGTATTGGCATTTGTGCGTTGCTATGGTCTTTATGGAATGCGAGGAACGGCATCGTTTTTAACAGATTTGGCACTATCAATTTCTTGCAGGTTATTCACAGAGCTACACACTTGATTCATATGTGGTTCTATCTTCTAGCAAAGGACCACCGCCCGCCTATGGATATTGGATGCATCCAGTTGGAGACGGTCACTTTGGCTTTCTATAATCATGCTGGGTGGTGGCATGCTAAAAGGATAGATGTTGCTTAAGCGTGTGCTCTTTTTCTGGTTTAGATGGCTAATTTTTTTAGCCATTTTAAGTGATCCATGAGTTTGTAATTCCAGATTTTGTACTCTTATGATTTGAGACTTTTTAAACGCCGCAATAAAAGGTTGTATGCATCAATCGATGCAGAGGCCCGGGTATACCCCATTTCGAAAAAAAAAGCCCAAAGCAGACCGCAGTCCATGATATTAAGAAACTATATGAGCCAAAAATCGAGGGACACGTTTTTTGGACTAGCGCGGGGGTTAGAGGGATACATGAACTCGTTCGAACAACAACAACAACAACAACAACAACAACAACAACAACAACAACAACAACAACAACAACATGCTCATCTTGCCCAACCCTAGGCGATTTCCATTCTCTACATCCTACAAGCACGTAAGTACGAAGAGAATTGTGTTCTTCGGAGAATATATGCACGAATAGAACAGTTCTAGTTTGTTAGGAATATGTTTCTACTTGTGCAACCTTCCGTGAGTATTAAACCAAGGCGTGCCCACATTCCAGATTCTGTAGGGTACGGCTACTTCTACCACACACACCCACTGACGTTTGGCAAATTTATCGGAATAAATAGTCCAGGTGCTTTCCCGTGTTGTTCCTCATGTTAGCGAAAGATTGTGGATACATATGTGTCAGTCTCACTTGTTATGTTTACTAATCTCGAGCAAGTAGGTATCTATAAAATCTCCTAGAGCGATATATATATTACCACGTACCCTTATTGTCACCTGGTTGCGCTTAATTATGTTTGGCGCACAACGCATTTCTCTCCAAAAAAAAAAACTGTTGCACACCGCATCTCTCGCTAATCAGTACAACTCTTTTATTCTTGATGAAAAGGGGAATAAATCCTGGCCTCTTGTCGCCATTACCGTGACGACATATACAATGGTGCAATTGTTACATAAGAGAATAGTTGATTTGGACAAGATAGAAACAGAGAATAATGAGGTTCGCCTTCTTTTAGCTAATTAAGATATGATGATCTCTTAGCAAGACAAGATGAGACATTTTCTCTACAGACATCAATACAACGCAACGGTCGTGCAGCACAACGAATTCTATGGGTTGCCAAAAGATGCATGCATGCAAAACAAACAACATCGATTTTTCTTAAGAACTCAAAACTTCAAAAATGAAAATGGGAGACAAGTCTATCGATTATATACTAAAAGCAATATAAAGGGTTGTTTCGAGGCATTAGGTTGATCCACGTCATCCAAATTATTTAGCGGTTAGATTTAAAATCTATGGCTTTGATTTAATGAAAGATTATTTTTTACGTGCATCTGTAGTTCAGGTTGACACGTCTTATATATATTTTGATACGTGTCTTTTTTTTTTTTGAGGCCTCGAATCCGGTAACTAACTGGACGTGAAAAGCAAGGGAACACGTATGTCCGGTATGAATAGCCGAGTCCGTTCCAAAATAAAACCTCTAGCCAAGTCCGATTGATTAAAAAGGGTACACCAGCTAGGTAGCCAGGTCCGTTCATGAAAAAAAAAACACAATAGCTAACTAGCTAGCTGAGGCCCTTTTCAAGAAAAGAAAAGGGCACGTGCACAAAGTCTAGCTAGCTAGGATATTGCATGCTTAAGTTTGGAAACATTTTCTATGATTTAAAATTATATTTAAATAAAGTATCAATGATCAATACGTAGTTGAGTGTACAAATATATACAAGTGCGTGTTTGCATATACATAAATAGCCAAAAGACATCTTATTTTAAATTTGAGTGAAAATGATTAAAAGAGATACTCCCTCCATCCTAAAAAAAATGTCTTAGATTGTTAAAATTTGAATGTATTTATAAATTAAAACGTGTATAGATTCATTCAAATTTAGAAATTTTGCGACATCCTTTTTATGACAGTGGGGGTACAAATATTCTTAAACTCGATTTAATAAAAAAATCAACAGATGGTTGTAATATCACATCCTTTGCATATTAATAGGGAAAATAAAAACATCTAATTAGTTACCGATCCAAATTAATTGACTCAAGTTTTTCTAGATTCGGATTTATCTAGCACTAAAGCATGTCTAGATACATCCAAATCTAGACAAAATCCGAGTACCTTTTTTAGTTTAAGCATCTAGCCCATATGGTTAGATCTCGGCACATTAACTTTTTAAAGCACAATTTTACTAGATCAATGTACATACATTACAATTAGCATTAGACCGGAAATAAGAGATATACTAGAAATTTTTATGAAACAACAAAACACCGGGTTGCCAATCCAATAGATTCTATTTTTTTATCATAATTATATATACCCATCATAAGTAATATGCCATTACTAAGACTACGAACATGTAGAAATTCTCGCTGAAAGAAAAACATCCAGTTGTTAATATTATATCCTTTTTTATTTGTTACACAACTATTATTTGTGAAAAACTCATCACTAAAAGGATAAAAACCAATAAAACTTTGATTTTTAATGAGATAGGTATCAACTAACATATCTTGGAACTCTACTAAGAAATTATATTACCAATTCCAATGACTACTAATGCAAAAATAGAAAAGATCTAAAGAATTACCCTCAGGAAACGAGACTACTTTCGTAAAAGTCCTACGGTCCAAAAGTGACTATATAGTATAGTATTATCTGTCTTTTCATTTAAAAATACACAACATTTTATAATTACGAGAGTAAACATATACATCCTACATTACCAAGGGTTGGACAAGATATCTTTATGGATAAATGTTTTAGTCCGGTGAATTAATAGATATACTTCATCTTTGTTCTCCACGTCACCAATCCATACACTAATCTTTATTTTAAGAGGACCTAACATATGTATATTTAATTTATTAGATAGTGATCCAGTGGATTTGTTTTTTATTGTTGTAGTAAAGTCAACATAAGAGCATAGATCATTCAACCACTCAATAAAATTGAACACTAATTAAGAGGCTCAAACTTTGTTATAGAGATTTGAGTTACATTGAACCACAAATACAAGAAGAGTGTAGATAAACAATAAACTGAAGATCGAGATAAGATGTAGTTATGTTATTATATAGATAAAATACTATATAAAATATATGTTATTATAATAAACTTGTAGTCATACTTTTGTAACTTTGACTACCAACATGTAGACATGTTAATGGATATGATGAAAAGAAAAAATATTAAAGTGGTGTTGATTTCGTATCGATCTTTTTCACGATTATATTCATATACAAAGAAATGTAAAAGTTTCACCAGGAAGAGTTTCTGAAATTCTAAATTCATGTTTTGAAGCTGCATAAGTAGTAGTGAGGAAGAATACAAACCAATGTAACAATTCTGAATGTTTAATTTGACCTAACTATTAATGATGAGAAATTATTTTGTTTTACTTTCTTCAAGAAAAAATATCTATATTAATTAAGCTCACATAGTGATCTAACTTCAAAAATAGTTTAACTATTGAGCTAATATTACATACAAGCAACACACAATCATTAGCCCACAAATTTAGTTTGGTTAAATCTATTACTTCCATATGTGATACTTTAATTACCACAAGATTTTTATAGTCTCATATCCATACTATAACTCTATTTCTTCAACGCTCTCAATTCTTTAAAGATGATGCCCTCGCATTTGCGAGGGCCACCATGCTAGTTATATACTAAAAGCAATATAAGGGTGGTTTTCGAGGCACCAGGTTGATCCACATCATCAGAATTATTTTAACTGTTAGATATGAAATTTACGGTTTAGATCTATCAAAAGATTGCGTAACTTTATTGTAGAGTCCGCGTCGGTTTAGATTTATCTAACACGTACGTTCAGCCCAGCATTCCCCTATCCCTTTGATTCCGGTCTAAATAGGAGTACAAAAGGAAAAAATCAGGGTTATAGATTGCCTTGCCCCGTGCATGTATTCAGCAGGCACGCCGCCGCAATTCGCCTTGGTGCTCCCACCGGTCTACTAGGCATCAACGTTGTGTATGCACACCACCGTTTTCGAGCGTCATGCATGCAGGAGCAAGATACATGACCGATTAAGGATTCACCCCGCCAGTGCATGCATATCAATCAGCGGCAACAGGTTAGTTTTCAATTTGTCTGATGCATGAAGGAGCTAGGTAGAAGATGGATCAGGATTTAATCGTATCGATGTCAGCGGCCTCAGCTTATAATTATTAAAGTTTCGAGTACTAGATGCAAGAGCATGCAGGAGCTAGGTATGTACGAGATCGACCTCAAGACTTGCCTTGCACACAGTAGCTACAAGATCGATCAAAGACGTTCCTCTTGAAAAACTTTCTTGAGCTAGGTAGTAGCACATGATAGGTATATGAGTTTACCACTTCATCTATTTATGTACACTTCGTCCAAAAATAAATGACTTGGATTTGTCTGAATTCGCGTATCTATACACTAAAAATAGGACGAGATATATGCGATGTGTATAGATACATGTAAATCTAGACAAATTCAAGTCACATATTTTTATATGGAGCAAATATGATAACTGTATAATATGCGATAGCTAAAGCTTTCTTAGCACCATCAATATAAAACAAGAGGTGTTTGCCTCCATATGACCATATGCAAGAAAGATATGCCGCTTGCAATTTATCTTCGTTCTATTTTCCATGGCATCACAATTTAAGCAGTCAGGTTTGTAGCTATTAGTTAGGTTGTTATTATCTGAAAGTTTATATTGAAGTGCATCGGTAACATGCATAGATTTGGACAGTACGACAATTAATCACGGTGTGATTGAAGGTGAATCTATTGGCTGACTTTATAACCACTACTGTTAATATGTCGACGTGGTTTAAGGATTTGTGGATTTCATGTTGAATGAAGCAAATAAAAATATATTCCTAAATTGTTGAGTGGCTCTCGGATCCATGAGAAAATAGAAAGTTTACAATAAACGATCATGCACTCCATTGTTAGAAGGGCCTAATAGATGATATATTCCGTTTTATGAACAAATCCTTTTAAAAAGTCAATCTGAGTAAAGTTTAACCAAACTTTTAGAAAAAAATACCAAGAACTAACATATTATATAGATATCATATGATAGTATACTGCACGATGTATCAAATGGTGTTGATTTTAGATTGTAAGTATAAATAATTTTCTAAATGTTTGGTCATAATTTATGTATGTTTAGAACCATCAGAAATTATAAATACTACTGACATGTTAAAAATTTGGTGCAAAGGGAGAAGTCCTATTGCAGCCATTGATAAGTATATTGCAGAAAATGATTAATACTAACAACACATTATTGGAGAGAAATATGAAATGAAAGGGGCAGACTACCATAATATAAGTTATTGACATTGCATACTACTAGGTAGCTGGGAGCGCTTTCAGAGTAATGTAGTCTTTGAAAAGGTAAAATTGTACTTTTTTCTAACAGAGAAATCACATGGGATAAACTGGTAAACCAGAATGTACAAAATCTTGGTAGTAATCCTAAAGTTATTGCATAATTATAAATTGGTTGGTAACATACCATGTTTTTGCTCTTTACCATTTAAGCGGTACTTTGAGCGTGTAGTATTTCACTACTTTCATTTAATCCCGGTGTATGTGAACATGCGCATGCACATAAGCATCTTTAAAATAATTGTTCATGTCTCATTTTTATGAAGTTAATTTCTAGGAATGTCCAACATTGATCATTCCACAAATTTAAGGGCACAAAGTTGTTTTCAACAAAAGTGATGTTTTTTGGAGGAACCGGCAGGAGATCTACAGAAAAGGGAATTAAACTATCACATTACATAAACACATGTTTAAGTTAAGGTGTAAACATGGAGAAAACCACCAAAAGCACAAAAAAACTCCAAAATTAATCTAGTTCAGCCGGGATAGTCGGACCATACGCAGCATGACCACTTAATCTCTAGAGAATGTCGCCTCTAGCAATAGAAGCCACCTCGATGTATGTCATGCACCGACCCGTGAAGATTCGTCTCTAGCGAGTGATGTTTTCTATGATGAAATTATAAAATTATTTAAATAATCAAGGCGACGCCCTCGCATTTGCGAGGGTTACTATGCTAGTGGTTTTAGAAACAACTCCACTATGCCAACGAGGCACGACCATCTCCAACTAGATCAGGAAAAATAAACTCTTTCGGACTATGTCCGGGGCAAAACATCTGGAAAACAACATGCCAAGAGAGTAGTGCCCAGCCTTTCGCTTTGCCTTTTGGGCGCCGGTTTATAATATGTCTAAACCTTTTTCTTAAGTAACTAAAATAAAATGGCAAAGCTTTGTCCCTTGTTTAAGAAAAGACATGATGTACGATCAGCAGTTAAAATCTTAGTTATTCCTCCCCGCAAAAGAAAAGGCTTTGTGTTTTCCATTCGCTGCACGAATGTCCCCTTTACATATATAAGGAAATTTGTGTTCTTATATAGAAAAGAGAAATCCACGGATGAACAGACTTCATAAAATTGCTAGAAACATTCTTTGTTCTTTTTATAACCATGAGTATAAAATTGGCAGATAGCCACACAGTTTAGTACGACACACCGAGCAGGAAGGGATCTTGTTCTTCTTGTTATGCTCTCCCATGCTCATGCTCAAGAGCTTGATGGCGAAGGAACCGAAGCAGCCACCCCCGCCTCGGCATCATTCCTGACTCTACGGATGACTGTAGATGGAAACTCATGTTTTGGCACCAGCAATGTATGTACGCCTATTTGATTTAGCTTTTTAGCACTTATAACTCACTTCACAATGCAATACGATGTTCCCCAAGAAGTTACTATGAGGAAGGGTGCTAGTCAATGCAGGAAACAAGCGAAGCAAGAATGAGATTATGAGCGCTTCACACCGCCTACACTATTGTTGCGTTCCCCAACGCCTCTCATTCCCACTCAGCCTCTCGATATGCACCAGGATGCTAGTGTATGACGGTGCCGAGGTTCTGGCATTGTCGAAAAAAGCTGTTGAGTGACAATACCCAAACGCTATGGCACTACTGATATATATACGTACTCTGGTGGTGTTCACCTTGACCAATACGTATCAATGTTGTACTACATCTATAGTATCTACTTTCACCAACCCTCCTTCAGGAGACTAATGTTCCATTTATTTGATCGGGTTCTTATGAAGGCTGTTGCACACATTCATGTATCTTGTTGGATCGTAGAAGTAAGCGCTTAGCAACCGGAGATTGGCGAATGATTCACGGCCGGTGGGTGAAGTTCAACTCCATTGGAAACTTTCAGAGGCCAGGCTATGCTCCCTATTTCTAAAACAAAAATCTGGATGACCCCGCTGCTCGGTCGACCTGCCACAAATCTAGGCGAATCATATACGCTGCATCCTGCGTGTATGAATAGAAGTCTGTTTAAAATATGCATCGATAGAACAATTCCAATTTGTTGCGAATATATTCCTACTTGGCTACATACTTGCGCAACCTGCCATGTGCATAAAACCAAGGGGTGTCCACATTCCACGGTGCCCAGGGCACTAGTACAAGACTACTACTACTACCACACACACGCACTGACACTGGTCACGTCAAGAGGGAAACACGCGCGGAGGCAGAACATGGAAGAGAGAAGCTCATGGACATGGCGGCCGACGATCAGCCAGCGGCTCTACTGCCTCCTCACACCTACACCCTCAGCTACTCGCTGCAGCCCAACCGGACGGCCGGCCCTTTGTCGCCATGGCAGCTGGCCATGGGATGCGCGTTGTCGCCCTCCACGTCACAGATGAGCTCGCTAATGCTGTTGGGTATGGTGGCCGAGGAGCAGCCACCACCACCACAGCCATATTCCTATCTCTACCGTTAGCTATATACAACAACTGAACTGAGTTTGCCATAAACAATGTACTTTTCCACATTTAATTTGCAATTTTAGCACTGATTGGTCGTATCACACTGCAAAACGTTGCGCCAGGAGATGCGCCAACCAGTGCAACCAAAAAGCGCCACAAGAGGGAAATCATGAACACTTGACACCTCGTACACTATCGTTGTTTTCCCTAACGCCTCTAATTCCTAGGTAAGCTCTCAAAGTGGTCGCCGTTCTATGATGGTGGTGAGGTTCTGGCATTGCCGAAGAAGGTGTTGAATGTTACCCAAGTGCTATGTCACTACTAACATATATACATCTATAGCTATATTCTTTCAACAACCCTTCTCTCGGAGACTAATGTTGCCATTTATTTGATTCGCTTTTCCAACCGTAAATTGTTGGTGGCATGCCGAGCTTCGGAGACTAATAAATTGCAAACTGGCCAGTGTTAACGAGACCTGGATCTCAAGTCGTTGCATAACTCCATGTCTCCATATCCATGACTTCACCGACCTGCCAAAACTCGCTACATGTATGAAAATAGTTTTTTTCTAAAGAGAATGTATGCATGCACATGATTGTTCCAGCTTGTTACGAATATACTTCTCCACAATACCACAGGGAAAAAGGGCACCAGTAGACAGAGGCATGGATATAATAGAGAAAGAAGAGGTACTAGAGCGGAGATATGAAACCTGCTAATAAACTGAATTCTCATTCTCAACAACAATTCAAAACATTGTGAACCTAGCCAAGAGTTGCAAGGAGTACACCAACTTAACAGTGAAGTCATTCTACGAAACTGCAATAAATAAGTGCAAAGATAATAGTCTCGGTTCAGCTCAACTTTAAGGTAAACACTATGTAACGGAGGCCGATGAGAGCCAATTCGTCGGACCACTCGAGGGACGTCCATCAAGTTTCCAATCGCACGGCTCCTGGGCCTATTTATTCGTTTTAACTCCGCATGGTAACGTCTCCCTGATCAACGCCTCCAAAATGATCCCTGCCGCCGAGCGACCCCCGCATCGCCGTCGACCTCTGCTCCTCTCCTATCGCCCCCATTCTCCCACCGCGCTGCTTAATCCAGGTAGAGCCATGGCAGCGGCGACAGCTTTCTCTCAGTGCGCCGGCGGCACAAATGACGCTCTGGCCGCATCATTGACCGGTGGCCGACACAGTAGTGGTGCGCGGCTCAATCCAGTCGAAGCAAGGGCCAGAGGCTGCTTCCACCCCCTCATGGTCACCGGCTCGGTACCTTCAAAAGGGCCTACGCTATCCAGGTAGAAGGTAGTAGCTAGACCTAGGTCGCCATGAATATTTCTGAATTTTCTGACATTAAATCATTGTAGTCATTTACTACTTGGTATTGTGAATCAAATTTTCCATCCGAATCATGTGTGCAATTTATGGTCATATATTGCATCACCTGTCGTGGTATTGCCGACGAGTACGCCATGAAGAGGTCCTCATAGTGCGTGTTTAGAGACGTGGGGTAAGGCGGACGGTTGACGGGTACGAGGTAACACAGCTTACCCAGGTTTAGATCCCACAACGGTGGCGGAATCCTACTCCTGCTATAAATCACTATAAGGGCAATACGCCGAGTTACAGAGATAGGTTCGTTGTGCGAGGTAGTATGAATCGATACTAGGTTATCTGAGATTGTGTGCCCTAAAGGCTCCCATAGGATCGACTTATATAGTCGCCAAGTCCTAGGGTTACAGGGAAAAGTCCTAGCCGGACAGGTTACAGAGTTCTACACCGTCTATCTCTAGTCTTGTGTATCTTGTACTCCAAGGCTCCGGGTACGCTGGTGACTCCACCGTAGCCTTCCTTTATCCGGCATGGGCCTCCCTTCTAGATCCACCTAACTGGGCCGCCCAGCAGGCCATAGGCCACGGTACCGACTATGGGCCACCCGGGTTAGTCGGATAAGAGACATGCTATAAGGATACCCATATGGCATATCCCCAACAGTAGTCCCCGGAGAACTCCGAGATCTTGCGCCATCTTGCCTCTTCACGTGGAATGCTCCGTCTAGATGGATGTCGGCAGATCGTCAAGCAACATCTTGTAGTCCTCCCAAAGAACCCTGCAAGGTTTTCTCCGTCTTCGACTGGTAAGCCGGAGAAATGCTGAATCTTCCATCGTACTCTTCCGTAGTCGGATTGAATCCGTCCATGCCGGAATCTTCGATGCGACGACTCATCTACCCGTGTCAGCTAGGACGACGTAGGCTTAGGTCAGCGACGCCTCGTAACTCACACATGCAGAGAACACAATCATATCCGATTTTCCCGCGCGAGCGATACGAACCGTTGGCGGCGGCGGTTGGAGACATGGTGAAATTTCTGCACACGTTCGCGAACACGTCGTCTACGCGGCAACCGTACGATTAGCTGCACGAATAACGATGCCGAGAATGATAAATAGTAACCGTGGGGCATTTTCCACTTTTTACCTCATTCTTCTCGCGTCATCGTCTTCTTCCTCCAGCCGCACGTCTCCCCGAGCTCTCCGCGAGAAACCTCGAAAACCCTAGCTTCCATCTGTGTCAATCGCACCCGTCCTCCACTCCATGGCCAGCATCAGCACCTCCCCATCAATGGCGGCGTCGAGCGAAGCTGCGGCGAAGCCGGCGAGCTCCGACGTCGTGCCCCCAGAGGGCTTGGTCATCCCCGCATCGGCGGTGATCGAGTCCACCGGCGGCGACCACAATTTGGCGGCGCTGGAACCACTGGACGAAGATCCAGACTCGCATAAGGGTGACTGGCGTGGCTCGGACATCACCGACCATGACATCCAAGAGATGGTCGCCGAAGGCTACCTCCCTGCGACGGAGGGGCTCGCCTGGCGGGCGGCGCCGGCCGGCGAGGTGACACCTTCTCCCCAAGCCGGAGAAAAGGTGTACCTCAAGGCTCAGCTGGTCTGCGGCGTTTCCCTGCCCATCTCCCACTTCTTCCTCTCCGTCTTGAACCACTAGAAGGTCCAACCTCAAAACCTCTCCCCCAATATCATCTTAGTGCTTAGCAACTTCGCGGCACTTTGTGAGGGTTACCTAGGGATTAGTCCTAGGTTAGACTTGTTCGTGTACTTCTTCACTGTCAAACGTGAAGCGGGACATAGTAAGGAGGAGATTAGGAACTGCGGCACCATAAGCTTCAAGATTCGACCCGGCCGGCGGTTCCCCGACATCGTCGGCCACGAGTCCTGCAAAAACTGGCAGCGGACGTACTTCTACGGCCCCGACATTCCTTTGGCGGGCCGAGAAGTAACGTACCCGGACTTCGCGGATGGAGCTGCCGCTGAAGTTTCCACATGGAGATCCCATGCCTCCCTTCCCTCCGACCTCGACGCTTCTCGCGCAATAAGGCGGATCGAATGGTTCGTAGAGACGGGTTTGACCGGCTTGGACCTAGCCATGTGCTGGTTCATCATAGGAATCCAACCTCTGCAGCACCGCGCGAAGTTCATGCACGAGTATACCAGTGATCGAAGGGATACCCTCCGGATCTCCGTGGATAACTTCTCGAGCGACTCCGTCAAGCTCTGTCTGAAGGACATCATCAAAGTGAAGGATAAGAAGCGTGGCTTCACCATCACCTACGACATGTTCGTAGACGGCAAGTGCCCAAAGGTAGATATTTATTTTCCGTGTACGACATATGCTCCAGTTTCTCCATCTTGTTAATATCATCTTATCTAACACGATGATTTCTTACTTAACAGCTTAGCGATCTAGATGAGGACAACCTGGCAGCCCAAATCTACGATCCAAAGATGAAGGAAGTCACGGTCGTGTCCGACGATGATGTCCCGTTGGCGCGAAAGCGGAAGAGCTCCACCTCTGACGCTGCCGACGGAGGCAAGAGGAAGAAGACGGAGGGTGGAGCCTCCAAAAAGACTACTGCCGCCCTGAGGCGAAAAAGAGAAAAGCCACCGGGATTTTTGCCAAAGCACCCCCTAGTGTAAGCTTCTCATTCTCCGACATTGTCTATCTGTCTATTTTGTTCCTATACTTATGCATTTTGTATGTCTCAGGAAGAAAGCCACGACCAGCCTCAAGAAGACCTCCAAAACTTTGGGGGCTTCTAGAAATATCAAGGATATGCTGCATCGCGACGCCTCCCCCGCCATCGCCCCTGCTACTCCTGCCGTCAAGCCTTCGTCTGCCCCGACAAGCTCGCAGGCTAAGGAGGCACCAGGCCCTTCCGTCATGGAAGTGGATTCTGGCGCCTCTACCGAACTCGCTGTTGTCGGCGAGCAGGCGACGCAGGAGAGCACCACCCAAGAAATGGCTGAAGCTCCGGCTAAGGATGCCATCGTTGGCGGCAAGGAGGTAGTGGGAGCTGGTACCTCTGCTGATGGCGGCGCCCCCGCTCCCCAGAAGACCTTCGAGTTTCCGAACATAGTTTACCCGGCGCTCACGTCGAGTAACACAACTCTGGTTCCTGGAGGAGTGTCGTCATCTCCGACGTGCGATATTGAGGAGCTTCTCCGACAAGCGGAAATCTTGCAAGGAAATATCATCTCCTTTGGCAAGCTGCTAGCCGAGAGCGCTACAAACCTCAAGATTATTGCACTTGTAAGTTTTACTTTGCCTTTTGCATTTCATATGAGTATCCCACTGTAGCCCCCGAGGATGTACCGGAAACCAAAGGTCTTTGCATCTATATGCTCTAAGAGTGACTAAGTTAGAAAGAACTCTCACTGTAGCCCCCAAGCATTTAGATGGAACAAACTATTCCGACTAGATGCTTTAAGAGTAGCATACGCAGTGTTTATAATTTTCAATACTGTAGCCCCCAAGCTTCTAGTTGTAAGTGAATTAGTTCCGACTAGATGCTTAAAGAAAAGCTAAGCATACATCCGAGTTAAAAAAACTTTATACTGTAGCCCCCAAGCTTCTAATCGAGAACTGAATTAGCTCCGACTAGATGCTTAAAGAAAAGCTAAGCATATTGCTAAGTTAAAAACTCTCATCAGCCCCAGCCGTCTAAGTGGAAAGATTCCAACTAGATGCTCCAAGTAGACTAAACAACGGTTTAACTTTTTTCCTTTGTTCCACAGAACGAGAATGCTCGGAGGGGCATGAAGGGTTTTGCAGCATAGTAAATCAAAATTTTCTACGGATGCGAACGGGAAAAGCCAAGATCTAATCTAGGAGATGCAAACAACGAGGGGGAATAGATGAGATCTTCATACCCTTGAAGATTCGCACAGCGGAACATTCAATGGAACGTGGTTGATGTAGTCGTACTTGCTTCTCCTCCTAGCGATCCGATCCGATCCAACACCGCAAGTGGCGATGCCTCCGAGAGATGCACACGTGCGGCACCTCGACGTCTCCTCCTTCCTTAGTCCAGCAAGTGGGGTGGAGAGATGGATTGGATCTACAACACGACGGCGTGGTGCAAGCGGTGGAGAGTTTTTGTGGCAGGGCTTCGCCTACGCGCAGTCGGGAGGAAGAGAGAGAGGAGGGCAGCAGGGCGGCTAGGGCTTGAGGAGGAGGTGTAGGGAGGGTGAGCCCCCAGACCTCTTTATATAGAGGGGTGGGCGGCTGGCCCTTGCCCCTCCCCCAAGCCCTAGGGCCGGCGGCCAAGGAGGGAGGAGTGGGGGGCAAGTTTCCCCCCCTTCTAGAAGCTCCCCTAGGGTTTCCCCTAGGGCTTGGCCGGCTGGGCCTATGAGGCCTTGTGCCCCTGGCCCAATGCGGCCAGGGCACTCCCTCGTAGGCCCACACCCCCTCCCGACAAGTGGGGCCACGTTGGTCCCACTCCGAAAGGTTCTAGAAGCTTCCGGTACAATACCGAGCAACCCGAAACAATTCCGAACTCCAAAATCTGCTTTGCCTTATATGAATCTTATTCTCCGGACCATTACGGAACCTCTCGTGACGTCCTGGATCTCATCCGAGACTCCGAACAAATACTCATAAACCAATTATCCAATCTATCCTAGCGTCAAGACACGTTAAGTGTGTGACCCTTCGGGTTCGAGAATATGCAGACATGATCTTCTATCAATAATCAACAGCAGGGTCTAGAAACCCATATTGACTCCCACACATTTATCGATGATCATATTGGATGAACCACGATGCCAGGATTCAATCAATCCCATATATATATCCCCTTCGTCTCGTGATATTTTACTTGCCCGAGATTCGATCGTCGGTACCGGCATACCTAGTTCAATCTCATTCACAGCAAGTACTTTACTCGTTCTGTAATCCGATATCACTTTGTGATTAACTCCTTAACCACGTTCTTGCAAGCGGTGTTTATATCGATTACCGAGTGGGCCTGAAGTATATCTCTCCGACTTGGGAGGGACAAATCCCATCTCGATACATACAACCCAACAGGTACTTTCCGATCACCTGAGAGACACCTTTATGATCACCCTCTCATAGGATGACGTTTGATGACCTCAAAGCTTTCTTCCGATACCAGGGAGTTGCATTATCTCATGGTCTAAGGAATACAATATTTGACATAAGAAAAGCTTCGCAAAGATGAACACGATGACACGATCTAATTGCTCTGCTTAATTTGGGTCTGTCCATCATATCATTCTCCCAATGATATGATCTCATTATCAATCGACAACTCATGTATATGGTTAGGAAACCTTAACCATCATTAATCAATGAGCTAGTCCATAGAGGCGTACTAGGGACACGGTGTTGTTCACAAACCACACAAGTATTAAAGTTTCCGCTTAATACAATTCTAGCATGGAATATAAACTTTATCATGAACAAGAATTATAATAATAACATATTTATTATTGCCTCTAGGGCATAATTCCAATAGTCTCCCACTTGCACTAGAGTCAATAATCTAGTTTACATCTCGCAACAATCTAACACCCATGGCACTAAGGTGCTGATCATGTTTTGCTCGTGGAAGAGGTTTAGTCAATGGATCTGCGACATTCAGATCTGTATGTACTTTGCTAATCTTCAGATCTCCATCTGTTATATAATCTCAGATTATATGAAACTTGCGGTTGATATGCTTGGTCTTTGGATGATATCTTGGTTCCTTAGCCAGTGCTATGGCGCCAGTGTTGTCACACAATATCTCCAGTGGGTCCAAGGCACTTGGAACCACACCAAGCTCAGTGATGAAGTTCCTGATCCAAACTCCTTCACTTGACGCTTCTGCAGCAGCCATGTATTCCGCTTCTACTGTAGATCCTGCAATTACGCTTTGCTTGCAGCTTCTCCAGCTCACAGCTCCTCCATTCAAAATATAAAGGTATCCTGTCTGAGATTTAGAATCATCCTTGTCGGTGTCAAAACTAGCATCGACGTAACCCTTTACGACGAGCTGTTCATCACCTCCATAAACTAAGAACATTTCTTTAGTTCTATTTAAATACTTTAGGATGTTCTTCACGGCTATCCAGTGTTCCACTCCCGGATCACTTTGGTATCTGCTCGTCAAACTAAGAGCATTGGATACATCCGTTCTAGTACACAGCATGGCATACATGATAGAACCTATGGCCGAGGCATAAGGCACTTTGCTCATAGCTTCTCTATCATTTACCGTAGCTGGACATTGAGCCCTGCTCAATATCTTACCTGACAACATAGGCACTGAACCTTTCTTTGCCTTATCCATTCTGAACCTTTTCAGAACTTTGTCTAGGTATGTACTTTGGCTTAAAGCTATCAGGCGTCTTTGTCTATCTCTATAGATTTTGATGCCCAATATATAAGCAGCTTCCCCTAGGTCTTTCATTGGAAAACATTTGTTCAAATAACTCTTCACATCGTTAAGCATGTTAATGTCATTTCCAATAATCAATATGTCATCCACATATTGTACTAGAAATGTCACTGAGATCCCACTCACTTTCTTGTAGATACAAGCTTCGTAGCAATTTGGAACAAATCCAAATCTCTTGATTACTTGATCAAAACGAAGGTTCCAACTCCGAGATGCTTGCTTCAGTCCATAAATGGAACGCTGAAGTTTGCATACTTTATCAGCATCCTTAGGATCGACAAAACCCTCGGGTTGCATCATATACAACTCTTCATCAATGTTGCCATTGAGGAACGCAGTCTTGACATCCATCTGCCATATTTCATAATCATGAAAGGCAGCAATTGCTAATAAAATCCGAATGGACTTAAACATCGCTACGGGAGAGAAAGTCTCATCGTAGTCAACACCTTGAACTTGTCGAAAACCTTTCGCGGCAAGTCGAGCTTTATAGACAGTAACATTACCATCCGCGTCCATTTTCTTCTTGAAGATCCATTTGCACTCAACGGCCTTTTGGTCGCTAGGAGGGTCCACCAAAGTCCATACTTGGTTTTCGTTCATGGATCCTAATTCGGATTTCATGGCTTCTAGACATTTCTCAGAGTCTGGGCTCATCATCGCTTCCTCATAGTTCGCAGGTTCACTGTCGTCTACTAACAAGACAGTTAAGACAGGGTTGCCGTACCACTCAGGAGGGGCACGTGACCTTGTCGACCTGCGACGTTCAGTAGTAGCATCGTCTGAAGCTTCGTGATCCTTGTCATTTGCTTCCTCTATTGTCGGTGCAGATGACACTGGAACAATTTCAGGTGCTGCGCTACTCTCCAACTCAAGAGAAGGTTCAACAACCTCGTCTAGCTCTACTTTCCTCCCACTCACTTCTTTCGAGAGAAACTCCTTCTCAAGAAAGATTCCGTTCTTTGCGACAAACACTTTGCCTTCGGATCTATGATAGAAGGTATACCCAATAGTTTCCTTAGGGTATCATATGAAGACGCATTTCTCCGCTTTAGGTTCGAGCTTGTTTGGCATCAACTTCTTGACGTAAGCTTCGCATCTCCAAACTTTAAGAAACGACAACTTAGGTTTAGCACCAAACCACAGTTCATACGGTGTCGTCTCAACGGATTTAGATGGTGCCCTATTTAAAGTGAATGCAGCGGTTTCTAATGCATAACCCCAAAATGACAACGGCAAATCTGTAAGAGACATCATTGATCGCACCATATCTAATAGAGTTCGATTCCGGCGTTCAGACACACCATTGCGTTGTGGTGTTCCGGGTGGCGTGAGTTGCGAAACGATTCTGCTTGCTTTAAGATGCGTGAGAAAATCATAACTCAAATATTCACCTCCACGATCGGATCGTAGAAATTTAGTTTTTCTGTTACGATGGTTTTCCACTTCATTCTGAAATTCTTTGAACTTTTCAAATGTTTCAGATTTATGTTTCATTAAGTAGATATACCCATATCTACTTAAGTCATCAGTAAAAGTAAGAAAGTAGCGATATCCACCGTGCGTCGAAATACTCATCGATCCGCATACATCGGTATGTATGATTTCCAACAAGTCCGTTGCTCGCTCCATCATTCCGGAGAACGGGGTTTTGATCATCTTGCCCATGAGGCATGGCTCGCATGTGTCAAATGATTCAAAATCAAGAGACTCCAAAAGTCCATCAGAATGGAGTTTCTTCTTGCGTTTTACACCAATGTGACCTAGACGGCAGTGCCACAAATAAGTAGTATTATCACTATCTACCTTGCATCTCTTAGCCTCAATATTATGGATGTGTGTTTCATCCCTTTCGAGATTCAGAAGAAATAAACCATTCACAGCAGGTGCATGACCATAAAAGATGTTACTCATATAAATAGAACAACCATTATTCTCAGATTTAAATGAATAACCGTCTTGCAATAAACACGATCCAGATATGATGTTCATGCTCAACGTAGACACATAATAACATTTATTGAGGTTTAAAACTAATCCCGAAGGTAAAACTAAGGAGAGCGTGCCGACGGCCATCACATCAACTCTTGATCCGTTGCCAATGCGCATCGTCACCTCATCCCTTGCCGTACCGCCGTCATTCCAGAGCTCCTATTTGAGTTACAAATATTAGCAACTGAACCAAAGATCAAATACCCGTGCACTACAACGAGGGCTAGTAAGGAAAACATCAATAACATGTATATCAAATATACCTTTGATGGTGCCAGCCTTCTTGTCCGCTAAGTACTTGACGATTCGCTTCGGTGACCCTTGTCCTTGCAATAGAAGCACTCAGTGTCCGGTTTAGGTCCAGACTTGAGCTTCTTCTCAGCAGGGGCAACACGCTTGCCGCCGCCTTTCTTGAAGGGCTTCTTTGCACCCTTACCTTTCTTAAAGCTGGGGGGCTTGTTGACCATCAACACATGATTATCCTTCTTGATGTCCACCTCCGCAGCTTTCAGCTTAGCGAAGAGCTCAGTGATCGTATCAGTGGAACCAATATAATTATGAGTAACTACAAAACCTTTGTAGCTAGGAGGGAGTGATTGCAGAACCCTGTCAATCTTGAGCTCCGCTGGAATCTTGCAGTCTAGTTGCTCAAGGCGTTGAGTGTAGCCCGACATCTTTATGGCGTGCTCACTAACGGAACTCCCTTCCTCCATCTTGTAGTTAAAGAATTTCTCAGAGATTTCATATCTCTCAGAACGGGCCTGAGTCTGAAACATAGTTTTTAGTTCCTCAAGGATCTCAAAGGGCCCGGGGAAATCTTCAAAATGATTTTGAAGGTCCGATTCCATAGCAAACAACATGGTGCTATTAATCACACCATAATCATCTTTGCGCGACTGATAAACAGCTTTCTCATCATCCGGCGCATCTACAGCAGGGGCATCACCTAGCGCTTTCTCAAGGACATAGTCCTTTTGTCCGCCAGAGAGAATGATTCTCAGATTGCGGAACCAGTTGGTGAAGTTAGACCCATTGTTCTTAAAGTTTTCTTTCTCAGCAAAAACGTTGAAGTTGAAGTTGGACTTAGCCATTTGATCTACAAAATTTGCAAGTACAATTTAGACTATGTTCACGATAACTAGTTCAACTTAATCAAATTACTAGATGAACTCCCACTAAATTCAACATCCCTCAAGTTGTTTAGTGAACATGATCCAAATTCACCACACCTAATCCGATCTTCACGAGAAGAGATGTGGTTTCAATGGTGGACAACGAAGTGTCGATCATATCATTCATATGATTCATGCTTAACCTTTCGGTTCATGTGTTCCGAGGCCATGTCTGTACATGCTAGGCTCGTCAAGTCAAACCCAAGTATTTCCGCGTGTGCAAAACTGGCTTGCACCCGTTGTATGTGAATGTAGAGTTTATAGCACCGATCATCACGTGATGCTTGAACATGACGAACTTTCGCAACGGTGCATACATGGGGAGAACATAGTTTTATCTTGATCTTTAAGTGAGGAATCATCTTATAATGTTACCGTCGCGATCTAAGCATAATAAGATACATAAAAGGATAAACATCACATGCATATAACTTTATGTGACATGGTATAGCCAATCTTCGCGCAATGATCTCCATCTTGTGCGTGTCAGCATGATCTCCATCACTCCACCATGATTGCCTCCACCACGAATAGCAACTACAACTATTGCTAACTACTTAGCGACAAAGTAAAGCTATTACATGGCGTATAAGAAGTTGACACACAGGTCATACACAATTATAAAGACAACCATATGGCTCCTGCCGGTTGTGTACTCATCGACATGCAAGTCGTGAAACATTACAAAACATGATCATTGCATACAACATACACATCACATCTTGGGCCATACCATATCACAGAAAACACTCCCTGCAAAAACAAGTTAGACGCCTCTACTTTGTTGTTGCATGTTTTACGTGGCTTATGGGAGTAACAAGCTAAGAATGATTCTTACCTACGGAAAGCCACAATGATGATATTATGGTTGCCAAACTCCGGTGTAAATCCCATGACAACTATAGTGAGAGAAACTGGCATCCACCAGCCGCATGTGTGGAACAAGCCACACGTCAAGTGCGGAGCCGGTCTCGCGAACGAGGTCGCGTAAAGTTGGCCTGGACCGCTTCGATCTCACTATCACGCATCATAAGAAGTACACAAACAAGAGGCTTGCAACAGAAAACATCCATGCCCGCAACAAGCATGTTGCGTTCTACTCGTGAAACACATCTACGCATAGATCTAGCTCTGATACCACTGAAGGGTTTCGCAGCATAGTAAATCAAATTTTTCTACGGATGCGAACGGGAAAAGCCAAGATCTAATCTAGGAGATGCATACAACGAGGGGTAATAGATGAGATCATACCCTTGAAGATTCGAACAGCGGAATGTTCAATGGAAGGTGGTTGATGTAGTCGTACTCGCTTCTCCTCCTCGCGATCCGATCCGATCCAACACCGCAAGTGGCGATGCCTCCGAAAGATGCACACATGCGGCACCTCGACGTCTCCTCCATCCTCGGTCCAGCAAGTGGGGTGGAGAGATGGATTGGATCTACAACACGACGGCGTGGTGCAAGTGGTGGAGAGTTTCTGCGGCAGGGCTTCGCCTACGCGCAGTCGGGATGGAAAGAGAGAGGAGGGCAGCAGGGCGGCTAGGGCT
Source organism: Avena insularis (assembly GCA_023614405.1). NCBI lineage: Eukaryota > Viridiplantae > Streptophyta > Magnoliopsida > Poales > Poaceae > Avena > Avena insularis. The sequence continues at coordinate 842,966 of JAJUPC010000062.1, forward strand.
TGAGGAGGAGGTGTAGGGAGGGTGTGCCCCCAGCCCTCTTTATATAGAGGGGTGGGCGGCTGGCCCTTGCCCCTCCCCCAAGCCCAAGGGCCGGCGGCCAAGGAGGGAGGAGTGGGGGGCAAGTTCCCCCCCCCCCCTTCTAGAAGCTCCCCTAGGGTTTCCCCTAGGGCTTGGCCGGCTGGGCCTATGAGGCCTTGTTCCCCTGTCCCAATGCAGCCAGGGCACTCCCTCGTAGGCCCACGCCCCCTCCCGACAAGTGGGGCCACGTTGGTCCCACTCAGGAAGGTTCTAGAAGCTTCCGGTACAATACCGAGCAACCTGAAACAATTCTGAACTCCAAAATTTGCTTTGCCTTATATGAATCTTATTCTCCGGACCATTCCGGAACCTCTCGTGACGTCCTGGATATCATCCGAGACTCCGAACAAAAAATCATAAACCAATTATCCAATCTATCCTAGCGCCAAGACACGTTAAGTGTGTGACCCTTCGGGTTCGAGAATATGCAGACATGATCTTCTATCAATAATAAACAGCGGGGTCTGAAAACCCATATTGACTCCCACACATTCATCGATGATCATATCGGATGAACCACGATGCCAGGATTCAATCAATCCCATATATATATTCCCTTTGTCTCGCGATATTTTACTTGCCCGAGATTCAATCGTCAGTACCGGCATACCTAGTTCAATCTCGTTCACAGCAAGTACTTTACTCGTTCCGTAATCCGATATCACTTTGTGATTAACTCCTTAACCACGTTCTTTCAAGCGGTGTTTATATCGATTACTGAGTGGGCCCGAAGTATATCTCTCTGACTTGGGAGGGACAAATCCCATCTCGATACATACAACCCAACAGGTACTTTCCGATCACCTGAGAGACACCTTTATGATCACCCTCTCATAGGATGACGTTTGATGACCTCAAAGCTTTCTTCCGATACCAGGGAGTTGCATTATCTCATGGTCTAAGGAATACACTATTTGACATAAGAAAAGCTTCGCAAAGATGAAAACGATGACACGATCTAATTGCTCTGCTTAATTTGGGTCTGTCCATCATATCATTCTCCCAATGATATGATCTCATTATCAATCGACAACTCATGTCTGTGGTTAGGAAACCTTAACCATCATTAATCAATGAGCTAGTCCATAGAGGCGTACTAGGGACACGGTGTTGTTCACAAACCACACAAGTATTAAAGTTTCTGCTTAATACAATTCTAGCATGGAATATAAACTTTATCATGAACAAGAATTATAATAATAACATCTTTATTATTGCCTCTAGGGCATAATTCCAACAGGGAATGGCCAACGACAAGTACCAGAAGATGCGCGCAGATCTTGAAGCCGAAAAGAGTAAAACTGCCATCTTGAAGGAACGGATCATCAAAAACAAGAGTCTATTTTCTTTTTTGCGCATTCCGTCTTGGTTTTATGCCTTCATTCTCCGAGTACTCACTGTGTACTTTGTTTTCTCCAACTTTGCAGAACATGTTGCCAAGGCCAAGGACATTGTCGAGCAGTCCAAGCACATTCAACAGCTGGACAGTGAGAACAAGATCCTTAAAAAGGAGAGGGAAGAAATGCTGAAAATGCATGAGGATTCCATGAAGGCCCTGCAGGAATCCGCCTCCGCGGAAATCAATCGCTTGAAGGAGGAGCTTGCGATCTTAAAAGATCAGAAGCAAGATGATGATGAGCAAAACCATCGCCACGGCAGGCTAATGCCAGCATCCAGCAAGCTCATCCAGCAAGAGAAAGAATCAGAAGCAAGCTCATCCAGCAAGAGAAAGAATCCCTGGTGGACACCCTCTGGCAGGCTAATGCCAGCATCTTCAGTAAGATTTCTCCGCCCTGTATTTCTATAGTCTGGATACTTTGAATTGTTGAACTCATGCGATTCTTGTTGGAATTTGCAGCTCCTATGGGTTTAACCAGATCGCCTCCTCTGGCCAAGGAATGCATGGTTCTTGCCGGCAACTTTATCAACACCGCCATCACCCAAGCCAAAGAGATCGCCAAGCCCCTCCAGATACACATCAAGGCCTCGGACTCCATGGCAAAGTACACGCAGATTCTTCGTCGAGCCCCCGAGCATATCACAAGCTGGAAAGCTTCATGTGCACGGGCTGGCGCAAGGATGGCGCTGTCTATGGTGAAGGCACACTACGAAGATGCCGACATTGACACGGTGACCTCTGGCATCCCCGACGTTGATGATGACGACAAAGAAATTGATCACGAAGCCATCTTGTCATCACTCGCGGGTTATGACACCAGAGTTGCCAAGTTGGTGGATATCAACATCTTCGTGCCCATGAACACCATCGACAACGTCAACCAAGATTCCTCCGAGTCCCACCAAAGTGCCGATGCTGAGGGTGATTCTCCGGCCGATGATGATGCTGCTTCCAAGTCTCCTGCGCCCAAAGAATGAAAAACACTTTGTAATATTTGTTTCCCCTTTGGTGTATGCGCGGAAAAAACTTGATGATGTAACTTAAGGCGGAAAACAATGGTTATAATTTTCCTGCTACTTAAGAACTTAGTTCCCAGCATGTATATATATTTTAAGCAAGTGCTGGCTTATCCATTACTTTGGTTCTTATGCTTGACTTTTCGTGAGTCGGAAGACTTGTTGTCGGAACCATGCGCTTAGGTGATGATGCCCAATGGCACCGTCAATAACCTAAGCACAAAATCGCCGACAATAAGTGCCAAAAGTCACTACTCCAGAATCGACATAAAAACAACAAAGAACGTGTAGACCAGAAAACTTAAGCTAACGCCCGTAGGCGGAATTTTCACAAGTGCAAATGCAATACTTGTGCATAAAGGTTTTACATGATCCAAAAATGAACACTAAAGGAGGTAAAAGACTCAAAAATATGAGTGAACCAAAGAGCTTTATTTCATTTATAATATAAGAGGTACATAATTAGATAAAAAATGTTAAGTGTAAAAAGGACGTAGCTGTGCTATGTTCCATGGCCAATCAAGCTCCGGGTAGTCATCATCCGGGTCACGTCGCTTACGCTTATGATCTTCATTGGGTCTATCCTTTAGTTTACGATTGTCAACAAGGTAGTAAGACCCATTGAGCAGCGCTTTGCTTATGATGAATGGTCCTTCCCATGGCGGGGATAATTTGTGTGACTTCTTCTGCTTAAGTCGGAGCACCAGATCCCCCTCTTTAAACGAGCGATGCTGAACGCGGCGACTATGGTAGCTGCATAGCTTCTGCTGGTAGATGACGGATCTTTGGCATGCCAAAACGCGCTCCTCCTCAAGAAGGTCCACATCCAGGCGTCTGGATTCTTCAGCGTCATCCTCGTCGTAGGCGGCAACTCTTGGTGCATCGTGAAGGATGTCGGAAGGCAGGATGGCTTCTGCTCCATATACCATGAAATAAGGTGTGTAGACGGTGGATCTGTTGGGTGTAGTTCGTAAACTCCACAACACAGATGGCAATTCTTCCGCCCAGGCTCCAGCTGCTCTATGTAGCGGTGCCTCAAGACGTGGCTTGATTCCCTGCAGAATTAATCCATTGGCTCGCTCAACCTGACCATTGGATTGTGGGTGTGCCACAGATGCGAGGTCAAGTCGGATGCCTTTCTCCCAGCAATATGCCTCCACTTCTTCGAGTGATAAATTGCTGGCGTTGTCGGTGATAATGCTATGTGGGAGACCAAATCTCACCACTAGATCTCGGACGAACCTGAGGGCAGTTGCCCCATCAAGCTTTCTAATGGGTTTAGCTTCTATCCATTTAGTGAATTTGTCAACTGCTACAAGCAGATGCGTAAACCCACAAGGTGCCGTCTGTAACGGTCCTACCATGTCTAGCCCTCAAACTGCAAACGGCCAAGTTATTGGTATTGTTCGCAGTTCTTCAGCAGGAACATGTGGTTGTCGGGCATAATACTGGCATCCCATGCATGTCTCAACCAGCTTGTCGGCGTCCGCCTTCGCGGTCAGCCAGTAGAATCCTTGCCGGAAGGCTTTCGCGACCAACGATCGAGGAGCGGCGTGGTGCCCACAATCTCCGAGATGGATTTCGCGTAGGATTTCCATACCTTCTAGCTGAGAAACACACTTTAGGTATACACCAGTAGTGCTCCTTTTGTAGAGTTGCCCATTGATTATGGTATAACAATTTGCTCGTCGTACTATTTTCCGTCTTTCGACTTCGTCGTCGGGCAAAATTTCGTGTTCGAGATATTCCATGAACGGTTTTGTCCAAGCTGGAGGGACCTTAGTCACCATGTTGATGAAAGAGTCAGCTCTATCCGGGTTGTCAATGTCGACTCCCTTCACGGATGGTGTGCGCAGGTGCTCTAGGAAAACTCCTGGCAGAATTCGCTTGCGCCCTGATCCTAGCTTAGACAGCAGATCAGCCGCATCGTTTTGTTCCCTAAGCACATACTTAACTTCGTAGCCCAAGAAGCCCTTGGCTATCTCGTCCACTTCGTCTCGATATGCCGCCATCATAGGGTTCCGTGCATTCCAGGTGCCAGCCACCTGCTGGGCAACCAAGTCGGAATCTCCACAGCAAACTATGCGCTTGATGCCAATATCCTTGGCTACACGTAGTCCGTGAATGAGTGCTTCATACTCCGCCATGTTGTTTGTAGCCTCAAAGTGGATCTGCAGAACGTAGTGTAGCTTGTCTCCTGTTGGTGACTGTAGCAATACACCAGCCCCCGAGCCGTTGAGCAGCTTTGATCCGTCAAAGTGCATCACCCAGTATTCTGGTTCTGCCAGTGGAGTAGCATCTGGCATCTCCATCCAATCTGCAACAAAATCCGCCAAGGCTTGTGACTTGATAGCGTCGCGTCTCTTGTAGGTGATCTCGAAGGTGGCAAGTTCAATGCCCCACTTCGCGACCCTTCCTGTAGCATCGCTATTGTTGATGATGTCGGACAATGGAGTCTTGCTCACCACTATGATTGGGTGCTCCTGAAAGTAATGCCTCAGCTTCCGAGAAGCAAGGAATACTCCATAAGCTATCTTTTGGTAGTGGTACGCTTGGACTCCGTCAAGACCTCGCTCACATAGTAAACTGGTTGTTGAACTCCGTGCTCATAGCCTGGTTCCTTCCGCTCTACCACGACGACGATGCTGATAACCCGGTTGGTTGCCGCCGTGTAAATTAACAGGGGCTCTCTAGGCTCGGGTGCTGCAAGGATGGGCGCTAAGGAAAGAATCTCCTTGAGCTGCTTCAATGCTGCGTCTGCTTCGTCCGTCCACGTGAATTTGTCCGCCTTCTTCAGCAACTTGTACAGCGGCAGAGCCTTCTCTCCAAGTCGGCTGACGAACCGACTAACTGCTGCAACACAACCTATTAGTCGTTGAATGTCCTTAAGGCATGTCGGACGGTTTATGTTCAAGATGGCCTTGATTTTCTCCGGGTTGACCTCAATTCCACGCTGGGAAACGATGAAGCCCAACAATTTTCCGGCTGGAACCCCGAAGACGTACTTCTTAGGGTTAAGCATCATGTTGTATTTCCGGAGATTATCAAAGGTTTCTTTTAAGTCGGAGATTAAGTAATTGACTTTTTATACATCACCACAATATCGTCCACGTAGGCGTGAACGTTCCGACCAATTTGGTCGTGAAGGCAACGTTGCATTGTCCGCTGGTAGGTAGCACCTGTGTTTTTCAGCCCAAAAGGCATCGTGACATAGCAAAACATGCCGTATGGGGTAGTGAACGAAGTGGCCAATTGGTCCGACTTCCTCATCTTGATCTGGTGGTATCTGAGTATGCATCGAGAAAACACAAAAGTTCCGAGCCAGCCGTCGAGTCAATGACTTGGTGAATGCGAGGCAAAGCAAACGGATCTCTGGGACATGCTTTGTTCAAGCCGGTGTAATCAACGCACATTCTTAATTCATTGGTTCCCTTTTGGGGACAAGTACAGGATTAGCCACCCATTGGGTGCGAAGGACTTCTCGGATAAATCTAGCCTTAAGTAACCTAGCTATTTCTTTGCCAATGGCGCGTCTCTTCTCATCTCCAAAGCGTCGTAGAGGTTGTTTCACTGGTTTGCATTTTGGATCAATGTTTAAGTTGTGCTCCGCAAGTTCCCTAGGTACACCTTTCATGTCGGTAGGTTGCCAGGCAAAGATGTCCCTGTTCTCATGGAGGAACTCAACGAGCGCGCTTTCCTATTTGGGATCCAGGTTCGTCCCAATGGCGGTGACCTTGCAGGCATCGCTTACAACAAGTTCCACCGACTTGGTCTCGATGGCGGCCTTGAACGCAGGAGCGGAGTCAGAGATCTGCTTCTTCGACGCGGGCATCTCTGAGTCATCGACCTTTCTCTGGATCTCCTTGAATTCTTCGCTGTAGAGGACAGCTTCTGCAACGGCTGCTTCGTTGATCTCGCAGTCCCTTGCCTTGGTAAAGCTTTCGGATACGGTGATGATGCCGTTTGGTTCGGGTATCTTGAGCTTGTTGTGATGAAGCATGGCTTGGCCATGAACGTGTGGAATATGTCGCGGCTGAATATGACGTGGTACACGCTCTTGAAGGGGACCACCTCGAAGGTCATGCACTCTTGACGGTAATTATTAACATCGCCAAAGGCGACCTAAAGTGTAATGCACCCAAGGGACTGAGCCTCCCGACCAGGAACTACGCCATGGAAGATGGTGTTGGTCCGCCTTAGGTTTGCCTCCGTCAAGTTCATCTTTTGAAGTGTATCCAGGTACATGATGTTGATGCTGCTTCCACTATCCACCATACACTTGGTGAACTCCACGCGGTCAATCAAGGGGTTGATGAGCATGGCGTACTGGTTCTCTGTGGGTATAAGGTCTGGGTGGTCAGTCCTGTCCCAAGTTATTGGAACCTCCGACCAGCGCAGGTACTGGGGGACTGGGGGGAGAGTAGCCATCAGGATCCTCAGAGAGGTCTTCTGTTATCGGACGGTAGGGGTGCCAAGGAAAGTGTGGTAGACTAGGGCCTTCTTTGCGAATGGGTTCTTGCCCTTGTCGTCGCTCTTGGCGGTGTGCTTGGGGTCAACGTCCTCATCCATGTCACTTGAATCCTTGGGCTCCTCTTCCTTCTTCTTCCCCTTGCCCTTGCCTCGTGGTATGTTCTTCCGACTTTGCTTGTAGCCGGACTCCGGGTCTTCCTTGAGGTCGTTGACGAACTTGTAGTGTCGATTGGTATGGGTGGCTTTGCCATTGACATAGAGGTGTACGAGGCATGGCATATCACGGTACTCCTCATAGGTTTGGGGAACATTGAGCGGCGCCGAGGTGGTTTCACTTCCTCGTTGCTGCCCACGACCAGCTCCCCTTCCTCGGCCACGTTGACCGCCCTCTCCTCGTCCTGCAAAAGTCATAGCGACCATGTTGGTAGATTGCTTTTCTTCTGGAGCGGTCTTCCGCTTTGTACTGCTGTTCCTCCGAGCTTGAGTTGGAACAGCCGTTGCCGGCAAGGATCCACGAACATCGTCGTCGGCAGCTACGAACTCACTAGCCAACTGAATCATCTGGTTCAAGTCAAGCTGGTGATTGTCCTGCAAGCGCTTCAGCTTATGTCGGAGCAGCGTGCCCCTCTCCAACCCATCGATGAAGGCGGCCATGGCGGTCTGAGCGTGCACTCCTGTGCAGGAATTCTTCATGTCCAGCCAGCGGGAGAGGTAGGCGTGAGATGTCTCGTCTTTCTCTTGCATGCACCGCTGTAGATCGCCCACAGTGCAGGGACGCTTGTATGTACCCTCAAAGTTCTTGGTGAACGCTTCTTGCATGTCCAACCAGTTGTAGATAGATTTATCCGGCAAGTCGTCGATCCATTGACGGGCCGTACCCGCCAACATTAATGGGAGGTACTTGACGGCGGTGTTGGGGTTGCCTCCGGCAATCTCCACCGCGTTGCTGTAGTCCTGCAACCATGTGGCTGGCTTGGCGGTGTCGTCATAGGGCTTGATGGTCTTGTCAATCCGGAAACCTTTGGGATAAGTTCCGGATCGTATTGCAGGTCCAAAGCAACGTGGTCCCAGGTATGGTACTTCCCAGGCCTCGTGGATCTTATCGATCCGTGAACGCGCATCGTATGGCTCCGGGTTCTTCTTATTCTTGTCAACAGGGGATGGGCTGCGTGAATGACACGGGCCTCCTCCGCCATGGTGACTGCTTGGTGGTGACGGAGGCAGAGGTGGCGGTGGATTAGCCTTCTTGCTGTTACCCTCCTGCGACGCCTCACGTCTGTCACGGTTGCTTGTCGGACGCGGAGGGTCATGGCGCGACCTGCTCTTATGTCCTTGGTTGCGCTCTCCGTCATGACGGGTCTGCTCCGCGTTGTCGCGGATGACGATGCCACACTGCTTTGGTGGGGGCATATCCGTACGATGGTGAGCTTTGTAATCTTTGCGATGTCGGGGAGATCGGGGCGGTGGCGATGGGCGACGAGGTCGGGCCTTTTCTCCATGGTTGGAGGATATGGGGATGGCATCCTTCCTGTTACGTGCATCCCTCCGTCTTCGTTCTGATGAACCCGTCTAGGACCCGACATCAAGAGGAGATCTGTCCCTTGGCGGTTTGTACTAGCTAGACTGGCAGAGCGCTGGGTTAGACTCAAGCCTCTGAGAGGTGGCCTTTTCCTGCTGCTTCACCGCCTTGGCCACTAGGTCATAGACCTGTTCCACTGCCTCAGGCGATCTATCCTGCTCCAGAAGGGTCTTGGCGACGGCGAGGTTAAGTAGTGGGGTGGGCATCACCTGCTTGCCTTCACTGTCAATGTATGGCTAGGCATGTGTTGGCTTAGAGGGAGCCCATCCTAGGTTGCGCCGTATGCCAGGATCGTTGATGACGCGAGCCGGAGCTTTCTTAGCCTTCTGCTGTTGTAGTAGAGTCTTGTACTCGGCCTCCATTGCTCTAGCTTTTCCTATGGACTTCTGCGTGTTGACCAGATCTCGATCTAGTTTAGCGCCTTGCTCCGCGATGGCTTGCGCCTCCTCCAGCAGCTGCTGGCGTTTTTCATCAAGCTGGGTCATGTTCCGGATATGAGCAACGGTCAGTGGCTCGACGAGGAGATTGACGTACATCACTCTATCAGCTGGAGTAACTTGGGCTGCTGCAGACGTAGATGCTGGAGGCGGCAAGTTTGTGGTGTTGTTGTTGCTCGGGCCGGTGCCGAGTTCCTGCGGCTGCTGCACTGGGTTAGGCGTCGTTAGCAGCAATAAGTGGCCCCTTCCCCTTTTCCAACGCCGTAGGCGGAGCTTGTCCGGGTTGATCTTCATCCATCGCCGTCCCAATGGTGATGAACACCCCTCGGGACGCGACGACGTTGTTGGCTTGCTCGTCGCACGAGTACTCCTCCTCCATCTCCTGCATAGCAGAGTCTAGCTCTTCTGGACTGAAATCTATCTCCTCTGAATCTGCACTGAAATCAGCATAAAGCGCGTCAATGACAGAGTCGGAGGGCGCCAAGACTTCGATGGCCAGGCGGTGGAGGTGCAACGGGCTCGACGATGACTGGAGGTGGTGGTGCTGCTACGATGATGGCGGCAGGAGGCGGTGGTGGCGGCTGCTGAATCGGAGGTTCTCCGTCTCTGAGCGCAAGCTCCATCTGGGCTGCCGTGTCAGCTGCTGCGTAGCTGTTGACGGTGCTCACCATCTCTTCGAGGGTGAGACGTCCTGTTGCTTGCTGCCGTCTTAAAGAATGTCGGAGAAGCGTGCTGCGGTCCAGTCCTTCCACGAAGTGATACAGAGCGTTATCATCGGGGTAGTGGGCTAGGTCGGCTCGTATACGGAGCCACCTGGCCAGGTAGTCGCGGGGGTTTTCGCCCTCTCTCTGAATGCAGCGCGCGAGATCGAAGATGGTAACCACGCCGATGAACTTGGATCTCTGTTGTCCAGACGCACGGACGAAGCCGACGGATTTGCAATGATCTTCCACCTTTATATCCTGCACAGGGGCGGTTTGGGTGGGCCTTGAATTTTTCCGATATTTTTCGGCAAACTCCGAAGAGAGATCCGACATTGATCCTTCCGTGAACGTATCCTGCCCGTAGGCGGTTCGTGCGGGTCTTGATGCTTTCCGATCTTTGCCGGCAAACTCCGAAGAGAGATCCGACATCGATCCTTCCGCGAACGTATCCTGCCCGTAGGCGTTCCGTGTGGGTCTTGATGCTCCTCCGACTCCCAGGGAACTAGTGCCCGAGTCGGTTTCGCCGATGAAGAGGTGGATGTCTCCGATAGGAACGATCGAACACCGCGTAGGGTTCGTCTTTGCCGGGATCCAGAACTCGTCGCGAGGGATGATCGGAATGTTGCCGGAGAAGAGAACACGACCGATGGCTACGGTTTCGCCTATTCCCGCGAAGATCTTGGTCCTCGCCCGCTGAAGAGCCTGAAGCGCCTCTTGCCCCACGGTGGGCGCCAATTGTCGTGGTATTGCCGACGAGTACGCCATGGAGGGGTCCTCATAGTGCGTGTTTAGAGACGTGGGGTAAGGCGGACGGTTGACGGGTACGAGGTAACACAGCTTACCCAGGTTCAGATCCCACAACGGTGGCGGAATCCTACTCCTGCTATAAATCACTATAAGGGCAATACGCCGAGTTACAGAGATAGGTTCACTGTGCGAGGTAATATGAATCTATACTAGGTTATCTGAGATTGTGTGCCCTAAAGGCTCCCATAGGCCCGACTTATATAGTCGCCAAGTCCTAGGGTTACAGGGAAAAGTCCTAGCCGGACAGGTTACAGAGTCCTACACCGTCTATCTCTAGTCTTGTGTATCTTGTACTCCAAGGCTCCGGGTACGCTGGTGACTCCATCGTAGTCTTCCTTTATCCGGCATGGGCCTCCCTTCTAGATCCACCTAACTGGGCCGCCCAGCAGGCCATAGGCCACGGTACCTACTATGGGCCACCGGGTTAGTCGGATAAGAGACATGCTATAAGGATACCCATATGGCATATCCCCAACATCACCTGCTCATTTTTCCAATTTCGTAGTGTGAACCTAGTTTCCCATCCTCCCTTTCATGTCCATATGCTCTCTTGGCCGCACTGAATAATATCATTTGTAGCGGAAGCAAACTTCAATACAGTTTGGAATAAACTTTTGTTATATGGAAGCTCGGTGTGTAAGTTTCTTCCCGCTTGCATATTACATGCTCAGTACCATGTACATATTTGCTTCTCGCAATGCTTCTACTAATCATAAGTTTTCATTCATACAGTGCTGAACATGGTCCAATGTGTGTGAGTTTTTCTTATGCAAATCCATAGCTTTATAACACTTATTATTTCTTTTTGTCATTTTCTTTGTTAAAACTTCACAATAAGGAAATGAGATAAAAATGTGATTTTTGTTTTTGTAAGAACTCCATATCAAGTAATATGACATCGCTTTGTATATAATTTACCTATTAATATGCACATATAATTATGCTTTCTTTCATGGACAAGTGTCATGGGAAATTTGAGTATGATGAGCATGAGCACATGGTTTTTGAAAAAATGCGATAAATGAAAAACTATAACATCAACTCGGATAACATAGAGGTGTTTTGTACAAGAAAACATGCAGAAGACACATGTACATGAGAAAAATGTGTTCTAACTTAGTAATACATCATATCAAATAAGGGATAGGTATGAATAGTTAAGTTATACATGCATGGAATTTAAGTGTGTAAGAACGAGTGGATTTGGTATATACCAGTTCGAGGGTACTATGATGAAGACGAGAAGATACATGCATGAAGGGGTGGTCGTTGTGCAATGAGCACAATGGCTAAAACAAGTTAAGAAGTTGTTTGATAGGAACCTCGACTCTTCTAAGGACCGCACTGAAGACACATAATATATTACGACAGATAGAGGAAGAATGTTGTGAAAGCAATAGTATCACACAAATAGATCAATAGGGTCGCATAAGTGCACCCATAAAACATGACATCAATAAATCCAGAAAATGACATTATTTCCTACACCAAAATGCAAAATGTAAATATCCACAAAATATAAAATTATTTCTAGGCCACTATGAAAAAAATAAAGATGTCGCCCTCGCGTTTGCGAGGACCACTGTGCTAGTAATTTTCTATTGTATAATAGACAATATTCGACATAGACATCAAGTTTGAAGGCGGAATCAATGGACCGGTAAGAGTCACCGTCTGTTGGGCTAATGATCCCGGTACTGGAAAAGTTGTAGCCCGCAACACAAACGACAACATTGTTATTGGTGATGTCCATGATAATGCGAGCAACCATCAAGATATGGGCTTCGTGTGGCCTAGCCGGCGGATCATACCACGCCGAGATCCAGCTTGTGTATGCAGTGTAAATTATGTTTAGGAAACTCTATTCCCCTATGTAGGAAGCAAGTAGCATGAACAATGTAATATATGTCGCTATTGCCTATTAAATAATTGTTTATAGAAACAAACTCTAGATGTGTAGGAAGCAATGTATGGTAACACCGGAGACAGTATGTGCTCCATAATGAAGCAAGCTATATGAATATTTGTGCAAAATTTAAGGAAATTTATTTTACATGAAAGCCGATTCTTCACATTAAGGAAACATAATTTTGGTGTGGATAGATAGAACTACTCCAATTTCATAGGAAGCAAAGGGCAGTAACATTGGGGGAAAATGTGATTCATCAGTGTGAAAATATTTCTGCTAACCGAAGCAACAGAAGCATAAATTTGTTGCACTAGAAGCAAACATCAATTATGTTGGAAGTAAAATACTTATGCTTCTATGTTTCCATGCTTCCAAATTCTACGACCGATTCACATATCTATAGGTTCTCCTGTGCCGGCACGTCGCGATTTTTCCATCTTTCAATGAATGTACTTTGGAACCATTTCGTAAACATGGGAGCAAATTGGACAAACACTGGAAACAAGATTAGGAAGTTACCTCAGAAACTGCTTCCTTAATATCTGCAATTTTTTCCTAAAAATCAGCAACTCATAGAGGCTATCGGAAGCACCTACGCGGATGTATACAAGAATAAAGAAGAGAACAAAATCAACAGACGTGCATTACAGAAACACTACATCTGGAAGCATGCAATCAGAATAATTAAGACCGAACCAATCAAATCCTCCACAAATTCCTCGAATTATATACGGGACTCTGTTTAAGATGGTACTGTCTGACAGCTACCGATCCAACGGATGAACAGTGGTCCGACGGAAAGCTCATATCGGCAACCGATTCCTAGTAGTGTGTAACATCCCAGCATTAAGGACCTAGCGAAGGATAGATTTAGGATTATGAATTGTTGCATGTATTCATCTACGAAAATGTGGGTAAATTTTTTGCCAAATAAAAACCTAAGTGATTAATGTTTCTTTCATACTTTGATATTAGGTTTAGTCTTAAAGGATGATTGTTATAAACTTTGAGATGATCTTAAGGAGTTATGTGTTTTCAAATGGATTTGAAATATTAGACTTGAGTGTTTGAATTATAATTCAAATGAATTAGATATAAATTTTGAATCTTAATTCAATTAAGAGATAAATATTACAACTTGAATTCTATCCAAAGATAAACAATAATGAATATAAAGTCTATTTCTTATCATCCACACATATAATCAAGTTATAAAATTATAACTTATTTGAATCATCCACATAACTTACAAAAGTAAATTTACAAAGAATAGGAATATTCTTTATTAATAATAATATAATCTTTAATACAATTGAATAAAATAAAGATTACATGAATAATAAAAGAAAATTACAAAAGAATAAGAAAATTACAATGGAATATTTACTAACTATACTATATCTAAATCTAAACTAAATCTTCATCTTTATCTTTCTACCTGCAAAACAAAGACTAAAAAAAACAAAAGAAGATTAGTGTTAGTATTATTTCTCTCAGACATGTCAGTGAAATGCACTTGACAAATTCATCATTGAGAAATGTTATAAAAGGGGCAAGTTTCACCAATAGGAAAGATTTCATCTTTCATAAATTCATTGCCAGAAGTCAGATGACAGCCAAGAGGGACAAATTCACCAGCCAGATGAAAGCAATCAGGTAAAAGTAAATATCCAGATTCTGAACATATCCACAAGTGCATAGGAGGAACACAAGCTAGACACACACCAGCATGCATATGGTATGTTGTCGACCTCACAAGCATAGCCCAATATCACAAAACAACAGCAAAGCCATGGGGGCACTAGTGCATCACCCCACTGCACAGCACACGAGAACAACCAGTGTAGAAAGCAGCTAAACCAAGCACCACAGCCAGCAACCACACCAACCAATGATCAACCAAACATCACCAGGATGGTGACATAAGGAGGGGGATGGATCAAGTGGACAGCAAGATCAAGCCCAGGAGCTAGGAGGAGTAGGCTAGCTCAAGAGAAAGCACAGGAGTCCAGCAAAACCAGATCAAGATCATCAACATCAACTTACTACACCATCATAAGATTATGCGGTGAGTTTCATAAAACCTTCACATAATCTAATCATCTTATTCAGAGAAAAGCATGTGTTGTTTTATAAAACAAACCCTCAAAAAGCACCCAAGTGGGGTGAATCCATCATAGGGGTTTCTTTTAAACTCTAAAGGCAAACAACAAAGTACCAAGATCCAACCAGAGCTCAGGGCAACATCCTTGCCCTGGTTGTCAAACTATATTTTACCATTCAATCATGCATATACCTATGATCTATTTCTAGGCACATCCCTAAAGGAAGGGTAGCGCCTTAGGAACAAATCCATAGGATCCATAACATCATTGGTCTTAGGGAATGCAAATAAGAGCATCTATATTTATCTATCAAAGCCAAGATTGTCTTAAGCATAAACTAACCAAATCCATGGTTTAGAATCAAACTTGTGTGCCATACATGATGGTGTCACAAGAACAATCCAATATGAATCAGGAAAGACAGTAAATCATCATAGATTCAGACAATCAACTAACTAATCATTTTCTTGTAAAACAGGAATCATAACTAGGATATTCCTATGATAGACTTTACTGTTTGAGATCATAATGATCTCAAACCACATGTTAATTCCCAAGCTAACAAAGACTAAGACGATGTGTATCTTATCATAATCATGACCATGAATCAAATAAACAGTGGAAAGCTATCAGATCATTAGCTTAACCAAGCATGTTTCCCAAACAACAATATCATCTTAATCAGATGCAATCTAAGCATCAAATCATCTAGTAAGCCACCAGGAACATCATCTATCATTTTTAAGCAACAAGATTCAGGCCAATAAACATTTAGCATGTGTACAGACCATCCAAACATGAACCAATTCATCCAGTACATGAAAAAGCACATAGCAGGAACCCTAAATGGATGATCATCTTAATCTGAATCAGACAGTGGCAAGAGAGGACACAACCAACATCTAGCATCAAATCAGCAAGCACATAAAGCACCAGGGGTAAGGAACCAAACTCATTGTAGGTCCTCGCTGAAGAAATTGAAGAGGAAGCAGATTGGCCGACGAACCCGCGGCGGCACAGGGAGCACCCAGGGGGCGCTGCAACCTGCACCAGCCACTGCGGCGACCATAGCAGCACACGAACTCACCACACCACCACAGGCGATACCACGATGGCGGCAGTAGCACTTGAACACATGCCAAACCCCAAACCCTAGGGTTCAGAGAGGCATCGACCCATTACAGGAGAGCCCTAGGCTCAAATCCAATTGGATGGAATGAACGGGCATCATAGACAACCCCCAATTGCACCATGGCGGCGACAAGAACGGCCGACGGCGGAATCGACGATCGGCCACGAGTGCGGTCGTCAGAGGAGGAGAGGATAAGATCGAGGGAGAGAGAGGCAGTGAGGAGTGGGCCGAGCTGGGCCAGACCCTTCGGGGTGGCTCTTTTATCTAGAATTAATGGGCCACTAGGGCCCAATAAGAATAATCAGCCCAGAAACAATTCCAGGCATGTTTCAAAAAAATAAAAGACCAAAATACCCTTGGAATTAATAAAATTCTAGAAAATAAAATAAAAGTCCAAAAATTATAAATAAAATATTTTTGGATTCACAAAAATCCAAACTACTCAAATAAATTAAAATATAAAATTTTAGACATTTAAATTTTATTAGGATTTTTGTAAATTATATATTACTTATTGAATTTTACAAAATTATTGAAGGGCGATAAAATTAATTAAAATTCACTTTTACTATGTATTAATATTATAGTATTTTAGAAAAATACTAAATAAATATTTAATCACCATTTTTAATGTATAATTAATAATTCCTAAAAGAATTATTAAATCAATAAAAGTCAAATAAAAGGGAAATAAAATAAAATAACTCAATATATGTTATAAATATTAAAAAGTAATATTTATAAATCCTTTATTACTAAAAGGGAACTTTTTGGGGTAAATGCATTACATTACTTGCATAATCATCTTTGCTTCTTTAAATATTGTCCTTACCGGGCAATAATGATGTTTTTGTAGAACTAGAACCTCAAGGTCCAGTGCAAGCATCAGACTTCACTACCTTGCCATCACAAGGCAAGTTCATCACTTGCTCATGTCCTTTGAAGAGTCTTTATCAAAGTATTTGCAAATTGTGTGTTGTCATATATGCTATATAAAAAAGAAAATATTATTTTCATAAATAAAGAAATCATTGATATCATCCTAAGTGGTGATAATGGAGCAATAGAACTTAGGGTTCTATTTGCAACAATGATGATCAAGTAGGGACTTAATAACCCCTGACATCAGTGATTCTAGCACCGTATATTACGCGTTAGCCATGAGATTTGGAATGGGACAGAGAAGTCAGCTGTATCTTCTTCCTCTCGCATGAAGCCGGATGTGCAGGTCGTGGCTGTTATCCTCGTAGCGTGCATATTAATTGGTAATTCGTAGAGGATATGCAGCATATGGGTGGGAACCCTCATCGTCCCACGATAGTTCTGGCATCTAACGGTTTGTACAAACCATTGCCGTAATTCATTATGTGGGCATGGTGTACACCAAGGAGGCATGCGGGGTCGCGAAGGGGGCAGTGATTGGCTTGGACCAACTACTGGGCCCCACATCATGGAATTGTGGACGGTAAAGTATGCCCGGTTGTGCA
Source organism: Avena insularis (assembly GCA_023614405.1). Lineage (NCBI taxonomy): Eukaryota > Viridiplantae > Streptophyta > Magnoliopsida > Poales > Poaceae > Avena > Avena insularis. The sequence continues at coordinate 860,089 of JAJUPC010000062.1, forward strand.
ACAAAGAGTTGATCTCTCATGGGTAAAGTAACGCACCTCTGTAGAGTGTAAGAAATGTAACTTGTTACTCCCTGTTCCGGGAAGGAGCTACGAACGCGGCAGGAAAGGAACTCCATGAAAGTTCTGGTCAACCTGTGAAGGTTGATTGTCATAATTTTTCAGAATAAAATAAATCTTTGAAGAAAGATTTACAAAAACTACATAGTGCCAAGGATTTATAATCCGAGGTGGTAGTTAGAGCAGCAAACTTCCCACCTTGCATATAATGAACTTGTTGGGTAACGCTATTACTCATTCTTTCCTTTGATCCCTTGATTAGACTCTGAGGATCCCGAAGACGTGCCAATGTATGCAGCCGAATGTCAAGAATATGTGTTCTACGAGGAACCTGATCTGTCCGGAGGAGTTGAAGGAGTGGATTACGAGATCCACTACGGTGTCGATGAGAACGAGTCAAATTAAGTACCTAGTTAGTAGTAACTAACGGAGCCGAGAAGCATGAACTCTATAGAATAAGCTGCTGAGCTCAACTCCTAGTCGGAGTTGCTAAATTTCCGTTGAACGCTTTATATTTTGGTTTGTAAGTTGGATCTTTTGGAAGTCTTGAACTTCTGGTATTGTAATAATAATAATGTGTATACATTTTTAATATGGACCCGCAATGTTTCTGGTGTACCACTCTGAGGGATGTGATATTTACGAAACGGTGTTCTGTGAATGTCATGTCAACGACTATAGTGTACTACACATGCAGTGGTATGCTGGGTCACCGCAGTTGGTATCAGAGCAAATTGCTTTGACCTTAGGTTGGAAACCTAGTAAAGGGTATTACCTATAGGAAAATTTAGCAACGATAAAGAATTCTCTAAAAGTGATGTAATGGGTATTCAAATGAGAATATTCCGTTATATATTTTAGTGCGATAATTCTTTGTTATATATCATTGGATACTAATCAAAAATTATTTTTCTGATATACAAAGATATGGCACCAAAGTTTCCAAAACGTACTTTGGTAAGGAAAGAGGAGACTCTTGATGATTATCAAGGATCATTCACAGACCAACTTCCTCAACTTTTAAAGCTCTTTAGTTGTCCCACTAGAATTCAAATAAACACTATCACTTACCTCGATGGTCGAAGGTTAGCCAAGTATCGTGTGAGTATCCATCTTCCAAAGAAGCTTGGATTATATCACGATCTACCTATAGGGGAAGGTAGGAGTCATTTAGCAGCCTATCATGTTGCTGTTGTGGAGGCGATAGCTAATATCCGGGAGCAGAAAACCAAGGAGCTAGAAGGTAGCACATTCTCTGTGATACATCATGATTCTATAGACTCGGAGCCTATACCGGATCATCTTAATTTGGTTAAGAAGCATCCTAAGTTAGCTTCCAAGTTTATGGATAGATATCGGACACTCTTTGCGTCTTTTTATAAGACTCATCAAGTGATTGTTGAAGACAAAAATGACATGTTATAGGATCTAACTGATCCGGAACAGAGGAAGCAGTTATCATTCCAGTTAGAGAAAGAAGCAAGTAGTAGTGCAACACCTATCTTTAAGGATATACCTATAGATCCGGAATCTTTTATACCATATCCTTATTCACCAAGACCTGAACCTACACATGATCCTACTATGGATATGCGATATGTAGTACCACAGGGCTCACAGGATGGTTCTGACTCAGAACTTCCTATTGAGAATTCAGATGGTTGGAGAATGGGATCATATAATGGATCTCATGAACACCAGATGTCCACAGATGGTTCCGACAGGAATGTTGGACAATCTAGTTGGATGGTGCAAGGATGAACCCTAATAATAGTAGTAGAAATACCATGTCAATAGATATCCAGGATGAAGAAGAATATCCTGAGGAGAGAGTGTTTGAATCATCAACATCTTCTCAAAACCCAGGGAATATACATTATCCAGTGTTTAACTATCTTGCCCACAAGAGCACCTGGGGAGCAGCAGGATTTGTGTATCCTGTTGACAACTCCAGAAATGAAGCTCCGGAGATGCAGGCTGGAGATAATGTTGAATATGTTTCTGAAGACTTTTCAGCTGAGCTGGAGGGAGTCAATGCGCTCAGGTTGAGTAATGACTCAAGTCCTGACACGTCAGATATAGAGTATGTTCCTTCTGGAAGGCCATATGTTCCACAAACTGTGCGACGAACAACACGTCATCATGGTTAGACATCAGGCATGTACGATGAACGTGGTTACTATTAGAAGGAGACAATTAGTCAATAGTATCAAGTATTGTGTATTGTACCCAAGTAATAAGGTAGTTTTGTAACGATACCTATATGGTATATGTTGTAATGAATTTGTATCATTATGTAAAATATGTGAAATGCATATTTGGATTTTCTTTGGATCTTCATTGTGTGACTAGTTCTGTGCGTAAAGTCCAGCTCAGAACACATGTGCATGATGTAATTATGAGTATTCGCTTTATGTTGCAGGACTAGAGGGTCATGGATACGGGTGTAGAAATGGAAACTGAGCAGCAGCGGATGGAGCGAGAGGCCAAGGAAAAGGCCGATGCAGATGCAGCAAACCAAGAAGCATTACCACCACCAATGAGGTCGTTAATGGAGCAGAACTTTATGCAAATGATGTAAGAGACCCAGAACAAGTTCATGGAAGAGCTGCTGGGGCGAGCAAATAAAGGGCACCTGAAGGTGGAGGAGTGAGTCTATCTGATTTCCAGAATGCAAGACCGTTACCTTTTGCATTAGCTCCTGAACCAATGGATGCAGAAGACTGGCTAGCAGATACAGAAAGGAAGCTGAAAACTGTGGGTTGCAATGATGAGGAAAAATTGAGGTATGCAACTCATCTGTTGGACTGGACCTCAAAGATCATGGTGGGAAAATCAGTCAGCCATGCAACAACCAGGAAGGGAGTTTACCTGGGAGGAGTTCAAGCAGAGATTCCGTGAATATCATGTTCCGTAAAGTGTCATGGAGTTGAAGCGGAGAGAATTTGAGGAGCTTCAGCAAGGATATACTAGTGTCATGAAGTACATCCGGGAGTTTAGCCAACTGTCTCGTTATGCTGAGGAGGATGTTAACACTGAAGAGAAGAGGAAGAAGCGTTTCTTGCATGGATTAAATCCGTTTGTGAAGATGCAGCTAAGGTTAGCCAATAAGCAAACTTATCAGCAGTTGTTGGATGCAGCCATTACTTTTGAAGATGACTACAAGAATGTCCAAGAGGATCAGAGGAAGAGAGCCAAGAAGAAAACTAAGAGAATTCAGGCAAGTAAACCTAAATCAAACCTGGAGTTCAAACCTCGGAATAGGAATTATGGCAACAACAACAATAACAATAACAATAACAAGGGCAGTGGTGGAAATCAATCCAATCCAAGAAGGAATGTTATCTGTAACAATTTTGGAATTCTAGGGCATTTCTAGAGGGAATGCAAAAAGCCTGTAGTGATATGTTACAGTTGTGGTCAGAAGGGGCATATCAAGCCAAATTGTCCGAGCAAACCACCAGGAGGATGTCCTACCAAGGGAGGAGGGCAAGCCAGTGGAGATAATGGACAGCCCAATAAAGGAGGAAATAATGGCAAGAACAACAATGGCAAGAGAAACCGACCTACTGGAAAACTGAACTGTGCAACCCTCGAGGAGGTGGATAATTCGGAGCATGCAGTGATAGGTACGCTCAATATCCTTACCAATCCCGGCAAAGTTCTATTTGATACTGGTGCAACTACTTCATTCATTTCTGAAGAATTTTGTGATAAGTTCGGGATTAGAAGGGCAACGTTAGAAAGTCATATGACCGTAGTTACGGCAGGAGGGAATGTGATTGTACGCCACATAAAACAAGATCAGGTTATCTCAATCTGTGGTTGTACATATTTCGCAGACCTTTATGTGATTCCTTTGAAGGGAATTGCAGTAGTGTTGGGGATGGATTGGATGATGGAACATGGAGCTCAGATAAATTGTGAGGAGAAAACTATCTGAATCAAAACTCCAAGTGGAGCAAGGATAGTTTACCAAGCAGATAAACACAGTCATATCATGGTGGATCTGCAGTTGAATTCAATGAAAGAAGTTAAATTAGAAGAGATTCCTATAGTTAATGAATTCCAAGATGTTTTTTCAACAGAGTTACCAGGAATGCCACCAGACCAGGAGATAGAGTTCACCATTGACCTAATACCTGGTACAGCACCAATAGCTCAAGCACCATATAAAATGGGACCCAAAGAGTTGAAAGAACTCAAAGAGAAAATTGATGAGTTAGCGAGAAAAGGATTTATACAGGAAAGTGTATCTCCATGGTGAACACCAGTAATCTTTGTGGATAAGAAAGATGGTGGAAGACGGATGTGTGGTGATTATAGAAATCTGAACAACGCGACTATCAAGAATAAGTATCCTTTACCAAGAATTCAAGATTTGTTTGATCAAGTGAAAGGAGCTGGAGTATTTTCAAAGATTGATTTAAGATCTGGATACCATCAAATAAAAATCAAGACGGAAGATGTTCCTAAAACAACATTTGTCTCAAGATATGGACACCATGAGTATCTGGTAGTACCATTTGGTTTGACCAATGCACCGGCAATATTCATGAATCTGATGAACAAGATCTTCATGCCATATTTGGACAAGTTTGTCAGCTTCTTTATTGATGATATTCTGATATATTCCAAGGATAAGGAAGAGCATGCTGACCATTTGAGAATAGCATTGCAAACTTTAAGAGAACATAAGCTTTATGCTAAGTTCAGTAAGTGTGAGTTCTGGCTAGATGAGGTAGAATTCCTCGGTCATGTGATCAGTAAGGATGGGATTGCTGTGAATCCATCTAAATTTCAGTCGGTACTAGAGTGGACTACACCGACCAATGTGAAGCAAATTCGAGGTTTCTTAGGAATGGCTGGTTATTATCGGAGATTCATTGAAGGTTTCTCCAAAATAGCCAGACCAATGACCAAATTATTAAGGAAGAATACACCATTCAAGTGGGATGAGAAATGTGAAACAAGTTTCCAAGAGTTGAAGACTAGATTAACCACAGCTCCAATTTTAGCAGTTCCTAAAACAGGGAAGGATTTCACCGTTTACTGTGATGCATCTCAAGAAGGTTTGGGTTGTGTATTAATGCAAGATCGGAAAGTGATTGCTTATGATTCAAGACAATTGAAACCACATGAAGTCAATTATCCAACTCATGATTTAGATTTAGCAGCAGTAGTTTTTGCACTAAAAGGATGGAGGCATTTTCTTTATGGAGTCAGATGTGAGTTATACACTGACCATAAAAGTCTCAAATATTTCTTCACTCAAAAGGAATTGAATATGAGACAAAAGCGGTTGGTTGGAACTAATCAAGGATTATGATTTAACAATCAACTACACTCCAGGGAAAGCAAATGTTGTGGAAGATGCTTTAAGCAGAAAGAGTGCAAATACTCAACCTAGCAACAGGGAGCTACCAAAAGAGTTACAGATGGACTTGGAAAGATTAGAACTTCAATTCATCAAAACAGAGGTTCTTGGAGGATTAGCTACTATGCAGGTAGTTGCAGAGCATGACAGTGATCTTAAGCAAGAAATTTTTAGACATCAAGAAGAAGATCCTTTTATTGCTGAGGAAATTCGGAGGATAACTCAAGGGAAAAAATCAGTTTTTCTCCTTGGGGATTATGGGTCTTTATGGTTCCAAGACCGTCTATGTGTTCCAGATGTGACTGAGATCAGAAATGTCATACTAAAAGAAGCACATGATACACCCTATTCTATACATCCGGGGAGTACTAAGATGTATATGGATTTAAAGGAACTATTCTGGTGGAATAACATGAAAAGAGATATTGCTAAATATGTATCGGAATGCCATACTTGTCAAAGGGTGAAGGCTGAACATCAAAGTCCAGTAGGACCATTAAAACCTTTAGAAATTCCTGAATGGAAATGGGAGGAAATAGGTATGGACTTCATTACAAGATTGCCTATGACACCAAAAAGGAAGGATATGATATGTGTAATTGTGGACAGACTTACAAAGAGTGCACATTTCATTCCGGTGAACCAAAAGGATAATGCTGAGAAGTTAGTTGAAGTATATGTCAAAGATATAGTAAGTAAGCATGGAGTACCCAAAAAGATCATAACTGATAGGGGATCAGTGTTTACTTCAGCATTTTGGAAGCAATTGCATGAAGCACTTGGTTCAAAGTTAGATTTCAGCACGGCATATCATCCGGAGACAGGAGGTCAAACTGAAAGAACAAATCAAATACTAGAAGACATGTTGAGAGCTTGTGCACTAGATTTTGGAGGAACATGGGAAGATCACCTACCATTGGCAGAATTTTCTTATAATAATAGCTATCAGAGTAGTCTAAAGGCAGCTCCATATGAGGTTTTGTATGGAAGGAAGTGTAGATCACCAATATGTTGGTATGAACCTGGAAGAAGCAAAGAATTTGCGCCATATTATATCAAGGAGAGAGAAGACATCATTGATAACATCGGGGATAGATTGAAAATAGCCCAGAGCAGGCAGAAAAGTTATGCGGATCAAAGTCGAAGATCATGGCATCCAGAAGTGGGAGATATGGTCTATTTGAAAGTAAGTCCAATAAAAGGAGTAAAAAGATTCGGAGTTAAAGGGAAATCGAGTCCAAGATATATCGGACCATTCAAGATACTGAGTCAAAATAGAACTATAGCTTATGCTTTAGAGTTACCATCAAGATTGGCTCAAGTGCATAATGTTTTCCATGTGTCACAACTTCGCAAATGTTTGAAAGTTCCAGATGATGCAATCACACATCAAGAGATAGAACTACAAGAAGACCTGACTTATATTGAAAAGCCCTATAAGATTCTGGAAGAAAACCGGAAAAGATTAAGGAATAGAGCAATCAAATATTGCAAGGTACAATGGGAACATCACCCTGAAAGGGAAGCCACATGGGAGAAAGAAAAGGATTTAAGAAAAGCTTATCCAGAACTATTCAGGTACATCTCCACAAACTTCGGGACGAAGTTTAATTTAAGGGGGGAAGTCTGTAACATCCCAGCATTTAGGACCTAACGAAGGGTAGATTTAGGAATATGAATTGTTGCATGCATTCATCTATGAAAATGTGGGTAAAATTTTCGCCAAATAAAAACCTAAGTGATTAATGTTTCATACTTTGAGATTAGGTTTAGTCTTAAAGGATGATTGTTATAACTTTGAGATGATCTTAAGGAGTTATGTGTTTTCAAATGGATTTAAAATATTAGACTTGAGTGTTTGAATTATAATTCAAATGAATTAGATATAAATTTTGAATCTTAATTCAATTAAGAGATAAATATTACAACTTGAATTCTATCCAAAGATAAACAATAATGAATATAAAGTCTATTTCTTATCATCAACACATATAATCAAGTTATAAAATTATAACTTATTTGAATCATCCACATAACTTACAAAAGTAAATTTACAAAGAATAGGAATATTCTTTATTAATAATAATATAATCTTTATTACAATTGAATAAAATAAAGATTACATGAATAATAAAATAAAATTACAAAAGAATAAGAAAATTACAATGGAATATTTACTAACTATCCTATATCTAAATCTAAACTAAATCTTCATCTTTATCTTTGTACCTGCAAAACAAAGACTAAATAAAAAACAAAAGAAGATTAGTGTTAGTATTATTTCTCTCAAACATGTTAGTGAAATGCACTTGACAAATTCATCATTGAGAAATGTTATAAAAGGGGCAAGTTTCACCAATAGGAAAGATTCCATCTTTCATAAATTCAAAGCCAGAAGTCAGATGACAGCCAAGAGGGACAAATTCACCAGCCAGATGTAAGTAACCAGGTAAAAGTAAATATCCAGATTCTGAACATATCCACAAGTGCATAGCAGGCACACAAGCTGGACACACACCAGCATGCATATGGTGTGGTGTCGACCTCACAAGCATAGCCCAATCTCACAAAACCACAACACGGCCGTGGGGGGCACTAGTGCATCACCCCACTGCACAACACACAAAAACATCCAGTGTAGAAAGCAGATAAACCAAGCACCACAGCCAGCAACCACTCCAACCAAGGATCAACCAAACATCACCAGGATGGTGACATAAGGAGGGGGATGGATCAGGTGGACAGCAAGATCAAGCCCAGGAGCTAGGAGGAGCAGGCTGGCTCAAGAGCAAGCACAGGAGTCTAGCAAAACCAGATCAAGATCATCATCATCAACTTACTACACCATCATCAGATTCTGTGGTGAGTTTCATAAAACCTTCACATAATCTAATCATCTTATTCAGAGAAAAGCATGTGTTGTTTTATAAAACAAACCCTCAGAAAGCACCCAAGTGGGGTGAATCCATCATAGGGGTTTCTTTTAAACTCTAAAGGCAAACAACAAAGTACCAAGATCCAACCAGAGCTCAGGGCAACATCCTTGCCCTGGTTGTCAAACTATATTTTACCATTCAATCATGCATATACCTATGATCTATTTCTAGGCACATCCCTAAAGGAAGGGTAGCACCTTAGGAACAAATCCATAGGATCCATAACATCATTGGTCTTAGGGAATTCAAATAAGAGCATCTATATTTATCTTTCAAATCCAAGATTGTCTTAAGCACAAACTAACCAAATCCATGGTTTAGAATCAAACTTGTGTGCCATACATGATGGTGTCACAAGAACAATCCAATATGAATCAGGGAAGACAGTAAATCATCATAGATTCAGACAATCAACTAACTAATCATTTTCCTGTAAAACAGGAATCATAACTAGGATATTCCTATGATACACTACTGTTTGAGATCATAATGATCTCAAACCACATGTTAATTCCCAAGCTAACAGCACTAAGACAGTAGTTGTATCTTATCATAATCATGACCATGAATCAAATAAACAGTGGAAAGCTATCAGATCATTAGCTTAACCAAGCATGTTTCCCAAACAATAATATCATCTTAATCAGATGCAATCTAAGCACCAAATCATCTAGTAAGCCACCAGGAACATCATCTATCATTTTTAAGCAACAAGATTCAGGCCAATAAACATTTAGCATGTGTACAGACCATCCAAACATGAATCAATTCATCCAGTACATGAACAAGCACATAGCAGGAACCCTAAATGGATGATCATCTTAATCTGAATCAGACAGTAGCAAGAGAGGACACATCCAACATCTAGCATCAAATCAGCAAGCACATAAAGCACTAGGGGTAAGGAACCAAACTCACCGTAGGTCCTCGCTGAAGAAATTGAAGAGGAAGCAGATTGGCCGACGAACCCGCGGCAGCACAGGGAGCACCCAGGGGACGCTACAACTTGCACCAGCCACTGTGGAGGACATAGCAGCACACGAACTCACGACACCACCACAGGCGAGACCACGATGGCGGCAGTAGCACTTGAACACATGCCAAACCCCAAACCCTAGGGTTCAGAGAGGCATCGACCCATTGCAGGAGAGCCCTAGGCTCAAATCAAATTGGATGGAATGAACGAGCATCGTCGACAATCTCTAGTTGCACCATGGCGGCGACCATAGTGGCCTGGCCGGCCATGGGTTGGGGTCAGAGGAGGAGAGGATAAGATCGAGGGAGAGAGAGGCAGTGAGGAGTGGGCCAAGCTAGGCCAGACCATTCAGGGTGGCTCTATTTCTAGAATTAATGGGCCACTAGGGCCCAATAAGAATAATCAGCCCAGAAACAATTCCAGGCCTGTTTCAATAAAAAGAAAAGACCAAAATACCCTTGGACTTAATAAAATTCTAAAAAATAAAATAAAAGTCCAAAAATTATAAATAAAATATTTTTGGATTCACAAAAATCCAAACTACTCAAATAAATTAAAATATAAAATTTTAGACATTGAAATTTTATTAGGAATTTTGTAAATTATATATTACTTATTGAATTTTACAAAATTATTGAAGGGTGATAAAATTTATTAAAATTCACTTTTATTATGTATTAATATTGTAGTATTTTATAAAAATACTAAATAAATATTTAATCACGATTTTTAATGTATAATTAATAATTCCTATAAGAATTATTAAATCAATAAAAGTCAAATAATAGGGAAATAAAATAAAATAACTCAATATATGTTATAAATATTAAAATGTAATATTTATAAATCCTTTATTACTAAAAGGGAACTTTTGGGGGCAAATGCATTACATTACTTACATAATTATCTTTGCTTCTTTAAATATTGTCCTTACCGGGCAATAATGATGTTTTTGTAGAACTAGAAGCTCAAGGTCTAGTGCAAGCATCCAACTTCACTACCTTGCCATCAAAAGGCAAGTTCATCACTTGCTCATGTCCTTTGAAGAGTCTTTATCAAAGTATTTGCAAATTGTGTGTTATCATATATGATATAAAAAAGAAAATATTATTTTCATAAATAAAGAAATCATAGATATCATCCTAAGTGGTGATATAATGGAGGAATAGAACTTAGGGTTCTATTTGCAACAATGATGATCAAGTAGGGACTTAATGACCCCTGACATCAGTGATTCTAGCGACGTATATTACGCGTTAGCCATGAGATTTGGAATGGGACAGAGAAGTCAATTGTATCTTCTTCCTATCGCATGAAGCCGGATGTGCAGGTCGTGGATGTTATCCTCGTAGCGTGCATATTAATTGGTAATTCATAGAGGATATGCAGCATATAGGTGGGAACCCTCATCGTCCCACGATAGTTCTGGCATCTAACGGTTTGTACAAACCATTGCCGTAATTCATTATGTGGGCATGGTGTACACCAAGCAGGCATGAAGGGTCGCTGATTGGCTTGGACCAACTACTGGGCCCCACATCATGGAATTGTGGACGGGAAAGTACGCCCGGTTGTGCAACAAGGAGTTGATCTCTCATGGGTAAAGTAACGCACCTCTGCAGAGTGTAAGAACTGTAACTTGTTACTCCCTGTTCCGGGAAGGAGCTACGAATGCGGCAGTAAAGGAACTCCATGAAAGTTCTGGTCAACTTGTGAAGGCTGATTGTCATAGTTTTTCAGAATAAAATCAATCTTTGAAGAATGATTTACAAAAACTACATAGTTCCAAGGATTTATAATCCGAGGTGGTAGTTAGAGCATCAAACTTCCCACCTTGCATATAATGAACTTGTTGGTAACGTTGTTACTCATTTTTTTCCTTTGATGCCTTGCTTAGACTCTGAGGATCCTGAAGACATGCCAATGTATGTAGCCGAATGTCAAGAAGATGTGTTCTATGAGGAACCTGATCTGTCCGGAGGAGTTGAAGGAGTGGATTACGAGATCCGCTACGGTATCGATGAGAACGAGTCAAATTAAGTACCTAGTTAGTAGTAACTAATGGAGCCGAGCAACATGAACTCTATAGAATAAGCTGCTGAGCTTAACTCCTAGTCGGAGTTGCTATTTTTAAATTTCCACTAAACGCTTTATATTTTGGTTTGTAAGTTGGATATTTTGGAAGTCTTGAACTTCCGATATTGTAATAATAATAATGTGTGTACATTTGTAATATGGACCCGCAATGTTTCTGTTGTACCACTCTGAGGGATGTGATATTTACGGAACGGTGTTCTGTGGATGTCATGTCAACGACTATAGTGTACTACACATGCAGTGGTATGCTGGGTCACCGCATAGTGCCTGAACTTTAATAATGTTTCAAAACGTATTCTTGTATGCATATAGACTACGCTACCTGTCAGCTCCTTCCTTCCACTGATGAGTTTGGTTTTCCCGAAATTTTGAAGTTCCATCGATGCTTCCCTTTTTTCGGTGTGTTCCAATAATGATGTCTTGGGGCCGATATGTTGCAGAGGTTCGGAAGTGGCTCGAGAAGCTGTTGTAGTGTGTTGTCCCTCCCACTTGGACGGAAGAATCGTCCGCGGTGATGCACGGTCTGTAGATCTACACGGTCATTGGAAAATAATATTTCTAAAATGAAATGTAGCAATTGAGACCAATTTTTGTACATGCATGAACAAAAATGTAAACAAGAAAGAAAGAGAAATGTATGATAAGACTTCCTACACTAGTTGAATATACTTCCTCTAGTTGCCATGACTATAAACCCAAGGACGACCATCACACAGACACAGAAAGTCAAGTACACAACAATAGAACAAGAACACACAAATGAACTAGCTAATTCTCTACTGGTAGCAACTGAACTGAGAATAAAATAGAATATAGGATGATAAAAATTACATAATTTGTATACCAAACGATCAAGGTGGACTCGGTATTATGTTGTTGGAAATTAAAAATAGATATTTAATGAGTAAATGGTTTTTCAAACTAATTAATGAATAAGGGGTGTGGCAAGAGAATTACTATATAACCAATATCCAAATCAAAAAGCATTATCTGAAGTTCAATCAAAACCGACTGATTCTCTATTTTGAAAAGGACTTATGCGGTAAAGAATGAGTTCTTTGATAGAGGTAATTTCAAAATTACATATGGTTTTGGAAGGATACATGGATTTGAGATACACCTTTGGCACAATAATTTCCATCTCTATACAATATTGTGCAACTGAAAAATGTTACCTTGGCTCAGGTTTTAGCTGAACTACCGTTAACCATTGGTTTTAGGAGATTGGTTAGTGATAATAAATGATCTTCTTGGTTACACTTATGCCAAACACTTGTGTTGATGTGTCTATCGGAGGATCAATATAAGTTTGTGTTGAACTTAACATCTTTCGGTCGTTCTCAGTGAAGTCCATGTATGAGGATCTAATGAATGGTCATATAGTATTTCTTCGAAAATATCTTTAAAAATTAAAAATCTTACTAATATTAAAATATTTATGTGGTTCCTAAATAACAGCATACTCCTCACAAAGGATAATCTGGATAAAAAGAATTGCATATGGTGTACGAATTGTTGTTTCTGTGGATCATAGGAAACTATAGAATATTTGGTTATATCATGCCCATTTGCTCGCCTTTTGTGGCGTATTATTAATTTTACTGACCTCCCCCCTTTGACTAATATAACAAAATATGTTTGTTGGTTAAATGGATTTGAAAAAGCAGCAAATGCTATAATTTGCATTGGTGTTTCAGTGTTCCATTTGGAGATGAAGAAATTAAATTACATTTAACAAACCAAAAAATAATAATATGATGCAGGTTATTCATATGGTGGCTCATTGGGTGCAACTTTGGACACTTCTACAATCGCGGGACCAGCGAAATACTATGGCTATGGCTAATGGTTGCAGATGTCTCCTTATGGTCACTCGGGATATCTTCCGCAGCCTTGTTAGCAGCATATTAGTCGACTACATGATGCTTAGTGGTCGCATGCTTCATATTTTTCGCCGGTTGATTCATGTATCAATTTTATGTGATCCTTAATTTGTAATATTTTGAAACGATGAACTAAATTCCATATTTTACCCTCTAGTATCACTTTTTTGACGCAAATTACCCCATTTAGCAAATTTTCATCCTAATTACCCCATTTAGCAAAAATTATGCCATATTTTACCCCGTTTAAAAATTTGTGAGCATTTTGACAGCTAATCTGGACCATTAGGCGATGCGGCGGCCACAATTGGCAGTAAATTCAGCCTATATCATACCTGATGCCAATCATAATGAAGTCTCTAGACATGATTCAACACGTGAGGTATACAGAGAAAAGGAAAAAACAATCACACACGCAAAACCAGCATCTTGCAGCAGCAGCAGCTCATTTGGATGCACTCCAATCCAGTTCAAGATTAGAAGTCCACGAAGACAAGGTTGTTGCATTATAGAGGATCATATCTCTCCACGTGAAGCTAAACTAATGTAACCAACGTGGGAAAATAGCAGAGCACTGATTATAGATGGGATGGGATTCGGTTTTCATACATGCAGTTGCCTCTGGCTCCGACGACCTCTGAGTTACGAATTGATGTCCTGATTTTGGCAAGAGATTGACGGGCCATGTTCCTACCGCTCTGGACCCATAGTTCAAAATGCTTGTAAAACTTTAAAAGGGGTAAAAAATGGCATAACTTTTGCTAAATGTGGTAATTAGAATGAAAAATTACTAAATATGGTAACTAGCGTCAAAAATGTGAAATTTGAAGGTCAAAAGTGGAATTTACTTTTTAATAAAAGGCTATGTGCATCGACGGATGCATAAGGCGGAGCTTAGCTCCCCTTATCAGAAAAAAATCATGCAATCTTGTCTTTGCTGGTAGCTATATGGTAACAGAACCGAGTTGCCCATCTGTATGATGGACCGGTCATGATTTTCATTGATTCTTTTCGGAAATTTCTGCTGTAAAAGTAATTTTGTTTATACTTTACATTACTATATCGCATCTATGTTAAGTACCCTCTCCGACCCATATTAGTTGACTCAAATTTGGCTAGATTTGGGTGAATCTAGACACTATTTAGTATATAGGTTCATCCAATTTTTGACAAATTCAAGTCAACTAATATGGGTCGGAGGAAGTAACGGTATGTGGCAAAGAACGATCGAACTGGCACACAAGCAGCGCTTCGAGGGCGGAACCGTGGAATAGAACGAAGGGGCATCACGGCGCTGGTTAATTGCAAAAGGTCGCAAAACACTTTAAGAGGAAGGCGCACAAACTGCGTAAACACCACGCAGCCGCATCGCCCAGCAAGCAAGGAACTTACATCCTCAATTGGCACCTCCTGCACTACCGATGTGTTCCCTGACTCCTCTAATTCCTAGGTAGCCTCTCAGTGTCAGCGATATTCTACAATGGTGGCGACGTTCTGGCATTGTTAAAGAAGGTGTTGAATGACATACCCAAATGGTATGGATACACATCTATAGATATCTCCTTTCACCAATCCTTCTCTCGGAGAATAATGTTGTCATTTATTTGATCGGTTTCTCCAACCATACAAATGCTAGTAGTTAAATTTTTGGTGGCAAACCAATCGAGCTTGCGGAGACTAACAAATGACGAGCTAACTGGTGTTAACAGCAAATCGAGACCTGAATCGGAAGTCGTTGCATAACTCCATGTCTCCATCTCGATCACTCCTCCACCGACCCGCCAAAATTAGCTACATGTATGGAAGAAATTTTATTCTAGAGAGAATGCATGCATACACATGATTGTTCCAGTTTGTTACGCATATACTTCTCTGCACTTCCACAGGGGAAAAGGGCACCAGGAGACCGCGATAGGTATAGAGTAGACAAAGAGATACTAGAAGAGAACAGAGACAAAACCTGCTATAAACTGAATTCTCTATCGGTTCCTTCTTAATTACTCTCTCCGTTTAGAAATATAAGATACTTTATCTTTGTTAATTGAATATATCTAGACGTATTTTAGTGTATAAGTTTATAGAGATTCAGAATGAACCTGTATACTAAAAGATGTATAAATACTATTTTACAAAGCTAAAATGTCTTATACTTCCTCTATTTCAAAATATAAGATATTTGACCTTTGTGAAGAAAATGTATCTAGACTTACTCTAGATACAATGTATCTAGACTTAGTCTAGATACATTACCTTCCTAAAGCTAAAACATCTTATATTATGAACTAGAGGAAGTATTTATGAACGGAGAGGTACAATCCAAACATTGTAGCAAACAAGTCGGCACCGAAGGGCACACCTAGCCACAGAGTTGTAAGGAGATTTTTTTTGGAAATGGGCTCATTTATTGTATAACTAAGATGCACACAGCCACACGAATGACAGAACTAGGGAATAAAAAAGTAGACAAGTATTAAAAAAATCACTATACAAATAATTGTCTTTAATTTAAGGTAAATCAATCATCAAATCACGCGGTCATCCATGTCGGAAGATAATATCCCTCGCCGTGTGCTCCAATCGCGTACATTCCTCCACAAATAAGTCGCGAAACTCCATGCGTTAGAGAATAATCCATGATCGGAGGATAGCCATGGCTTGATAAATACCTGCAGAGGAGAAGACACAATGTTATTAAAAATCTTGTCATTTATATAAAGCCATAAAAATCATATAATGGCAAGCGCTCTCACCCTAAACAAAGTTGCAAGGAGCTTGTACACCAAATTAATAGGGAAGTAATTCTACGGAATTCCAAGTAAAAAGGAGTAAATATGATTATCTCGGTTCAGCTCAACTCTAATCATGTTCCAAAAAGTATTCTTACAGGTATCTATCAACCTACGTACCCTTCAACTCCTTCCTTTGCTCGGATGAGTTTGGTTTCCCTGAAATTTTGAAGTTACCTCAGCGTTGTCCTCTATTCAGTGTGTTCCAGTAATCATGTCTCGGCGTTAGTCGCTTGGGTGGCAAAGCCATCCCCTTCAGTGGAGCACGTGGTGTGTTGCAAAGGTTTGGATGCGTCTCTTGTAGAGTGCCATCCCCTCCCACTTGGGAGGGGGGAGAGCTGTCAGTTTGAGTGGCACACGGCCTCGGGCCGGTGTGCGATTTTGTTGTATAAGTTTTGAGCCAATTTTTAGCGAACAATGTGTTGAGAGTATCCGTAGCAGATATCTGAGAAATGAATAATAGACTGCAAACCTGTTTTACAGTATGTCTCGTGTCAGGACAGAACCGCAAACCTGTTTTGTAGCATGCCTCGTGTCAGGCCAGAACAAATCCTGCATCCGACCCGACGCGGGACATGACGCAAAAATGGTTTTCAATAATTTAGGGTTTTAGGATTGATCCATAAAAAAATTTCAGGTTCTAAATAATGAGAATTCAAATTCGCAATAGTTTTGGGTTTAGAAAGCTTGGACTAGACGGAGCGGAAACCAAACTTGCACAAAAGTATCAATGAAATGCCCCAAATCTCAAGCAACATTGGATCCATCGACCACCTCCACCACCACCGCTAGCCAAAGCACCAACGGTCGATGCCATCACTACCACCGGTTCATGATTGCAAGATCTCCACCCTTCTAATCGCCCACCACTCTCTCTTCCTCTCATCCATTCCATTTGGATCGAACATCATCACTCGGTTGTCCTTAGCAATGATATGTGCCCTCATCATGGTCACCTCGAGAAGGATTCTTCACTTCTCGAAGTCTGTCTTGTGCTTCTCGTTATACTATATCTTAATCTTGGTGACATGCATGAGTAATGAGGGTACTTGCACATCATGTGTCTATGGAATGTGAGCCCGTACATGCTTCATGGAGGATTTGTTTTAAAAAATTCAAAATTAAAGATTTGAAAAGTTTCAGTAAAATAGGATACAAATAATGATTTTCAATGCACACATACAAGATCTTATGTGAAAATACTTTATATTTTGGTCTCCTAAAAAATTCAGATCAGTGCAATTTTGAATGAGCTTCCCTTTTTAAAAATTTGTCATATTTGTCTCTTATGTTGCGTCCCAAATATAATGTATTTTCCGTTAAATTATTGCATACATGTATTTCATACTGTTGGCTACATGTAGGTATTTTTTCTAAAATATTTGATGATTTAAAAAAAACAGGCACCATGGAGCTCGTGCTCTAAAGCGATTTCATGGAGTTGACCCTCTCTATTCGTCTTCCTCGAGATCTCTGGGCTAGGGTTTTCTAAAGCCGCCTACGATTCTTCGACTGCTACCACACTAAGCCCGCTCAGCCGCAACTTCTTTAGGCTGCCTCCCTCGGCCTCATCTCAACCACCGTGCGGCCATGTGCAAGGAGGGGTGCACGGAATCGTTGCTCCAGGTGGAGGTGTCGCGCAGGAGGACGAGCTAGCGGTGATGAGGTGATGCAAGAGGCAATGGGCTTGGAGACGCATCTCGAGGCAGGGTCTTTGGCATGGAGTTGAGCCTGCAGAAGATGAGTGGGACATCGACTCTGGGGCAGCACTGCATGGGAGAGGAGGCGTCTGGGTGGTTCACTCCGCCTAAACCTTCCCGTCCGTCCTTGCCTAGAGACGAGGAAAGGTGCTTCCTCCTTAGGCCGTCCATCCCTCTCATCTGCTCCTCTCCTCCACTGTCATCTCTCTCTTCTCCTTCAACTTATGAGCAACAAGCGGACGTCCTAAGTAGGCGTTGTTGTGAATATGGTGTGTGCAGAATCCACTCCCGGTTAAGCTGTCATTTCCTTCTCCCCAACTCTCGTTCTTCTTCTTCTTTTTCTTCTTCTTCTTCTTATCAATTTGCAAAATTTACTACAGATGAGCATAATTGTTTCTGAATTTTGTATCACTGATCCTTCATGTGTTAATTTATTAGTTAGATAAATCATGTTCTTACAGAAAGGAAATAAACATTTCATTATTTTTAACCTAGAAATATCTATTTATATTCTAATAATAAGATTGGGCTC
The DNA here is from genome assembly GCA_023614405.1 of Avena insularis. Taxonomy (NCBI): domain Eukaryota; kingdom Viridiplantae; phylum Streptophyta; class Magnoliopsida; order Poales; family Poaceae; genus Avena; species Avena insularis. Next base: position 878,433 of record JAJUPC010000062.1, read on the forward strand.
AAGTGCTAACAACACTCCACCAATTAATCGTGTACACATTGTTAGTGTATTAAAAGAACTGGATATAAAAGAGAAATAAGAGTGTGACCGAAAACTCACATGCTCGCTCGCGATATCTAACACGAATATAGGCAGCGAGGAGAAGCTCGCACGCCCACCTAGTCCTATCTATTTGTTGTCACCTTGCCAACTTATCTTGTTACTTCTTCTTGGCTAATTGATTTTTGGCTTGTAATTGTTGAGCCACCAATGCTTGTTTGGAATTCATCATCTCATCGATCTTCTCCCTCAATGTTTTGTCTAGGGCTTCTTCTTCAACTATGTCTTCTCCTTCCTCCTTCAATCTAGTCTACCTTTGATTCCTTCTCACTTTCATACTCGTTCATCCTCATCCTCATTTTCATCCAAGGTAACTGATCCTCCATTTCTTGGTGGAGGTGCTTCTTGATTCTTTAGCTTCCACTTCTCACTATGTTCAAGTAATTTCCAACAATGTTGGAGAACACATGCTTTCTCTCTGGATGCGGCCATTTGTGTACCTTTAGTGTTTTTTGCAGTCCTACATTCGCGAAATGGCAAGAAGACATAATAAGGAAACACATTTTTAGTGAAAAAAAGACCACAAAAATTACACAAGATGACATAAAAAACAAACTCACATTGTCAGGAATAGTGCATCCACTTAGAGGTGCATTTCTCACTCGCTCCACCCACATCTGCTCCAAAGGCTAAAATATTGCTTAATAACATGCCTCCAATGCACCCTATGCCACATGATTTTACTCGGTTGTTTCCTTCAATGGCGGCGAGAAGAGAGAAGAGGAGTTCACTCACATTTGGAGACGGGGTGGAGTGCCCTGTGCCGTCCAGGAATGAACAGGGGAGTAAGATTAAAGCTGCCATTGGGGAGGGTGTTGGTTAATCAAAATCCAAACCCAAAATTACACATACGTATGAGACTTTAAATTGTCCACACCAAAAAAAGCCCATGGGTAAGGAGGAGTCAATGACGGTGTTAATTAAGTTCTGGGATGCATGGATGGACGGTCGATTCTGGATGCTAATTCTAAACGAGATCTTGTACATGACGATGGATAGCTCCATAGTTTGATTTCTTTGATTCCCAAGGAGTATCAAGACCACGGAAGGCGATCCCACGTAAGCCTTCCCTCCCTAGAAGTCCCAGACCTAGTCCTCAAAGACATATCCCCTCTCTCCGCCTCTGCAGACTCCTAGCTCATCTTGGGCACCATCTGCGTGCTATGAGATTGGAGGCCCGAGGTGAGAGTAAATGATGAAAAGCAAGAGCAAGAAGAGTAGAGAGGGAACGTCCGCAATTGTCTCTTTATAAGCTTACAGAGGCCGTGGTGATCATCCCCATTTCGAAAAAATAGACCCATGCCTAAGAAACTCATCGCAGTGAGTTTCTAGCACCGGTTTATGATTTCAATATCTCCACCCTTCTAATCGCCCACCACTCTCTCTTACTCTCATCCATTCCATTTGGATCGAACATCATCACTCGGTTGTCCTTAGCAATGATATGTGCCCTCATCATGGTCTCCTCGAGAAGGATTCTTCACTTCTCGAAGTATGTCTTGTGCTTCTCATCCCATTTCAAAAAAAAAAATAGACCCATGCCTAAGAAATACGTATGTGATCATCACATACTTATGAGTTGCTAGCGTTTGGAGGACGCGGAGTTGCCCACCGACAGCGACAATAACTCCATCCATGCCTGCTTGCCACTTCGACCTGCAAGTTGCACGTTGCCCGCCGGCATCGACCGAACCAACCCAACCTAGTTTGCTGCTCCTATGTCGATTGTTGCATCTCGCGTTCTATCGTCATGGCACATGGACTCTAGGAAGGGCGACGGAAAGAAGAAACTCGTGCCGTAAGGGGGGGGAGAGAGAGAGAGAGAGAGAGAGAGAATCTGAGAACAGAGATTACCTCTCCGTACACAGATTGAGGGCCTGTTTGATTCAAAGGATTTCTAAAAGAATTTCATAGGATTTCAATCCATGCAAATCTTTCTAACAGGATGTGTTTGTTTCAAAAGAATAAATCCTACAAAATTTCTATGCATTGCTTTTCTAGACTACAATCCTATAGGATTTCTAACAAGAGATTAGACCACTTGGAAAAATTCCTATGTGTCTACGACAACTATGATATGTATCTAAACCCTATAATTTCGTGCGTTTTTGCTGCGGTGCAATCAAACGGCTTATCTTACCAATTCTTGCATTTTTCATTTCTATAGAATTCTAAGTGTCATGTTATTCTATTCCTACACTTTTTCTATTCCTACGTTTTACAAATCCTTTGAATCAAGCGAGTCTTGAAATGGGTAATTTTTTCTTGTCCATACCCTACCCAAATAGTGTGGGTATGGGTTTGGATGTGGACAATGAATACCAAGTGGCAAGTTTAAGCAAGATGCTTTATTTTAGGGGAAACCAAAAAGTGTTCTTTGATATGCTTTTGTAGTGGCAAGCCACAGCCGCTGGATGCCCCATCCATAAGGAGTTGGGCGAAACCTCAATTCATCTTTCTCCTCCGCCGACTAGCCAAAAAGATTCCCATTCGCTGCATCCCCTCCATAAGGTGTTGTGAACAGAACTATGTTCTGTTTTGGGATGACAGATTTGTGTTCTTGCTGTAATAACTAAAGAAACGGGGGAGATCTCATTCTAATCTCTAAACAAAAGAGTAATTTATGAACGGAATCGACCCAATTTGTGAGCAGAATGTGCTTGTCCTGCCTGCCACAAGTATAAAATCAGGGCGGCTACCCAACACACTCACACAGGTCACGCGTTGGGCAGAGCGGCGAGCAGATAACAGAGAAGCTCTTTGGCCATGGTCGTGGGCATGGCGGCCGAGGAGGAGCAGTCGCCGGCACCACCGCCTCCTCACACCTACACCATCGGCTACGCGCTGCAGCCGAAGAAGATTAGCACCGTCATCAGTCCGTCCCTGGTCGCCCTGGCAGCCGAGCGCGGGATGCGCCTGGTCGCCGTCGACCCGTCCCGCCCCCTCGCCGACCAGGGCCCCTTCGACCTCCTCATCCACAAGCTCTACGACCAGCGCTGGCGCGCGCAGCTGGAGGCCTTCTCCGCCCTCCACCCCTCCGTCCCCGTCGTCGACCCGCCCGCCGCCATCGCCCGCCTCCTGGACCGCGCCTCCATGCTGGGCGTCGTCTCCGAGCTGAACGCCACCGCCCGCGTGGGCTCCCTGGGCGCGCCCCTGCAGGTCACCATCAACGACGCCGCGGATCTCGCCGATCCAGATCTGGCGGCGGGCGCGCTGCGGTTCCCGCTCATCGCCAAGCCGCTGGACGTGGACGGCAGCGCCAGCTCCCACGCCATGTCGCTCGTGTACCGCCGCGACGGCCTGGCCGGCCTGCGCCCGCCCGTGGTGCTCCAGGAGTTCGTCAACCACGGCGGCGTGCTCTTCAAGGTGTACGTGGTGGGCGGCCACGCCACGTGCGTGCGGCGCCGCAGCCTGCCGGACGTGCCGGCGGAGCGGCTGCTGGACCTGGCCGCCGACGCCTCGGTGCCCTTCGCCAACGTGTCCAGCCTCACCACGGTCCACGCCGACACCGAGGACGACGTGGGCGACGACGCCGAGATGCCGCCGCCCGGGTTCGTGGACGAGGTCGCGCGCGGGCTCCGGCACGCGCTGGGCCTGCACCTGTTCAACTTCGACATGATCCGCGGGAGGAAGGCCGGTGGGCAGTACTTCATCATCGACATCAACTACTTCCCGGGGTTCGACAAGCTGCCCGGGTACGAGATCGCGCTCACCGATTTCTTCGATGAGATGATTCGTTCCTCCGCTCCCAACATCCTCTGAGCATGTATGAGGGTCCGTTTTGTCCTCTGTCCTATGGTGTTGCTCGAGACTACTGCCTTGTTCCAAAGTGTAAGATGTTGTAGTAGGCTAAAATTGCAAACGAAAACATCTCACATTTGGAGCCGAGGTAGCACTTTTGAATAATCATTTCATCACTAGTTCTGGAATAAAGAGAGATCTGATGGCAAACAACCCACACTTTTTTTTAACATGGAACGGTGATACTCCATTAACTTAGCTCGGCAGAATCACAACAACCCAGACTTTTGATTGTGACACTGGAGTCTCCCTGAACTTCTTCAGTCCGGGGTTCAACGAGCTGCGGGTACGATTTCTTCGACGACATGATTAGTTTCGCTGGTACGGCATCTATTCATAGGCGCCTCGACACCAAGTGGTATGGAGCACAAAGAATGTCTCTTGAAGATTGCAATTGCAGTATGTTCCACAGTCTGAGAACATATAGCTGATGCAAAATGAGGCACCAGTTTTGAACGATGCGATAGCTGATTCGTGATTTTGCGGCAGAAAAACGGCCGACCACTTTACCAGATGCCTCATTTTGCACCATGGTGGCGGTTGGACTGCACCATGGTGCTGCAAATATGCAGAACGAGGCTGCTCTGCCCCATATTTTTTTGTAGCACCAAACAGCGATGAGCCACTGTTGGAGGCGTTTTTTGCCCCGCGCTGCCGTATTTGGCAGTTATTTGGGCTGCTACCGCAAAGCATTTTGCAGCGGTCGTTAGAGATGCTCTTAGGTGTTGCAGGATAAACAATTACTGTTTGGCTTCAGTTGTGGTCTTGGGTATCTTCTACGCGACTCACGTCCATCTTTTTTTTTTTGAGAAACACGGTGACTCACGTCCATCTTGTACTTATATCCTCCATCTTAGCACATCCAGCTCATGCTCTTTGCTCTTGAGCAATGAAATCATGTATGTACTGTGTTTGGTAATGTAAATATTTTCTTCCTCTTCAGACAAAAAAGACACATGTTCCGGTCCTGGCGAGGCCAAGCCTCCAACCTTCGCTCATCATGTATAGTGGTCCGCCGTTGTGTACTCTCTCTCTCTCTGTCCTACGATGTTGTTCTATAGTGATCAATTTCCTACTTTGAGTAATGATATTTGCGTCATTGGTTCTGGAATTAAAGCGTGATGGCAACACCCCAACGTCCCGGCGTTTTGATCGATCGCGACACTAGTGTCTCGGTGAACTTCTTAGTCTCTGACCATGTAGTGCAAATTATGATTCTGTGCCGACGTTGACACCGAGAGCGTATATATATATTGCGATACTGCCTGGTGGTACCACCAGGCCAGCATGGCCGTTTCTGTGTGGAAACCTATGGGGAGGCCTAATAGTGCACTTTCCACTTTCTACTACTAGTTCTTATGTGTCCTAAAATGACAGAAAGTACTTGAAAAAAATATTGGTTTGCTAATTTCCACTTGTTTTTCTATTTTGTACTACCAAATTGTATAATTAACTCCATGAGCAGCTAGGATTCTTCTTCCGGTGAGAAGTCCCTCCTTCCCTTCAACAACTCCATTGACGCTCTCCTCTATAAATTATCGTGTTGAGAGCTACTTTGTCTCTCAAAGAATTTTCAAAGGTATTTTAGAAGGTTCCAGCATTAAGACTTTTTCCTTAAAAAGCTTGTTTAATTTGTAGAATGAGAAATAGTGTAGCTAATTTGTTTCTATGGGCTATCATGCCTGCAACTCCATAATAAATATTTGCTCAAGTCAAACTAGCTAGAATGTTTTCATTTGTTTGTTTGTTTGTTTGTTTGTTTCAGTAACAACTACATCATGCACCTAATCCTTCATAAAATTGATGTAATGCAACTAAAAGCCATGGCTTTACATTCATGTGTTTTTGATTCATCGTAGGAACAAACATGCATGATATCCAATTTATATTATTCAAACTATGTTTTTAATTCACGCAAAAAAAAGAGATCAAACTTTGCTCGGCCTATGGCGGTGTTGAATTTGGTTCTAGCTCGCTCACGTGGCCACTGCTCCAATCCACTAGTAGAAAAAGAGTTATCCGTTCGTGCCCCCTAACAGCATTAGTCCCGGTTGCGCCACGAACCGGAACTAATGCTGGCACGCGTCCCGGTTCGAGCGGGCACGGTGGCCGGAGGCATGCGTCTCGGTTGGTAAGGGGTCATACGTCCCGGTTTGTGGGACTAAAGGTTGGGCGTCAGCCAAGTGGCCTGCCACACACCTTTAGTCCCGGTTTGTGTTACAAACCGGGACGTATGATCCCGCCCTCTATAAATGCGACGCCCCAGCCCTCTGCCTCCCCTCTGTTTTTTCTTGGTGGAAGGTGTGAGAAGTGTGCTAGTTTATTTTTTTTCCTATGCATGCATTCAAGGTGTTTGATGAAATGTTTGAGTAAATGATCCCGTTCAATTTCTCACAGAACAAAAATATAGAAGGTGTCCGAGACGCACTTGAGCTTTCTCCTCTTTATTTCCCTCGATCAAGGTTAGCAATCTTATCTTTTCTCTGTCATTGATACAATGGATGTGTCGATGTGAATTGGTTATTTCACTATTTATGATGTCCTGTTTTTGATAAACTTACTTATATGATGCAGATGAACGGCCGGGAATGGATGTACGATGACCGGTGTGTACCCGGGTCAATTAAAGGCGTGGATAAATTTATCGATGTGGCTACGACAAACAAAGAGAATGGTTTTATACGTTGTCCATGTGTTCAATGTCGGAATAACAAGGAGTACTCTTCCTAAAAAATCATTCGCGGCCACCTGGTTATGAAAGGTTTCATGCCCAACTATAATTGCTGGACCAAGCACGGGGAAAGAGGGGTTATGATGGAAGACGGTGAAGAAGAATATGATGATAACAACTATCATCATATGTTTCCTGAATACAGTGATACTGCAATGGAAGACAATGAAGAGGAAGGAGATGAAGAACGGGCATCAGATGAGCCCGCTGATGAACTTGGTAGGGTCATTTCTCCAGCGGTAATTCTAATCATTACGACACTATATCGGCAATGTTCGTGAATTTTATGATATCAAGTAATTAATAACTTTTTTTATTCGTTTTCTTCGCCGAGCAGCGCCTTGGAAACGGTTCACCAACAAGGCTAGGGGTGTTTGGAAAGAGGAGCTTACATTTCAACCACTAGATGTAAGCACCACTAGCTATATCCGCGCATCTCTTTGATTCTAGTTTTGATACCGTTATTATCATGCTTGATTATTTTTTTGATTGAACTCTGTTCTCGTAAAGTGCCTAACGCAGGGACCAGGGAACAAATTATGTGGATATTATGTTTGCGAGTTCATCCGTCAGACGTGCTGTGAGAAGGGCAGAAATTTAGAGTAACTCCACGCACGTAAACAATTTCTATAGTTTTTAATTACTATCAAATTGCATGATGTTTCATTCATATAGGTTGACTCCTTTTTAAAATCAGATCGAACGTCTACGGGACGGTCTTCTGCCAAAGGATCGCGTACGAGCAATTCAGGAGGAATTGACAGGATTCTTGGATGCAGAAGTCCTAAACCCAAAAGGAGAATACTATTCGGGTGTGTATAAATAATATGGATTGTACAAAGAGCTTATTTTGTATGTAGTGCATGAACTCGATCCGTGTATCGAATGTAATAGGTTCGACACTTGGATCTATATTGTCATGATGATCTTGTGTAATATAATGGTTCCTTCATTGATGAGTGCAAAACACTAAATAAACAATAAAACAATATAAATGAATTATCTGCCGTGGCACAAAAAGTGGCTAAAATGCTGCCGCGGCAACAAAAGTTGTCAAAATGAATTCTCTGCCGCGGCAGAGAAATGTGTCAAATCTCTGCCGCGGCAGAGGGTTATTTGTTCTGGTTCGTGTTACGAACCGGGACGAATGCTCCTCCCCCCTCGCCCTCTGCCGCAGCCACGTGTACGCCCTTTCGTCCCGGTTGGTGGGACAACCGGGACTAAAGGTTGGGGCTTTAGTCCCGATTGCCCCGTCCCGGTTGGAGAACCGGGACTAAAACCCCTTTCCAACTGGGACACATGGGGTTGTTTCCACTAGTGATCTAACACCGCGCTTAGTTGGTATGTTTGGGCAAACCGAGCCATGTAACCCATGGCCACACAGGATGTTCCCAACAAGAATATGTTTAAATTTCAGTTTTGTTTGATCATTATTACATGGTTCAAAGTGGGACTAAATCCATTTAAAAATAGTGGGGCGTAATCTCTTGCATTACAAATCATTTTCGTTCTCACCCCGCTCGCTCCAATGTTTCAGAGCCACCACATAGCTTGAAACTGCTCCCTGGATGCCCGAGCAACGATTGAGTGTGCATCGTCCTTTTCCATCTGGTGACGCGTATTTAGTCCCATCTCGTGCAGAAACATTGGAATAAACTTTGTTGAGAAAGGGTGAAACCATTAGCAAGGTTCATGGTATATTGATACACCAATTGGACAAACAACTTATTTGTTAGAATCGAAGAAGAATGCACATATATTTCTAGACGAATGAGGTATTAATAGGCTATCTTTTCTAGATGTTCCGAGAAAATAAAATATCACTAAGTAAAAGTACCAGAAGCTGAGAGGCCTTAATTAACTCATGCCGTAATTCTGGTGAAAATACAATAAAGAAGATTAACCTTGGATCTCATTGTCACCAGATGGCAAGGGATATACTCTGGCTACATTGTGGATCGGTCGGTTCGACGAAAAGTAACTTCAAATCTTTGGCACGGTTAAAATGATTGAATACTCGACGTAAGGCCATCACACACATGAGATTCAAATATTTTTGGTGTTGTCTATTGTTCGAGTGTCTTGTAATATGTATACACCATTTGTGTGATAAATATATATGTTGCGTAATAGGTTGAAGGGAGTTCATTAGAAATATGCATCGCATATCCTCGTGGGCTAGCGGCCTTGTGTTGGCCTATTTGGCTATGCAGTAATGACATTATGCTTGATAAAAAAGATGTATTTTTGCACTACAACCTATGCACTCATATACACATTGGCAATGTATGTTACTTATACTTCAACGCCCCAAAGACAAGAAGCTATTTGTAAAGGACACAAGAAGCTATTTGTAAAGGCATGTACCCAGTAGGAGCGAGCGGACGGGGAGGTGTTTTAGTGTTTGCCTTACACAGATGATGGTTTAGTATTTGTATCTATCTTCCAACACGCTAGATAACCTTTTATTTAGTGTTGGCATTTGTTGATTTGTGCAAATTTTCGTTATGGAGAAGTCTTATGTAAATCATTTGTGAGTATTGTCTTGATTTCATGTTTCATGCTTGAGTTAATTAATATAGACCAGTCTCAGTTGTCAATATTTTAATAATATACGACCCTTTATCGAAAAGATGTGAATACCTCTATGCACAACTACTTGTGGTATTGCTGTTACTGATCATGGCGTGCAGTAATCTGCTATAATGCCTCAATCGCAACTCACAAGTTATATATGTTCAAACGAGTACACCAGATATATCTATTCTAAAATACGACCAAACATAGACAATATCAAACGAGAAGCAGCAGTACCCCCACTCTCTTCTCCCCGACCCCTTTCTTGAGAGTCGACCCTCGTCCGCCCCCGCCGCCCCTCTTCTCCCTATGGGCGGGCACAAAGAGATTCGTGGGTATTCATCTGAATACCCATTATTTTTGCCAAAACAAATCGTATGTATATATAGCATATGTACGTGTATAGTAGGTACCCAACCCACGTAACAAACAAAAACCACTAACGTGTCTAGCCCATGGCAACTGCACCGAATAGGCCAAGGTCCAAATATCAGTACAGTAGCAGTTTTGCTCCCGTACATCCAGCCTAAACTTCTCCAGCCACACATGATCTAACTGCAGCGAGGTGGAAGCGCCAGGCGAATTCGTGGCGGCTGCTGGTCTCGGGCGCCACGACGCGATTAAGGAGCGGAGGGATCCTGGAGGCCAATTTTGACCACACACTGCAGGTTAGGGTTCTAAATCCTCACCGATTTCTTTTCAATTTCTAAACTGGTAAATCAGTACCATTGCTCTTCCAATTTACATTAGTTATTGACCGATTGGTTAGTCATCGATCCGATGATGATGTAGTTTGGCTGTAGCTGTACTGAATTTTTCTTAGATCGCACTCATAGACCATGAGATGATTTTAGAGAACAATGCTCTGCAAAAATGTAAAATGATAGACCATAAGATGATGTCGTTGTTATAGAAAGTATATCTGTGAACCTATCTGTTTGATATTAAACAATTTCCATACAATTTCTCTACTATGTTGGAATGATGTCGTGAACCATTCTATTTATACTGAACAGTTTGCCGATCTTTGTGCATGTACTTTTGTACTGAATGTGTCTTTAAACCTTCAAGTTTTGCACTATTTTTACTCTGAATACCCATTGCATATACCCTATGCCCGCCCATGCTTCTCCCTCCTCTCCGGTAGCCATGTAGGCCGGTGTGGAGATGGAGCTGGTGGTTGCCCCCCTAAGTTTTTAGGCCTAGTTTATTTAGCTCTAGCTTGTTGTGCCCATGTGCCGTTTGAGGGTAGGAAGGATATCTCAGACCACCGGATCCTCCTCTTCATAGCTCCGATCTGCTCGGCCGTGCCTTGCCGGTGGCAGACGATGGTGTCTGCGGAGCAGCTCAAGCCTTGCATCCCTCTGAATAAGGTGGTCCAGAGGAGCTTCGAGTTGGACTTTTCTGTCCGCGTCCAACTCTCGATGGCCGTCTCCATCACCGCGGCTGAGCTCTCGTGGGGAGAGCCGATGGCGGCGGTTGAAGGGAAGGCTGCTGGCTCCCTCAATAAAGGCCATGTGCGGGGCTTTCTCTGGTTTTGCAGGTCGGAGCTCTCCCTTCTTCTTCCTGGAAGCCATGGTTGTGTGGGGGAGAGTAGAAGTGATGCGACGACAGGCATATGCGGAGGAGCCCATGGAATCATCGTTGCCCTTTCTGGTGCTTCCAAGCGACGACTTTGGAGCCGAAGCTATCCTCGGCCGATTGGGCCACACCCTGCAACCTCCATGGCGGATGCCTCTTTCTGAACATGCTTCTAGGGCTTGGCGCTGCTTTTCTCCCAAGTGGTTCGTCCCCGGGAGTGATTTGGCAACAGGCGGCATGCTTTCTGGTGGCTGATATTTGTTTCAACTATTTGCGTTCCATGATTTTAATAATTTTGAATATTGATACTTCGTAATAAAAAGGGCTATGTGATCTATTGACGCAGAGGCCGGGGCTATGCTTCTCATTTGAAAAAACTACTATTGGTCTATTGGTATATTATATCTCCTTTTGTTGTCTCCTGTCTTCACCTCCTTTCTCACTCAGGTCTCTCTGGAACTTCTCCTTTGAGATCACTCTTCATCCCTGTCTCCACTACATAGGAGATAAGCTCCATTAATTTCATAGTTTCAATATAAAATATGAAGCTAGCAGTAACATACATCAATGGTACTTGGTTCTTCTACTACAACTTGTGTACTGACTACTGGGCGAATAGTTTAGTGAACTGTGCTCCTTTAGTGAACTGTGCTTCTAAATATCTCAGAGCGATGTATTGTAGTACATGTTATCTTTAGATATTTGGACTCTATGGGCCACCTACACTCACAGATCGAACAATCTGGCGGATACTTCCGTGTGTTGTTTAATACTAGTAGGTACTTAGTTAAATGACAAAGATCAATTAGCGATGGCAACCTAACGGCGATGTTCACCATTCTATCTGCACCACATGTTGTATCACAGCTTGCCTTAAAGAGGTGGAAGTCGAACTTGAACATGACCCTTGAGAGCCACGATTAAATTGAAGGAGCCTTCCAAACTTGCTGATCGCCGCGTCCCTGATTGTCATGTTGTCGTTGACAATCACAAGCCTTAGGGTGTTACTAACCGTAATTCTAGGAGAATTTGCCAGGCTCGGCAGGCTGCCGCAGATGCATGGACCAGCATCGATTTCAGCTGTGTTGATTTGTCGCCTAGCAGTGCAGCTCCCAGCGACGAAGCCGGTGAACCATCAGTCACTTCCTCAACACGCAGTCGAGAGCCAGGAAATGCCGCAAAGCAGGGAAGAAGCAGGGGCCACAAACGCTAGAGCCCTGGTGATGCCAATCGCATTTCTTAGCCCTACGCGTGCAATCCCCTCTAGGGCGACCATGCTTCAAATCGGTCGAGTTGTCCTCACAGGAGGCACTTGAGGAAGAGCTCAAGGAGCATTCTTGCCGCTAGGAGTCGCGCATCATGCTCATTCTAGAACATCCACCCGCAGAATACAGATTGCAATTCGGTCTTGTGGCATGATGGTATTTCCCAATCCCCCTTATTCCTAGACCTTCAACATGCTCTATTATTGAGTGATTAGAGTTCAGGTTGCACTCAGCAGTGTCAACTGAAATCAGACTCATGCAAAAAGGAAAACTTCCTTATGCAACATTGTTTGCCATCCCATGATGCATATGTATGTACAATATGGGCATATTGTCACAAACTATGCCTTGATTCTATCCATAACATTGGTCATTTGACCCGAAAGCCAAGAAATCTCGAATGAGATAGGTCAATTTGTGAAGGGTTTTTTCAGACATAATCAATATACCAGGTTTGATATTTTTCCTTGTAACTATGTCATATAATATAACATCAAGCGAAGGTTTCGCATTGTTTCGATTGTTTTTGAATTTTTTATGCCCGTTTTAAACTATATATAATGTCAAACGACGGGCATGAAGATTCTTAGGTCGGGACCGAGCCTCGCTAAACTTGCATTGGATCTTTGTTAAAATAGAATATTGTGAACCTAAAAATTATTTATTTAAACTATCGTTTTTGAATTTTTTAAGCCTGTTTTAAACTATATATAATGTTTTATGTTTCACTTATTTTTTATTTACAAATGTGTAATATTTGAGTGTAGATAGATAGATCTTGTTTTTATGCAAATTTTGATATATTATTTGTATTTTTCCGAATTAGAATGATTTAGTTATGATTTTTCAAAGTTTAGTAAGGTAAAAGGAAAAATAGCTAGCCTCGGCGTAGCATAGGATACACCGAGGGCAATTCTACGCCACGGCTGCTTGGCGGGGCTGGCCTGGTCACGGTCTATGCCGACGGCCCCGATGTTTGGACGTCGGCGTACTCGTCCAGTCCTGTAGTGAATCCATCTTGTTACTTGCATCTTCCTAGAATAGATCTGGATCTTGTTCGTTCTCTCGTAGGATGTTTTTTTCTATATTACAAATCCCAACACTTGGTGTATTGGCATTTGTTAGATTGTGCTCATTTTACTTATGCGAGGTCTTATGTAAACCATTTGTGCATATTTTCTTGATTTGTGTTTCATGTTTGAGTTAATTAATATAGTTCAGTCTCCGTTCTCAATATTTTGGACCCTTTATCGAAAATATGTGAATGCATTTATGCATAACTATTTTTAGTTTTGTTGTTACCGATCATTGCATGCAGTAATCTGCCACAATGCCCGAATCGCAACTCACAAGCTGTGTTTAAACGAGTAAACTAGCTATATATAGCTCTAGAATACGACCTGGCATGGACAATATCAGTGTGTTATTACTCGCAGTTGCCTGCTCAGCATTCTCGTCTAGACGCATCTTGATGAATACATGAACTAGCTGATTTTCTCCCTGTAGAAAATACTGATGCCACATTCCCACGGCATGTCCCAATGCCTCCCAATCCTTATCTTGTGAGTGTGCACCGGCACCACTACACATTCCCCATCAGGTTTCACTTGGATTACTAGTCTACTCTATCGTTACTTTTGGTCTATTGGTATATATCTCTTTATGTTGTCTCTTCTCTTCACATCCTTTCTCATTCATCCTATGGAACTTCTCCTTTGAGATCTTTAAGAGCCCCCCCCCCCGCGCATCCCTCTCCCCACTATATAGGAGTCTAGCGCCCATTATTTTCATAGTTTCAGTACAAAATACAAATTAGCTAGCGGTAACATCAGTGGTAGTTGGTTCTGCTACAACAACTTTTCTCACAGCTCTGAGCGAAGAGGTTCAGTGAACTGTGCTCCTAAATATCTCAGAGTATTGCATACGTGTCATCTTTAAATATTTAGAACTCAATGAGCCATCTGCATTCACAGATGGAACAATTCATCAGATACTTCCATGTGTTGTTTAGTAGGTTGTTAAATGATAATGATCAGTTGACGATGGCAACCTCATTGTTGCAATGTTCACTGTTCTATCTGCACCACATGTTGTATCACAACTTGCATTAAAGACACTACGGGAAAAAATGTCGCTGCCGTCGCCTCTCTCCTTTGCCGTGTGCCAAAAGGCCCGGAACACGGCAAAGAGAATCTTTGCCGTGTGTAAAGCAAGAAGAACACGGCAAAGGACAGGTGCATGGCAAACAACAGAAACAGAACACGGCAAAGAAACAATCACGGCAACGGACCGACGAGAACACACGGCAAAGAAAAGAATCATGGCAAAGTCAACGAAGAAACACGGCAAAGTTTCCCTCACGGCAAAGAAGTGGGCCCCGTGGCCTCGCAGGGCCACACGCCGGCAGGGGGTGATGGCAGAATCTTTGCCGTGTGCCCTCGCCGTCAGATACACGGCAAAGATAATCTTTGCCGTGTGTTTCCCTCTGTACACACGGCAAAGAATTTTTTTCACCTTTTTCTTTTCTTTAATTAGCAAGGCTTTTATTACATATATGTTAGGTGATATTATTTCATAGGATCATGAGAGCACACATATGATGATAGGTTATTGTTGTCTTGATCACTATATACATGCACCCCCCTGATTCCGACGTTCTCGTGGACTTCCTCCGGCGAAACCCTGATGATCTACGGGCCTCGGATCGTCTACCCCCTAGACATTCTTCTGACAGGGGTAGCCCGACGTAGCTCTCTCTTATTTTGTATTTGATTATGTCATGGGATGATGTGAAACCATGTTGGTTCACAAGTTGGGGCACTATACGGCCCGGTTTCACCGTAACGGGGAGATTCCCCCTTATACAGGTCCAGAACCTTCGCTTCTAGGTTAGAGCACATGCATGTGAGGGGGGACACATGCAATCACCTATACCAACCTGGCACCACACTCACAAACATATGCTAGGGACACATGCAAGTTTTCATCGATTTCGACGTTCTCGTGGACTTCCTCCGGTGAAACCCTGATGATCTGCGGGCCTCGGATCGTCTACCTAATGGAAATGAAGTTCAGCATCCTGTAGAACCTTATGGTCTATTGCAAAGTTAGTGTTTCCATGGTATGAATACTAACAAATAGGTAACAAAAAGTTAACTAAAAACTTTAAATAAATACATTTGAAAGAAAAAATAAAAAGAAAATTAGAAAATACCTAAAGGCACACGGCAAAGGACAAAACACACGGCAAAGAGGTCCTTTGCCGTGGGTCCGCCAAACACAAACACAAAGTCCCTTTGTCGTGTGTCTCTCTCCTCGCATACGGCAAAGAATTTTTTTCACCTTTAGCAAGGCTTTTATTACATATATGTTAGGTGATATTATTTCATAGGATCATGAGAGCACACATATGATCATAGGTTATTGTGGTCTTGATCACTATATACATGCACCCCCCCTAATTCCGACGTTCTCGTGGACTTCCTCCGGCGAAACCCTGATGATCTGCGGGCCTCGGATCGTCTACCCCCCTAGACATTCTTCTGACAGGGGTAGCCCGGCGTAGCTCTCTCTTGTTTTGTGTTTGATTATGTCATGGGATGATGTGAAACCATGTTGGTTCACAAGTTGGGGCACTATACGGCCTGGTTTCACCTGAACGGGGAGATTCCCCCTTATACAGGTCCATAACCTTTCGCTTCTAGGTTAGAGCGCATGCATGCGAGGGGGGACACATGCAATCAGCTATACCAACCTTGCACCACACTCACACACATATGCTAGGGACACATGCAAGTTTTCAGATGATTCCGACATTCTTGCGGACTTCCACCGGCGAAACCCTGATCTGCGGGACTCGGACCGTCTACCCCCCTAGACATTCTTCTGACAGGGGTAGCCCGGCGTAGCTCTCTCTTGTTTTGTGTTTGATTATGTCATGGGATGATGTGAAACCATGTTGGTTCACAAGTTGGGGCACTATACGGCCCGGTTTCACCGTAACGTGGAGATTCCCCCTTATACAGGTCCAGAACCTTCGCTTCTAGGTTAGAGCGCATGCATGTGAGGGGGGACACATGCAATCACCTATACCAACATGGCAAAACACTCACACACATATGCTAGGGACACATGCAAGTTTTCATCGATTCCGACGTTCTCGTGGACTTCCTCCGGCGAAACCCTGATGATCTGCGGGCCTCGGATCGTCTACCCCTAGACATTCTTCTAACAGGGGTAGCCCGGCGTAGCTCTCTCATGTTTTGTGTTTGATTATGTCATGGGATGATGTGAAACCATGTTGGTTCACAAGTTGGGGCACTATACGGTCCGGTTTCACCGTATGTGGAGATTCCCCTTATACAGTCCGTAACCTTCGCTTCTAGGTTAGAGCGCATGCATGTGAGGGGGGACACATGCAATCACCTATACCAACCTAGCACCACACTCACACACATATGCTAGGGACACATGCAAGTTTTCATCGATTCTGACATACGTTCTCGTGGACTTCCTCCGGCGAAACCCTGAGTCGAGAGAGGACAAGTATTTTCGAGATTCATATAGCATGGGGATGTGATGGTGGCAAGCCCAGGAAAGGATTCTCGATCCACGACAACGATTCCTTTCGAGGAGTCGTTGCCGTGGAGACCGAATCCTTTCCTTGGCTTGCCGCGTCTCATACCCATGCTATATGGATCATGGAAGTATTTCTCTTCTTTCGTCTTTGCCAATACGAATATATATTAGCTAGCGTGACTTAAATGGAATAGATTAGATAGCCCTAAAGTCGAAAGGAAAGACATTACTTCACTATTCGTATAGCATGGGCGACATTGTTATATGAATCGTGAAATGGTTTCTTTCCTTTCGTCTTTGGAGAAACACAAGGAAGGCTTTATCTCGTATCCCCAAAGTCGAGAGAGACAAGTATTTTCGAGATTCATATAGCATGGGGATGTGACGGTGGCAAGCCCAGGAAAGGATTCTCGATCCACGACAACAATTCCTTTCGAGGAGTCGTTGCCGTGGAGACCGAATCCTTTCCTTGGCTTGCCGCGTCCCATACCCATGCTATATGGATCAAGGAAGTATTTCTCTTCTTTCGTCTTTGCCGATACGAATATAGTGTGTGTTTAAAACTTGAGTATTATTGTACTGTTATGAATCTTGTGTCACTGATGTGTACTAATAAACTACTCTTTTCACTCTGTTTTGCAGGTGATTGAAAGATGCCGGGGGGAAAGGGAGTTACAAGAAAGCTGAAAAGCTTGGCAAAACTTGTGACTGGTGGTTCAAAAGATGTCAGGGGGAAGCAGCCTACTAGTGCTACTGCTAGTGCTCCACCGCGCACTTCACAGCGGCGGGGGCGTGGGAGGCGTGCGAGGACTCCTAGTCCCCCTCCGGTCTTCGAGGAGGACGAGCAAGAGCAGGAGCAGGAGCAGGAGAAGGAGCAGGAGCAGGAGAAGGAGGGGAAGGACGACGAGGAGGAGGAGGAGGAGCCAGTTCGGCGTCAGGAGGATGAGGAGACGCACTCGGATTCTGACGAGGAGGAGCAGCAGCAGCAGCAGGAGGAGGAGGATGAGGGGTTGGGGTCTTTACCCTACGAGCTTGACACGTCCTTGAGGTGGGCGCCTCCGGAGGATGAGACGGAGTACCTTGAGGAGTACGCATCCATGGACCCGAGCCTGGTGCCGCGGGAGAAGGCTCCATATCGGCGTGGGGTTTCGAGACTCCCCGACCTACCTTATCCCTATGCGGACAAGGTACTCGTTCCCGCTGGGTCGAGATACATGATTTGACCCTAAACCATACATTGTAATTTTTATCAAATACTGACCTTGTCTTTTCATTTTGCAGTGCCTTTCTATATGAGGATGGGATCAAGCCATATCGTGGCTACTCAAGCATCCTTGGAGCCTTGGTTAGAAAGTATTTTCCTGGGATTGTCACTCTCCAAAATGGTTCAAAGGATGTGGCTTGGACTTGGAAGCATTACCACTATGCCGAAGATCCCAAAAAAAAGTACACCAACATCGCGGAGACGGTTCAGGTTTTGTTCTGGGTAAGTTTGTTTCGCTTGTCATATTTCGATCGCCTTGAGGATGAAATATACTTGAACTCGTGGCTTTGACCCCCTTTTTTCCCTATGTGTATACTTGTAGAAGTTCTTCGACATGGACATGACGCGCAAAAGGGAGTGTTTGATGATTGTTCACGAGCTTGCCAAGAGGAAGGTGCAAGACATGCACTACGAGTCACGCGTGAACTGCGTCCGCAACTGGTTCGGTGATCGCAAGATTTGGATGAACAAGAGCCAAGCCCGGGAGATGCTCTTCGAGCCGCGGCAGTACCTGCAGGTAGTTGCATTTTTGTTTTATTTATTTCTTGACCTTCTTCTATTTTCTATTGTACTAATACGTGTGTCTTTTGGATGTAGAACCCTCCTCAGTTCGTGGGTAATGACGAGCGGTGCTTCACGGCAATGGTAGCGTGGTGGACACACCCCAATTACCTCGAGAAACACGCCGATGCAAAGAAGCGGCGAGAGGAGATGGGGGGTGGATCACGCCGCCAAGGCAGCATCCCCCTCGCCCTTCTTAGGCAAAAAGAGGTGAGAAAATGCTTTATTTGTTCTTGCTTGTAATTTTATTCTTTACTTCGCCCTTTAGAGTCCCCCTTCACTTAAATTCGTGTTCTTTTGTGCAGAAAATAAAGACAGGTCAAGAGCCGCCCGTGTTTGCCGTTTGGAAGAAGACACGCACGTTGGACGAGCCTAGGAACGGGAGCCTATGGATGAACGAGGGAGCCAGGGTGAGAAGTACCCTGAGAAGTACAAGGAGGTGCATGGAGAAGATTCTAACCCTGAGACCGCCCCCTTCGACCCCGAGGTCGCCGTGCTGGCGGGAGAAGGCCAGAAGAATGGTCGCCTATGGATCGGTCACGGGTCCGTCGACCCTAAGACCATCCCATCTATGCGCCAGGTCCGGCGTGGTAGGATGAGCGACCAGCCTGCTATAGAGACCCGCCCACGGCCTTCGGTTGTAGCTCTCGAGCAGTTACGGGTATGTTCTTCCTCGGTCATCTATGTTTTACTACATGTTTTGTGTTGCAATGTTCATCTAATCGTGGCGACACGACGTAGGAGGAGATGGCCGCTGATAGGGCACGCAGAGAGGCGGCCGAGCAGCGGCAGCAGCAGCTGGAGCAGCAGATGGCCCATCAGCAGGGGTTGCTGGAGCAACAGGGGCAGATGATGCGGTGGATGACACAGCAAATGCTCATCAATTCTCAACCAGGGACTCTTCCCACTCCTCCTTTTGCCTTCTCGTGGGTAAGTGATCAAGTGTCTTATTGTCCAATGCTCGCAATTTTCAATCTTGCCTTATTGTCTAATGCTCACAATTTCCAATGCTGCAGATGGACGATGCGATGCCGCCGCCTGGTGGGTCCGCGGGTGGATCGAACAACCAGGCGCCACCGTCTTTCACCGTCAACAATCCGTCGGTTGTCCGGAGGCTGAATCGGAGTCCTCCAGGTTTGTTTTCTTATACTTGTCAAATTTAGCCATGCCATCTCATTTGTAGAAATTTTAGCCATGATATGACACTTGTAGAAATTTTAGCCTTGGCATGATACTTATAGAAAATTTAGCAATTCCATGACACTTGTAGGAAATTTAGCCTTGCCATGATACTTATAGCAAATTTAGCAATTCCATGACACTTGTAGATAATTCTATGCCATTGTCAAAATTTTAGCCATGCTATGACACTTGTAGAAATTTTAGCCTTGCCATGACACTTATAGAAATTCTAGCCTTGCCATGGGACTTGTAGATATTCGTGATTTTACTTGTCATATTGATGTAATTTGCCATGAGACTCGTCAAAATCCCATGTTATTGCCATTTCCATCAACTTGTACATATTGATGATTTTACTTGTCATATTTATGTACTTGTCTTGAACTTGTAGGATCTCACGATGGAGCATGAGCTTGTGGAGCACTTGAGTTGATGATCTTGTAATATTTGTCTATAGGTCTTATAGCTTGTTGGTTATGCACTTGGTAGTATTTGACACTTGTGGCATGACCTTGTGGCAAGAATAAACACTAGCATTTGACAATTGTAATATTTGTGAAATCTCTTGCTTTCGTGGTGATGATGTTTGCTAGTGTTGGTGATGCATTTTGGTGTTGGTGATGATTATATTGTTGTTGTTGATGAGTATATTATTGTTGTTGATGAGTATATTATTGTTGTTGATGATCTGTAGATCATATATATATATATTATGTTTTGAATTGCAGGAAATGACTGGAAACAGAAAAAAATTAATAAATGACAGCTCCTTTGCCGTGTGTATACACACGGCAAAGAAGCCACGCAGAGCCACCTAAGCCCTGGACACAATACAGGCCTTTTGCCGTGTGCAGTGCGCAGCGACACACGGCAAAAGGAGGAACGCTGTGTGTCCCCCACGGGCACACGGCAAAGAGAAAGAACACGGCAAACATAAGGCACACGGCAAAGAAAGGGGACACGGCAAAGAGAAGGCACACGGCAAAGAAACGACACACGGCAAAGATAAGGCACACGGCAAAGAAAGAATACACGGTAAAGAGTCATTACACATGGCAAAGGAGGAACACGGCAAAGATGTGTCGGCTTCGTTAGACGGACGGAACCGTCAAGTACTTTACTATGCCGTGTCGATGCAGTAAACACACGGCAAAGGCTTTGCCGTGTTCCGGGCGCAAAGACACACGGCAAAGAGTTGCCGTGTGGCGTTTGCCGTGTGCATGCACCCGGCAAAGGCGTTGCCGAGTTCGGGGCCTTTGCGTGTCTTTTTCCCACACGGCAAAGAGCCTGTGTAGTGAGAGGTGGAGTCGAGATTGAAAAGGATCCTGAGCCGCTGAGCGTCACGATTACAATTGGAGGATCCTTGAAAACTCGCTGATCGGCCGCCTCCGTGATTTTCTCGTTGTCATTAACAATGACAATCCTGGCACCATCACACGCTGTCCTCCAAGGCAGCTTTGCAAGGCCCGGCAGGCTGCGGCAGATGCAGGGACCAGCATCGACTTTAGCTGGGTCGGTTCATCCCCTAGCAGCGTAGTCCCTAGTGGCAAAGCCCGGGAACCATCAGTCGCTTCTTCAACGGGCAGTCCATGGCAAGAAAAAACACCAGAGCGGAGAAGAAGCAGGGGCCGCAGGATGCCGACAACATTTCTTAGCCCGACGTGTGCCATTCCTCCTTGGATGAGCCTGCTCGAAGTCGGTAATGGTGTCGTCACGGGAGACACACAAGGAAGAGCTCAAGGAGCATCCTCGCCGCTAGGAGTTGCGCATCATGGTCATTCTAAAACATCTACGCGCGGAATACCGCTTTCAGTCCGGTCTTGTGGCATGATGTCATTTCCCAATCCCCCTTATTCCTAGACCTTCAACGTGCTCTACTATTGAGTGATTAGACTCCAGGTTGCACTCGCATTGTCAACTGAAATCAGACTCCCTAAGCACTAAGCAATGATGAAACATAGCATCCCTGTATCATTCTATCAACCTATAAATATATCCATTACCTTGGTATGATCCTACCCTTGGTTCCCATGAAAGTTTGAGCAAACCATGTTCTATTCTCAGGCTTTTAAAGAACAAATATTTGTTGTGCCTTTAATTCCTTCTATTAAGCTGCATGACTCCAACCACAGTTGGCAATACTAAAACCAGACCGTGCCTCTATATTGAT
The DNA here is from genome assembly GCA_023614405.1 of Avena insularis. Taxonomy (NCBI): domain Eukaryota; kingdom Viridiplantae; phylum Streptophyta; class Magnoliopsida; order Poales; family Poaceae; genus Avena; species Avena insularis. The sequence goes on from JAJUPC010000062.1 coordinate 900,242, forward strand.
TGGCTAGCAGGTGGACTAGAATTAAAATAAATCAAGGCAGGTGCCTGGGCTTTGCCCTTTTTGAGAAAAAATATGGACAGGAAGAGAAAAGTTGCCATAACACTAGGGAGACGAATAGCTACTTATCTCTTTCCGCAAATTAAATAATTTCACAAAAACGGTCGTATTAGATAGTAGTAACAACTGACAACATTTTCAAAATTGAGACAACCTCATACGAAAAATGAACAACATCTATGATGGAAACTTTTGATTATACTACATAAAACTCATTTCTGCTTCGGTACAGCACTCCTTTACAAAGTTTACGAATCAAGATGCAGATTAGGGGTCGAGATTAATACTTAATTACCCTTCCGTTTCAAAGTGTATTATAGTCTATATTTATCTTCACACATATTTCTGCACTGTGTTAACAATTGGATTTTTTTGTCGGCGGTTAAGAACGTATACAAGCCTGCTCTCATAAAACAAACTGCACGATGACCTTCATGCTATTACAACGTGCAAGACCTTCCAGCAAAAGAAGATTTATCATGTATATCAAGTAATAAATTTATCCATTTCTAAGTTTCCTACAACTAGTACAAATCGGTCTTATTGATCCATTTCTGCACTGTATTAACACCAACGCACTACAAGAATGGCCAGATGCGCCGACGGCCGCCTGCTACGCCGACGGCCAAATGTCGGGGCCGTCAGCGTAGGACCTGGCCAGGCCAGCCCACGACGCCAGCCCTCGGCGTAGCCAAGCCGTCGGCGTAGGCGATCCTACACTGACGGTCACCCTCGGCATCGCGTGGCCCTCGGCGTAGACATGGGACGCGTGGCACATACCGGCCAACGCGGACGGCGCGCTAACGATGCCTACCATTACGCCGAGAGAGACCCTCGGCATAGCACCATCCCCAGTACGCCTCTGCATTTTTTCTTTCTACTTGCAAACTTATTTTATATTTGTATCAATTATTTATGTTCTATTTTTATTTTTATCAATTGGATGATTTTGTACCCTCTGAATAGCAGTCTCCATGCGCACATGAAATATCGTTGCGAATCTTCTCACATCCCGAGAAATTTCTATATGTTTGTAAGTGTTATTATCGCATGTGGTTCTGAATAGCAGTCTCCACGCCCACATGAAATGTGTGTGAATTTTATGTATCACAAATTTTGGAGAAGTTGTTCAAAGATTCAATGCTTTTATCGCAAGTGGTTCTGTCAACCCTCCTGATGAGCGGACGATAAGGGGGAATCTCCCCGTTTAGGTGAAACCGGGTAGGATAGTGCCCCAACTTGTGAACCATCATAGTTTTACATCATCCTATGACCTAATCAAACACAAAACAAGAGAGAGCTACGCCGGGCTACCCCTGTCAGAGGAAAGTCTAGGGGGGTAGACGATCTGAGGCTCGCAGATCAGTGTTTCGCCGGAGGAAGACCACGAGAACGATGGAATCAGATGAAAACTTGCATGTGTCCCTAGCATATGTGTGTGAGTGTGGTGAAAGGTTGGTATAGGTGCTTGCATGTGTCCCCCCTCGCATGCATGCGTTCTAACCTAGAAGCGAAGGTTCTGGACCCATATAAGGGGGAATCTCCCCGTTCCGGTGAAACCGGATAGGATAGTGCCCCAACTTGTGAACCAAAATGGTTTTACATCATCCTATGACCTAATCAAACACAAAACAAGAGAGAGCTACGCCGGGCTACCCCTGTCAGAGGAAAGTCTAGGGGGGTAGACGATCCGAGTGTGCACAGATCAGTGTTTCGCGAGAGGAAGACCACGAGAACGTCTGAATCAGATGAAAACTTGCATGTGTCCCTAGCATATGTGTGTGAGTGTGGTGAAAGGTTGGTATAGGTGCTTGAATGTGTCCCCCCTCGCATGCATGCGTTCTAACCTAGAAGCGAAGGTTCTAGAACCGTATAAGGGGGAATCTCCCCCTTTAGGTGAAACCGGGTAGGATAGTGCCCCAACTTGTGAACCAACATGGTTTTACATCATCCTATGACCTAATCAAACACAAAACAAGAGAGAGCTACGATGGGCTACCCCTGTCAGAGCAACGTCTAGGGGGTTGACGATCTGAGGCCCGTAGATCAGGGTTTCGCAGGAGGAAGACCACGAGAACGACGGAATCGGATGAAAACTTGCATGTGTCCCTAGCATATGTGTGTGAGTGTGGTGAATGGTTGGTATAGTTGCTTGCATGTGTCCCCCTCCCATGCATGCGTTCTAACCTAGAAGCGAAGGTTCTGGACCCGTATAAGGGGGAATCTCCCTATTCCGGTGAAACCGGGTAGGATAGTGCCCCAACTTGTGAACCAACATGGTTTTACATCATCCTATGACCTAATCAAACACAAAACAAGAGAGAGCTACGCCGGGCTACCCCTGTGAGAGGAAAATCTAGGGAGGAAGACCACGAGAATGCCGGAATCAGATGAAAACTTGCATGTGTCCCTAGCATATGTGTGTGAGTGTGGTGCAAGGTTGGTATATGTGTTTGCATGTGTCCCCCCTCACATGCATGCGCTCTAACCAAGAAGCGAAAGTTCTCGACGTGTATAAGGGGGAATCTCCCCGTTTAGGTGAAACCGGGTAGGATAGTGCCCCAACTTGTGAACCAACATGGTTTTGCATCATCCTATGACCTGAACAAACACAAAACAAGACAGACCTATGCCGGGGTACCCCTGTTAGAGGAACGTCTTGGGGGTAGACGATCTGACGCCCGCAGATCAGAGTTTTGCCGGGGGAAGACCACGAGAACGCTGGAATCAGACGAAAACTTGCATGTGTCCCTATTGGTTAGTCATCGATCCGATGATGATGTAGTTTGGCTGTAGCTGTACTGAATTTTTCTTAGATCGCACTCATAGACCATGAGATGATTTTAGAGAACAATGCTCCGCAAAAATGTAAAATGATAGACCATAAGATGATGTCGTTGTTATAGAAAGTATATCTGTGAACCTATCTGTTTGATATTGAACAATTTCCATACAATTTCTCTACTATGTTGGAATGATGTCGTGAACCATTCTATTTATACTGAACAGTTTGCCGATCTTTGTGCATGTACTTTTGTACTGAATGTGTCTTTAAACCTTCAAGTTTTGCACTATTTTTACTCTGAATACCCATTGCATATACCCTATGCCCGCCCATGCTTCTCCCTCCTCTCCGGTAGCCATGTAGGCCGGTGTGGAGATGGAGCTGGTGGTTGCCCCCCTAAGTTTTTAGGCCTAGTTTATTTAGCTCTAGCTTGTTGTGCCCATGTGCCGTTTGAGGGTAGGAAGGATATCTCAGACCACCGGATCCTCCTCTTCATAGCTCCGATCTGCTCGGCCGTGCCTTGCCGGTGGCAGACAATGGTGTCTGCGGAGCAGCTCAAGCCTTGCATCCCTCTGAATAAGGTGGTCCAGAGGAGCTTCGAGTTGGACTTTTCTGTCTGCGTCCAACTCTCGATGGCCGTCTCCATCACCGCGGCTGAGCTCTCGTGGGGAGAGCCGATGGCGGCGGTTGAAGGGAAGGCTGCTGGCTCCCTCAATAAAGGCCATGTGCGGGGCTTTCTCTGGTTTTGCAGGTCGGAGCTCTCCCTTCTTCTTCCTGGAAGCCATGGTGGTGTGGGGGAGAGTAGAAGTGATGCGACGACAGGCATATGCGGAGGAGCCCATGGAATCATCGTTGCCCTTTCTGGTGCTTCCAAGCGACGACTTTGGAGCCGAAGCTATCCTCGGCCGATTGGGCCACACCCTGCAACCTCCATGGCGGATGCCTCTTTCTGAACATGCTTCTAGGGCTTGGCGCTGCTTTTCTCCCAAGTGGTTCGTCCCCGGGAGCGATTTGGCAACCGGCGGCATGCTTTCTGGTGGCTGATATTTGTTTCAACTATTTGCGTTCCATGATTTTAATAATTTTGAATATTGATACTTCGTAATAAAAAGGGCTATGTGATCTATTGACGCAGAGGCCGGGGCTATGCTTCTCATTTCGAAAAAAACTACTATTGGTCTATTGGTATATTATATCTCCTTTTGTTGTCTCCTGTCTTCACCTCCTTTCTCACTCAGGTCTCTCTGGAACTTCTCCTTTGAGATCACTCTTCATCCCTGTCTCCACTACATAGGAGATAAGCTCCATTAATTTCATAGTTTCAATATAAAATATGAAGCTAGCAGTAACATACATCAATGGTACTTGGTTCTTCTACTACAACTTGTGTACTGACTACTGGGCGAATAGTTTAGTGAACTGTGCTCCTTTAGTGAACTGTGCTTCTAAATATCTCAGAGCGATGTATTGTAGTACATGTTATCTTTAGATATTTGGACTCTATGGGCCACCTACACTCACAGATCGAACAATCTGGCGGATACTTCCGTGTGTTGTTTAATACTAGTAGGTACTTAGTTAAATGACAAAGATCAATTAGCGATGGCAACCTAACGGCGATGTTCACCATTCTATCTGCACCACATGTTGGATCACAGCTTGCCTTAAAGAGGTGGAAGTCGAACTTGAACATGACCCTTGAGAGCCACGATTAAATTGAAGGAGCCTTCCAAACTTGCTGATCGCCGCGTCCCTGATTGTCATGTTGTCGTTGACAATCACAAGCCTTAGGGTGTTACTAACCGTAATTCTAGGAGAATTTGCCAGGCTCGGCAGGCTGCCGCAGATGCATGGACCAGCATCGATTTCAGCTGTGTTGATTTGTCGCCTAGCAGTGCAGCTCCCAGCGACGAAGCCGGTGAACCATCAGTCACTTCCTCAACACGCAGTCGAGAGCCAGGAAATGCCGCAAAGCAGGGAAGAAGCAGGGGCCACAAACGCTAGAGCCCTGGTGATGCCAATCGCATTTCTTAGCCCTACGCGTGCAATCCCCTCTAGGGCGACCATGCTTCAAATCGGTCGAGTTGTCCTCACAGGAGGCACTTGAGGAAGAGCTCAAGGAGCATTCTTGCCGCTAGGAGTCGCGCATCATGCTCATTCTAGAACATCCACCCGCAGAGTACAGATTGCAATTCGGTCTTGTGGCATGATGGTATTTCCCAATCCCCCTTATTCCTAGACCTTCAACATGCTCTATTATTGAGTGATTAGAGTTCAGGTTGCACTCAGCAGTGTCAACTGAAATCAGACTCATGCAAAAAGGAAAACTTCCTTATGCAACATTGTTTGCCATCCCATGATGCATATGTATGTACAATATGGGCATATTGTCACAAACTATGCCTTGATTCTATCCATAACATTGGTCATTTGACCCGAAAGCCAAGAAACCTCGAATGAGATAGGTCATTTTGTGAAGGGTTTTTTCAGACATAATCAATATACCAGGTTTGATATTTTTCCTTGTAACTATGTCATATAATATAACATCAAGCGAAGGTTTTGCATTGTTTCGATTGTTTTTGAATTTTTTATGCCCGTTTTAAACTATATATAATGTCAAACGACGGGCATGAAGATTCTTAGGTCGGGACCGAGCCTCGCTAAACTTGCATTGGATCTTTGTTAAAATAGAATATTGTGAACCTAAAAATTATTTATTTAAACTATCGTTTTTGAATTTTTTAAGCCTGTTTTAAACTATATATAATGTTTTATGTTTCACTTATTTTTTATTTACAAATGTGTAATATTTGAGTGTAGATAGATAGATCTTGTTTTTATGCAAATTTTGATATATTATTTGTATTTTTCCGAATTAGAATGATTTAGTTATGATTTTTCAAAGTTTAATAAGGTAAAAGGAAAAATAGCTAGCCTCGGTGTAGCATAGGATACACCGAGGGCAATTCTACGCCACGGCTGCTTGGCGGGGCTGGCCTGGTCACGGTCTATGCCGACGGCCCCGATGTTTGGACGTCGGCGTACTCGTCCAGTCCTGTAGTGAATCCATCTTGTTACTTGCGTCTTCCTAGAATAGATCTGGATCTTGTTCGTTCTCTCGTAGGATGTTTTTTTCTATATTACAAATCCCAACACTTGGTGTATTGGCATTTGTTAGATTGTGCTCATTTTACTTATGCGAGGTCTTATGTAAACCATTTGTGCATATTTTCTTGATTTGTGTTTCATGTTTGAGTTAATTAATATAGTCCAGTCTCCGTTCTCAATATTTTGGACCCTTTATCGAAAATATGTGAATGCATTTATGCATAACTATTTGTAGTTTTGTTGTTACCGATCATTGCATGCAGTAATCTGCCACAATGCCCGAATCGCAACTCATAAGCTGTGTTTAAACGAGTAAACTAGCTATATATAGCTCTAGAATACGACCTGGCATGGACAATATCAGTGTGTTATTACTCGCAGTTGCCTGCTCAGCATTCTCGTCTAGACGCATCTTGATGAATACATGAACTAGCTGATTTTCTCCCTGTAGAAAATACTAATGCCACATTCCCACGGCATGTCCCAATGCCTCCCAATCCTTATCTTGTGAGTGTGCACCGGCACCACTACACATTCCCCATCAGGTTTCACTTGGATTACTAGTCTACTCTATCGTTACTTTTGGTCTATTGGTATATATCTCTTTATGTTGTCTCTTCTCTTCACATCCTTTCTCATTCATCCTATGGAACTTCTCCTTTGAGATCTTTAAGAGCCCCCCCCCGCGCATCCCTCTCCCCACTATATAGGAGTCTAGCGCCCATTATTTTCATAGTTTCAGTACAAAATACAAATTAGCTAGCGGTAACATCAGTGGTAGTTGGTTCTGCTACAACAACTTTTCTACTGGCTACTGAGCGAAGAGGTTCAGTGAACTGTGCTCCTAAATATCTCAGAGTATTGCATACGTGTCATCTTTAAATATTTAGAACTCAATGAGCCATCTGCATTCACAGATGGAACAATTCATCAGATACTTCCATGTGTTGTTTAGTAGGTTGTTAAATGATAATGATCAGTTGACGATGGCAACCTCATTGTTGCAATGTTCACTGTTCTATCTGCACCACATGTTGTATCACAACTTGCATTAAAGACACTACGGGAAAAAATGTCGCCGCCGTCGCCTCTCTCCTTTGCCGTGTGCCAAAAGGCCCGGAACACGGCAAAGAGAATCTTTGCCGTGTGTAAAGCAAGAAGAACACGGCAAAGGACAGGTGCATGGCAAACAACAGAAACAGAACACGACAAAGAAACAATCACGGCAACGGACCGACGAGAACACACGGCAAAGAAAAGAATCATGGCAAAGTCAACGAAGAAACACGGCAAAGTTTCCCTCACGGCAAAGAAGTGGGCCCCGTGGCCTCGCAGGGCCACACGGCAGGGGTGATGGCAGAATCTTTGCCGTGTGCCCTCGCCACGACATACACGGTAAAGATAATCTTTGCCGTGTGTTTCTCTGCATACACGGCAAAGAATTTTTTTCACCTTTTTCTTTTCTTTAATTAGCAAGGCTTTTATTACATATATGTTAGGTGATATTATTTCATAGGATCATGAGAGCACACATATGATGATAGGTTATTGTTGTCTTGATCACTATATACATGCACCCCCCTGATTCCGACGTTCTCGTGGACTTCCTCCGGCGAAACCCTGATGATCTACGGGCCTCGGATCGTCTACCCCCTAGACATTCTTCTGACAGGGGTAGCCCGACGTAGCTCTCTCTTATTTTGTATTTGATTATGTCATGGGATGATGTGAAACCATGTTGGTTCACAAGTTGGGGCACTATACGGCCCGGTTTCACCGTGAACGGGAGATTCCCCTTATACAGTCAGAACCTTCGCTTCTAGGTTAGAGCGCATGCATGTGAGGGGGGACACATGCAATCACCTATACCAACCTGGCACCACACTCACACACATACGCTAGGGACACATGCAAGTTTTCATCGATTCCGACGTTCTCGTGGACTTCCTCCGGCGAAACCCTGATGATCTGCGGGCCTCGGATCGTCTACCCCTAGACATTCTTCTAACAGGGGTAGCCATAGCTCTCTCTCATGTTTTGTTTTTGATTATGTCATGGGATGATGTGAAACCATGTTGGTTCATAAGTTGGGGCACTATACGGCCAGTTTCACTGAACGGGAGATTCCCCTTATCTGTGTCCGTAACCTTTCGCTTCTAGGTTAGAGCGCATGCATGCGAGGGGGACACATGCAATCACCTATACCAACCTTGCACCACACTCACACACATATGCTAGGGACACATGCAAGTTTTCAGATGATTCCGACGTTCTTGCGGACTTCCACCGGCGAAACCCTGATCTGCGGGACTCGGACCGTCTACCCCCTAGACATTCTTCTGACAGGGGTATCCCGGCGTAGCTCTCTCTTGTTTTGTGTTTGATTATGTCATGGGATGATGTGAAACCATGTTGGTTCACAAGTTGGGGCACTATACGGCCCGGTTTCACCGTAACGTGGAGATTCCCCTTATATGTGTCAGAACCTTCGCTTCTAGGTTAGGCGCATGCATGTGAGGGGGACACATGCAATCACCTATACCAACCTGGCACCACACTCACACACATATGCTAGGGACACATGCAAGTTTTCATCGATTACGACGTTCTCGTGGACTTCCTCCGTGAAACCACGATGATCTGCGGGCCTCGGATCGTCTACCCCCTAGACATTCTTCTGACAGGGGTAGCCCGACGTAGCTCTCTCTTGTTTTGTGTTTGATTATGTCATGGGATGATGTGAAACCATGTTGGTTCACAAGTTGGGGCACTATACGGCCCGGTTTCACCGTAACGGGGAGATTCCCCCTTATACAGGTCCAGAACCTTCGCTTCTAGGTTAGAGCACATGCATGTGAGGGGGGACACATGCAATCACCTATACCAACCTGGCACCACACTCACAAACATATGCTAGGGACACATGCAAGTTTTCATCGATTTCGACGTTCTCGTGGACTTCCTCCGGTGAAACCCTGATGATCTGCGGGCCTCGGATCGTCTACCTAATGGAAATGAAGTTCAGCATCCTGTAGAACCTTATGGTCTATTGCAAAGTTAGTGTTTCCATGGTATGAATACTAACAAATAGGTAACAAAAAGTTAACTAAAAACTTTAAATAAATACATTTGAAAGAAAAAATAAAAAGAAAATTAGAAAATACCTAAAGGCACACGACAAAGGACAAAACACACGGCAAAGAGGTCCTTTGCCGTGTGCCTGTGGCCGTCAAACACACGGCAAAGGTCCTTTGTCGTGTGTCTCTCTCCCTCAGACGCACGGCAAAGAATTTTTTTCACCTTTAGCAAGGCTTTTATTACATATATGTTAGGTGATATTATTTCATAGGATCATGAGAGCACACATATGATCATAGGTTATTGTGGTCTTGATCACTATATACATGCACCCCCCCTAATTCCGACGTTCTCGTGGACTTCCTCCGGCGAAACCCTGATGATCTGCGGGCCTCGGATCGTCTACCCCCTAGACATTCTTCTGACAGGGGTAGCCCGGCGTAGCTCTCTCTTGTTTTGTGTTTGATTATGTCATGGGATGATGTGAAACCATGTTGGTTCACAAGTTGGGGCACTATACGGCCTGATTTCACCTAAACGGGGAGATTCCCCCTTATACAGGTCCAGAACCTTTCGCTTCTAGGTTAGAGCGCATGCATGCAAGGGGGACACATGCAATCACCTATACCAACCTTGCACCACACTCACACACATATGCTAGGGACACATGCAAGTTTTCAGATGATTTCGACATTCTTGCGGACTTCCACCGGCGAAACCCTGATCTGCGGGACTCGGACCGTCTACCCCCCCAGACATTCTTCTGACAGGGGTAGCCCGGCGTAGCTCTCTCTTGTTTTGTGTTTGATTATGTCATGGGATGATGTGAAACCATGTTGGTTCACAAGTTGGGGCACTATACGGCCCGGTTTCACCGTAACGTGGAGATTCCCCCTTATACAGGTCCAGAACCTTCGCTTCTAGGTTAGAGCGCATGCATGTGAGGGGGGACACATGCAATCACCTATACCAACCTGGCACCACACTCACACACATATGCTAGGGACACATGCAAGTTTTCATCGATTCCGACGTTCTCGTGGACTTCCTCCGGCGAAACCCTGATGATCTGCGGGCCTCGGATCGTCTACCCCTAGACATTGTTCTAACAGGGGTAGCCCGGCGTAGCTCTCTCATGTTTTGTGTTTGATTATGTCATGGGATGATGTGAAACCATGTTGGTTCACAAGTTGGGGCACTATACGGCCCGGTTTCACCGTAACGGGGAGATTCCCCCTTATACAGGTCCAGAACCTTCGCTTCTAGGTTAGAGCGCATGCATGTGAGGGGGGACACATGCAATCACCTATACCAACCTAGCACCACACTAACACACATATGCTAGGGACACATGCAAGTTTTCATCGATTCCGACGTACGTTCTCGTGGACTTCCTCCGGCGAAACCCTGAGTCGAGAGAGGACAAGTATTTTCGAGATTCATATAGCATGGGGATGTGACGGTGGCAAGCCCAGGAAAGGATTCTCGATCCACGACAACGATTCCTTTCGAGGAGTCGTTGCCGTGGAGACCGAATCCTTTCCTTGGCTTGCCGCGTCTCATACCCATGCTATATGGATCATGGAAGTATTTCTCTTCTTTCGTCTTTGCCGATACGAATATAGATTAGCTAGCGTGACTTAAATGGAATAGATTAGATAGCCCTAAAGTCGAAAGGAAAGACATTACTTCACTATTCGTATAGCATGGGCGACATTGTTATATGAATCGTGAAATGGTTTCTTTCCTTTCGTCTTTGGAGAAACACAAGGAAGGCTTTATCTCGTATCCCCAAAGTCGAGAGAGACAAGTATTTTCGAGATTCATATAGCATGGGGATGTGACGGTGGCAAGCCCAGGAAAGGATTCTCGATCCACGACAACAATTCCTTTCGAGGAGTCGTTGCCGTGGAGACCGAATCCTTTCCTTGGCTTGCCGCGTCCCATACCCATGCTATATGGATCAAGGAAGTATTTCTCTTCTTTCGTCTTTGCCGTCTGAATATAGTGTGTGTTTAAAACTTGAGTATTATTGCTTGTTATGAATCTTGTGTCACCGATGTGTACTAATAAACTACTCTTTTCACTCTGTTTTGCGGTGATTGAAAGATGCCGGGGAAAGGGAGTTACAAGAAAGCTGAAAAGCTTGGCAAAACTTGTGACTGGTGGTTCAAAAGATGTCAGGGGGAAGCAGCCTACTAGTGCTACTGCTAGTGCTCCACCGTCCCCCTTCACTTAACTTCGTGTTCTTTTGTGCAGAAAATAAAGACAGGTCAAGAGCCGCCCGTGTTTGCCGTTTGGAAGAAGACACGCACGTTGGACGAGCCTAGGAACGGGAGCCTATGGATGAACGAGGGAGCCAGGCTCCGGGGTGAGAAGTACCCTGAGAAGTACAAGGAGGTGCATGGAGAAGATTCTAACCCTGAGACCGCCCCCTTCGACCCGAGGTCGCCGTCTTTGGCGAGAAGGCGGAAGAATGGTCGCCTATGGATCGGTCACGGGTCCGTCGACCCTAAGACCATCCATCTATCGCCAGTCCGGCGTGGTAGGATGAGCGACCAACTGCTATAGAGACCCACGGCCTTCGGTTGTAGCTCTCGGCGATTCTGGTATGTTCTTCCTCGGTCATCTATGTTTTACTACATGTTTTGTGTTGCAATGTTCATCTAATCGTGGCGACACGACGTAGGAGGAGATGGCCGCTGATAGGGCACGCAGAGAGGCGTCCGAGCAGCGGCAGCAGCAGCTGGAGCAGCAGATGGCCCATCAGCAGGGGTTCTTTGGAGCAACAGGGCGATGATGCGGTGGATGACACAGCAAATGCTCATCAATTCTCAACCAGGGACTCTTCCCACTCCTCCTTTTGCCTTCTCGTGGGTAAGTGATCAAGTGTCTTATTGTCCAATGCTCGCAATTTTCAATCTTGCCTTATTGTCTAATGCTCACAATTTCCAATGCTGCAGATGGACGATGCGATGCCGCCGCCTGGTGGGTCCGCGGGTGGATCGAACAACCAGGCGCCGCCGTCTTTCACCGTCAACAATCCGTCGGTCGTCCGGAGGCTGAATCGGAGTCCTCCAGGTTTGTTTTCTTATACTTGTCAAATTTAGCCATGCCATCTCATTTGTAGAAATTTTATCCATGATATGACACTTGTAGAAATTTTAGCCTTGGCATGATACTTATAGAAAATTTAGCAATTCCATGACACTTGTAGGAAATTTAGCCTTGCCATGATACTTATAGCAAATTTAGCAATTCCATGACACTTGTAGATAATTCTATGCCATTGTCAAAATTTTAGCCATGCTATGACACTTGTAGAAATTTTAGCCTTGCCATGACACTTATAGAAATTCTAGCCTTGCCATGGGACTTGTAGATATTCGTGATTTTACTTGTCATATTGATGTAATTTGCCATGAGACTCGTCAAAATCCCATGTTATTGCCATTTCCATCAACTTGTACATATTGATGATTTTACTTGTCATATTTATGTACTTGTCTTGAACTTGTAGGATCTCACGATGGAGCATGAGCTTGTGGAGCACTCGGAGTTGATGATCTTGTAATATTTGTCTATAGGTCTTATAGCTTGTTGGTTATGCACTTGGTAGTATTTGACACTTGTGGCATGACCTTGTGGCAAGAATAAACACTAGCATTTGACAATTGTAATATTTATGAAATCTCTTGCTTTCGTGGTGATGATGTTTGCTAGTGTTGGTGATGCATTTTGGTGTTGGTGATGATTATATTGTTGTTGTTGATGAGTATATTATTGTTGTTGATGAGTATATTATTGTTGTTGATGATCTGTAGATCATATATATATATTATGTTTTGAATTGCAGGAAATGACTGGAAACAGAAAAAAATTAATAAATGACAGCTCCTTTGCCGTGTGTATACACACGGCAAAGAAGCCACGTGTGAGCCACCTGTGCGCCCCTGGACAATGTCACAGGGCCTTTGCCGTGTGCAGTGCGCAGCAGACACACGGCAAAGGAGTGAACGTTGCCGTGTGTCCCCCCCCCCCCCCACGGGCACACGGCAAAGAGAAAGAACACGGCAAACATAAGGCACACGACAGAGAAAGGGGACACGGCAAAGAGAAGGCACACGGCAAAGAAACGACACACGGCAAAGATAAGGCACACGGCAAAGAAAGAATACACGGTAAAGAGTCATTACACATGGCAAAGGAGGAACACGGCAAAGATGTGTCGGCTCCGTTAGACGGACGGAACCGTCAAGTACTTTATTTTGCCGTGTCGATGCAGTAAACACACGGCAAAGGCTTTGCCGTGTTCCGGGCGCAAAGACACACGGCAAAGAGTTGCCGTGTGGCGTTTGCCGTGTGCATGCACACGGCAAAGGCTTTGCCGAGTTCCGGGGGGCCTTTGCCGTGTCTTTTTCCCACACGGCAAAGAGCCTGTGTGCCGTAGTGAGAGGTGGGAGTCGAGATTGAAAAGGATCCTGAGCCGCTGAGCGTCACGATTACAATTGGAGGATCCTTGAAAACTCGCTGATCGGCCGCCTCCGTGATTTTCTCGTTGTCATTAACAATGACAATCCTGGCACCGTCACACGCTGTCCTCCAAGGCAGCTTTGCAAGGCCCGGCAGGCTGCGGCAGATGCAGGGACCAGCATCGACTTTAGCTGGGTCGGTTCATCCCCTAGCAGCGTAGTCCCTAGTGGCAAAGCCCGGGAACCATCAGTCACTTCTTCAACGGGCAGTCCATGGCAAGAAAAAACACCAGAGCGGAGAAGAAGCAGGGGCCGCAGGATGCCGACAACATTTCTTAGCCCGACGTGTGCCATTCCTCCTTGGATGAGCCTGCTCGAAGTCGGTAATGGTGTCGTCACGGGAGACACACAAGGAAGAGCTCAAGGAGCATCCTCGCCGCTAAGAGTTGCGCATCATGGTCATTCTAAAACATCTACGCGCGGAATACCGCTTTCAGTCCGGTCTTGTGGCATGATGTCATTTCCCAATCCCCCTTATTCCTAGACCTTCAACGTGCTCTACTATTGAGTGATTAGACTCCAGGTTGCACTCGCATTGTCAACTGAAATCAGACTCCCTAAGCACTAAGCAATGATGAAACATAGCATCCCTGTATCATTCTATCAACCTATAAATATATCCATTACCTTGGTATGATCCTACCCTTGGTTCCCATGAAAGTTTGAGCAAACCATGTTCTATTCTCAGGCTTTTAAAGAACAAATATTTGTTGTGCCTTTAATTCCTTCTATTAAGCTGCATGACTCCAACCACAGTTGGCAATACTAAAACCAGACCGTGCCTCTATATTGATTGGCTAGCAGGTGGACTAGAATTAAAATAAATCAAGGCAGGTGCCTGGGCTTTGCCCTTTTTGAGAAAAAATATGGACAGGAAGAGAAAAGTTGCCATAACACTAGGGAGACGAATAGCTACTTATCTCTTTCCGCAAATTAAATAATTTCACAAAAACGGTCGTATTAGATAGTAGTAACAACTGACAACATTTTCAAAATTGAGACAACCTCATACGAAAAATGAACAACATCTATGATGGAAACTTTTGATTATACTACATAAAACTCATTTCTGCTTCGGTACAGCACTCCTTTACAAAGTTTACGAATCAAGATGCAGATTAGGGGTCGAGATTAATACTTAATTACCCTTCCGTTTCAAAGTGTATTATAGTCTATATTTATCTTCACACATATTTCTGCACTGTGTTAACAATTGGATTTTTTTGTCGGCGGTTAAGAACGTATACAAGCCTGCTCTCATAAAACAAACTGCACGATGACCTTCATGCTATTACAACGTGCAAGACCTTCCAGCAAAAGAAGATTTATCATGTATATCAAGTAATAAATTTATCCATTTCTAAGTTTCCTACAACTAGTACAAATCGGTCTTATTGATCCATTTCTGCACTGTATTAACACCAACGCACTACAAGAATGGCCAGATGCGCCGACGGCCGCCTGCTACGCCGACGGCCAAATGTCGGGGCCGTCGGCGTAGGACCTGGCCAGGCCAGCCCACGACGCCAGCCCTCGGCGTAGCCAAGCCGTCGGCGTAGGCGATCCTACGCTGACGGTCACCCTCGGCATCGCGTGGCCCTCGGCGTAGACATGGGACGCGTGGCACATACCGGCAGCGGACGGCGTAACGATGCCTACCATTACGCCGAGAGAGACCCTCGCATAGCACCATCCCCAGACGCCTGCATTTTTCTTTCTACTTGCAAACTTATTTTATATTTGTATCAATTATTTATGTTCTATTTTTATTTTTATCAATTGGATGATTTTGTACCCTCTGAATAGCAGTCTCCATGCGCACATGAAATGTCGTTGCGAATCTTCTCACATCCCGAGAAATTTCTATATGTTTGTAAGTGTTATTATCGCATGTGGTTCTGAATAGCAGTCTCCACGCCCACATGAAATGTGTGTGAATTTTATGTATCACACATTTTGGAGAAGTTGTTCAAAGATTCAATGCTTTTATCGCAAGTGGTTCTGTCAACCCTCCTGATGAGCGGACGATAAGGGGGAATCTCCCCGTTTAGGTGAAACCGGGTAGGATAGTGCCCCAACTTGTGAACCATCATAGTTTTACATCATCCTATGACCTAATCAAACACAAAACAAGAGAGAGCTACGCCGGGCTACCCCTGTCAGAGGAAAGTCTAGGGGGGTAGACGATCTGAGGCTCGCAGATCAGTGTTTCGCCGGAGGAAGACCACGAGAACGATGGAATCAGATGAAAACTTGCATGTGTCCCTAGCATATGTGTGTGAGTGTGGTGAAAGGTTGGTATAGGTGCTTGCATGTGTCCCCCCTCGCATGCATGCGTTCTAACCTAGAAGCGAAGGTTCTGGACCCATATAAGGGGGAATCTCCCTGTTCCGGTGAAACCGGATAGGATAGTGCCCCAACTTGTGAACCAAAATGGTTTTACATCATCCTATGACCTAATCAAACACAAAACAAGAGAGAGCTACGCCGGGCTACCCCTGTCAGAGGAAAGTCTAGGGGGGTAGACGATCCGAGTGTGCACAAATCAGGGTTTCGCGAGAGGAAGACCACGAGAACGTCTGAATCAGATGAAAACTTGCATGTGTCCCTAGCATATGTGTGTGAGTGTGGTGAAAGGTTGGTATAGGTGCTTGAATGTGTCCCCCCTCGCATGCATGCGTTCTAACCTAGAAGCGAAGGTTCTAGAACCGTATAAGGGGGAATCTCCCCGTTTAGGTGAAACCGGGTAGGATAGTGCCCCAACTTGTGAACCAACATGGTTTTACATCATCCTATGACCTAATCAAACACAAAACAAGAGAGAGCTACGATGGGCTACCCCTGTCAGAGCAACGTCTAGGGGGTTGACGATCTGAGGCCCGTAGATCAGGGTTTCGCAGGAGGAAGACCACGAGAACGACGGAATCAGATGAAAACTTGCATGTGTCCCTAGCATATGTGTGTGAGTGTGGTGAATGGTTGGTATAGTTGCTTGCATGTGTCCCCCCTCCCATGCATGCGTTCTAACCTAGAAGCGAAGGTTCTGGACCCGTATAAGGGGGAATCTCCCTATTCCGGTGAAACCGGGTAGGATAGTGCCCCAACTTGTGGACCAACATGGTTTTACATCATCCTATGACCTAATCAAACACAAAACAAGAGAGAGCTACGCCGGGCTACCCCTGTGAGAGGAAAGTCTAGGGAGGAAGACCACGAGAATGCCGGAATCAGATGAAAACTTGCATGTGTCCCTAGCATATGTGTGTGAGTGTGGTGCAAGGTTGGTATATGTGTTTGCATGTGTCCCCCTCACATGCATGCGCTCTAACCAAGAAGCGAAAGTTCTCGACGTGTATAAGGGGGAATCTCCCCGTTTAGGTGAAACCGGGTAGGATAGTTCCCCAACTTGTGAACCAACATGGTTTTGCATCATCCAATGACCTAAACAAACACAAAACAAGACAGACCTATGCCGGGGTACCCCTGTTAGAGGAACGTCTTGGGGGTAGACGATCTGAGGCCCGCAGATCAGAGTTTTGCCGGGGGAAAACCACGAGAACGCCGGAATCAGACGAAAACTTGCATGTGTCCCTAGCATATATGTGTGAGTGTGGTGAAAGGATGGTATAGGTGCTTGCATGTGTCCCCTCGCATGCATGCGTTCTAACCTAGAAGCGAAGGTTCTGGACCCATATAAGGGGGAATCTCCCCGTTCCGAAGAAACCGGGAAGGATAGTGCCCCAACTTGTGAACCAACATGGTTTTACATCATCCTATGACCTAAACAAACACAAAACAATAGAGAGCTATGCCGGGCTACCCCTGTCAGAGGAACGTCTAGGGGGGTAGACGATCCGAGGCCCGCAGATCAGGGTTTCGCCGGTGGAAGACCACGAGAACGACGGAATCAGATGAAAACTTGCATGTGTCCCTAGCATATGTGTGTGAGTGTGGTGAAAGGTTGGTATAGGTGCTTGCATGTGTCCCCCCTGGCTTGCATGCGTTCTAACCTAGAAGCGAAGGTTCTGGACCCGTATAAGGGGGAATATCCTAGTTCCGGTGAAACCGAGTAGGATATCGCCCCAACTTGTGAACCAACATGGTTTTACATCATCCTATGACCTAATCAAACACAAAACAAGAGAGAGATACGCCGGTCTACCCCTGTCAGAGGAAAGTCTAGGGAGGAAAACCACGAGAATGCCGGAATCAGATGAAAACTTGCATGTGTGCCCCTCGCATGCATGCGTTCTAACCTAGAAGCGAAGGTTCTGGAACCATATAAGGGGGAATCTCCCCTTTAGGTGAAACCGGGTAGGATAGTGCCCCAACTTGTGAACCAACATGGTTTTACACCATCCTATGACCTAATCAAACACAAAACCAGAGAGAGCTACGCCGGGTTACCCCTGTCAGAGGAACGTCTAGGGGGTAGACGATCTGAGGCCCGCAGATCAGGGTTTTGCCGGAGGAAGACCACGAGAACGGCGGAATCAGATGAAAACTTGCATGTGTCCCTAGCATATGTGTGTGAGTGTGGTGAAAGTATGGTATAGTTGCTTGCATGTGTCCCCTCGCATGCATGCGTTCTAACCTAGAAGCGAAGGTTCTGGACCCATATAAGGGGGAATCTCCCTGTTCCGAAGAAACCGGGAAGGATAGTGCCCCAACTTGTGAACCAACATGGTTTTACATCATCCTATGACCTAAACAAACACAAAACAAGAGAGAGATACGCCGGGCTACCCCTGTCAGAGGAACGTCTAGGGGGGTAGACGATCCGAGGCCCGCAGATCAGGGTTTCGCCGGTGGAAGACCACGAGAACGACGGAATTAGATGAAAACTTGCATGTGTCCCTAGCATATGTGTGTGAGATTGGTGAAAGGTTGGTATAGGTGCTTGCATGTGTCCCCCCTCGCATGCATGCGTTCTAACCTAGAAGCGAAGGTTCTGGACCCGTATAAGGGGGAATCTCCCTGTTCCGGTGAAACCGGGTAGGATAGTGCCCCAACTTGTGAACCAACATGGTTTTACATCATCCTATGACCTAATCAAACACAAAACAAGAGAGATCTACGCCGGGCTACCCCTGTCAGAGGAAAGTCTAGGGGGGTAGACGATCCGGGTGTGCACAGATCATGGTTTCCCCGAAGGAAGACCACGAGAACGCCGGAATTAGATGAAAACTTGCATGTGTCCCTAGCATATATGTGTGAGTGTGGTGCAAGGTTCGTATATGTGTTTGCATGTGTCCCCCCTCACATGCATGCGCTCTAACCAAGAAGCTAAAGTTCTCGATGTGTATAAGGGGGAATCTCCCCGTTTAGGTGAAACCGGGTAGGATAGTGCCCCAACTTGTGAACCAACATGGTTTTGCATCATCCTATGACCTAAAAAAACACAAAACAAGACAGACCTACGTTTGGGTACCCCTGTTAGAGGAACGTCTTGGGGGTAGACGATCTGAGGCCCTTGCATCGAGAGTTTTGCCGGAAAACCACGAACGCCTAATCGATTAAAACTTGCATGTGTCCCTAGCATATGTGTGTGAGTGTGGTGAAAGGATGGTATAGGTGCTTGCATGTGTCCCCTCGCATGCATGCGTTCTAACCTAGAAGCGAAGGTTCTGGACCCATATAAGGGGGAATCTCCCCGTTCTGAAGAAACCGGGAAGGATAGTGCCCCAACCTTTGAACCAACATGGTTTTACATCATCCTATGACCTAAACAAACACAAAACAATAGAGAGCTATGCCGGGCTACCCCTGTAAGAGGAACGTCTAGGGGGGTAGACGATCCGAGGCCCGCAGATCAGGGTTTCGCCGGTGGAAGACCACGAGAACGACGGAATCAGATGAAAAGTTGCATGTGTCCCTAGCATATGTGTGTGAGTGTGGTGAAAGGTTGGTATAGGTGCTTGCACGTGTCCCCCCTCGCATGCATGCGTTCTAACCTAGAAGCGAAGGTTCTAGACCCGTATAAGGGGGAATCTCCCCGGTCCGGTGAAATCGGGTAGGATAGTGCCCCAACTTGTGAACCAACATGGTTTTACATCATCCTATGACCTAATCAAACACAAAACAAGAGAGAGCTAGGCTGGGCTACCCCTGTCAGTGGAAATTCTAGGGGGCTAGACGATCCGGGTGTGCACAGATCAGGGTTTCCTCGGAGGAAGACCACGAGAACGCCGGAATCAGATGAAAACTTGCATGTGTCCCTAGCATATGTGTGTGAGTGTGGTGAAAGGTTGGTATATGTGCTTGCATGTGTCCCCCCTCGCATGCATGCGTTCTAACCTAGAAGCGAAGGTTCTGGAACCATATAAGGGGGAATCTCCCCGTTTAGGTGAGATCGGGTAGGATAGTGCCCCAACTTGTGAACCAACATGGTTTTACATCATCCTATGACCTAATCAAACACAAAACAAGAGAGAGCTACGCCGGGCTACTCCTGTTAGAGGAACGTCTAGGGGGGTAGACGATCTGAGGCCCGCAGATCAGGGTTTCGCCGGAGGAAGACCACGAGAACGACGGAATCAGATGAAAACTTGCATGTGTCCCTAGCATATGTGTGTGAGTGTGGTGAAAGGTTGGTATAGGTGCTTGCATGTGTCCCCCCTCGCATGCATGCGTTCTAACCTAGAAGCAAAGGTTCTGGACCCGTATAAGGGGGATTCTCCCTGTCCGGTGAAACCGGGAAGGATAGTGCCCCAACTTGTGAACCAACATGGTTTTAAATCATCCTATAACCTAATAAAACACAAAACAAGAGAGAGCTACGCCGGGATACCCCTGTCAGAGGAAAGTCTAGGGGTAGACGATCCTAGTGTGCACAGATCAGGGTTTCCCCGGAGGAAGACCACGAGAACGCCGGAATCAGATGAAAACTTGAATGTGTCCCTAGCATATGTGTGTGAGTGTGGTGGAAGGTTGGTGTAGGTGCTTCCATGTGTCCCCCCTCGCATGCATGCGCTCTAACCTAGAAGCGAAGGTTCTCGACGTGTATAAGGGGGAATCTCCCCGTTTAGGTGAAACCGGATAGGATAGTGCCCCAACTCGTGAACCAACATGGTTTTACATCATCCTATGACCTAAACAAACACAAAACAAGAGAGAGATACGCCGGGCTACCCCAGCAGAGGAAAGTCTAGGGGGGTAGACGATACGAGTGTGCACAGATCAGGGTTCCGCCGGAGGAAGACCACGAGAACGTCGGAATCGGATGAAAACTTGCATGTGTCCCTAGCATATGTGTGTGAGTGTGGTGAAAGGTTGGTATAGGTGCTTGCATGTGTCCCCCCTCGCATGCATGCGTTTTAACCTAGAAGCGAATGTTTTGGAACTGTATAAGGGGGAATCTCCCCGTTTAGGAGAAACCGGGTAGGATAGTACCCCAACTTGTTAACCAACATGGTTTTACATCATCCTATGACCTAATCAAACACAAAACAAGAGAGAGCTACGCCGGGCTACCCCTGTCAGAGGAACATCTAGGGGGGTAGACGATCTAAGGCCCGCAGATCAGGGTTTCGCCGGAGGAAGACCACGAGAACGACGAAATCAGATGAAAACTTGCATGTGTCCCTAGCATATGTGTGTGAGTGTGGTGAAAGTTTGGTATAGGTGCTTGCATGTGTCCCCCCTCTCTTTCATGCGTTCTAACCTAGAAGCGAAGGTTCTGGACCCGTATAAGGGGGAATATCCCAGTTCCGGTGAAACCGAGTAGGATATCGCCCCAACTTGTGAACCAACATGGTTTTACATCATCCTATGACCTAATCAAACACAAAACAAGAGAGAGCTACGCCGGTCTACCCCTGTCAGAGGAAAGTCTAGGGAGGAAGACCACAAGAATGCCGAAATCAGATGAAAACTTGCATGTGTGCCCCTCGCATGCATGCGTTCTAACCTAGAAGCGAAGGTTCTGGAACCATATAAGGGGGAATCTCCCCTTTAGGTGAAACCGGGTAGGATAGTGCCCCAACTTGTGAACCAACATGGTTTTACACCATCCTATGACCTAATCAAACACAAAACCAGAGAGAGCTACGCCGGGTTACCCCTGTCAGAGGAACGTCTAGGGTGGTAGACAATCTGAGGCCCGCAGATCAGGGTTTCGCCGGAGGAAGACCACGAGAACGGCGGAATCAGATGAAAACTTGCATGTGTCCCTAGCATATGTGTGTGAGTGTGGTGAAAGGATGGTATAGGTGCTTGCATGTGTCCCCTCGCATGCATGCGTTCTAACCTAGAAGCGAAGGTTCTGGACCCATATAAGGGGGAATCTCCCCGTTCCGAAGAAACCGGGAAGGATAGTGCCCCAACTTGTGAACCAAGATGGTTTTACATCATCCTATGACCTAATCAAACACAAAACAAGAGAGATCTACGCCGGGCTACCCCTGTCAGAGGAACGTCTAGGGGGGTAGACGATCCGAGTGTGCACAGATTTGAGTATGTGTAATTATGGAACTTTGTTTTCAATATGTAATTTTAGTATGTGTAATATTTATAGATCACACTTTGAGATTTTTCTTTATAAATAAAAATAGATGGATTTTATTATAATTTATTTAGTGAATTTCAAGTTTGATAAATATGATTATTTATGAATTGCTAATGATTTGTAAAGGATATCTTTGTAAATCCTTGACTTGTAGTTAGTTGAGGATTTTAAAAGAATATTATAAAGTTAATTGTTTACACTTAGATTTTATATTAATTTATAATTATGGTTAAACTAGGTAGATTCAAAAGATTTCGTTTTGAATAAGATCATTTCTTGCTTAGAAAATAATATTAAACAATTAACAAAACAATTATCTTATTTCAATAACTTAGATAATTCAAGTTATATGATATAAGAACTTTAGAATGTGTTTATAATAATATACTTAGTACCTTTTTAATAAATATACTTTCTTAACTTCTTAAAAATTAATTTTATTTATTTTTTAAACATTATCTTTTTTATTATTATAATTTTTATGAAATTTCTTAATTATTTAATGTCTTTAAATATTTGTTTTAAATTTTATTAGTAAAATTTTAAGTTAGTATTTTTGTGAGATAAGAGACTTATTTTTTATTTATAAAAGTGGTTTTTATTTATTTTTTGGGATTTTCCAAAATTTATTATTTTTTATTTAGATTTTTAAGGGTGTTAATATTTATTTGCATTTTATTAAACTTAAATCAATATGATTATATTTTTCTTAGGTGGATATTATTTTAATAAACACTTGGACGAATTAAATATATTTTTAGAATTTTTCTACATTTTTTTAGGGCTTAAAATGTGTAGAGGGTATTTTAATAATTTCTATTGTTGTTATTATATAATTTGGGCCTAGTCCTTGGGCCCATCTAGCCCAAAACCGAGCCTAGTCCATTTGGTTGGAAAAAACTTACAGAGCCCAATCGACCGGGTCAGTTGACCGACCCATACGACCGTTCTCTCCCCTCGCCTCGACCTCTCTTCCCCGCGATGCCGCGGCGCTGCCATCGTCGCTGCTCGGCTCCGGCGAGCTTCGGCCTCCTCGGCCACGCGCCGCCGTGCTTGCCGACTAACTAGGATCCGGTGCATCGACTAGTCCGTTCCGATTTTATGGGCATGGCCTTCCTCGACCACGCGCAACCCTATCTGGTGCCTAGGGTTTCGATGCCTACCACCCTGAGGTGCTTCCATGGCGATACGGTGGTGTTTCGGTGTTGATTTGGGGCCGCCTGGAGGCTTCATCGATGGATGGTGGCTCAGGCTGCTCGGCATGGTTTAAGTGCCTCAATTTTTCTTATGCCGCCGTTTACTGCGCCCTTCACCACCGTTCTGCTTCCTCTTCTCGAGCTTAAGCGAGGACCTCCGGTAAGTGGTTCTCCCTCTGCTATGCTCCTCTTCATGCTATATCTGTCTTGCAACATTAAGTGTGCTTTCTATGATTACCCGCTGTCTAGGTTTCATTCCTGAACCTAGGGTTCTTCTTCTAGGTGTTAATCTGTTTGTGGTACCTGTTGCCCCCTAATGATCCTGGCCTATTGCTCTTCTTTCTGTCAGTTAGTTTAATTAGAGTTCATATTATACTCAGGCAACATATGGCCCTGTTTTTCTAAATTGATTACAAAAGAAATGTTTGGATTACACCATGTGTCTAATTTCCATTCAGTGAGCTCCTTGTGTATTTGAATGGATTGATATTTGAGTTTAAAGTACTGAAACTTTGCTTTAGGGAGTAGTTTCGAGAACATATTGTATTTGTATGTTGGCTTAATTAAATGACTATCCCCTAAATAGAATGAATGTCATAGGTGACTATGGATTTGTTTCCAAAGATGATTCCTAGGAAAATGACTTGTTCTTTTATTTGAAATGATTCCTAGTGGACAACCCTAAGGAAATGATGTGGTTCTCAGGT
This sequence comes from Avena insularis, assembly GCA_023614405.1. Classification (NCBI taxonomy): domain Eukaryota; kingdom Viridiplantae; phylum Streptophyta; class Magnoliopsida; order Poales; family Poaceae; genus Avena; species Avena insularis. The sequence goes on from JAJUPC010000062.1 coordinate 924,214, forward strand.
ATAATTGCATGTGAACCAGTGGATGATTTGGTTAATGTAAATGTGGTTTCTGCTAATATGGTCCTGCTATTATGATGCCTCCTTGGAGTGTACACAATATCCTGATCATTCCGAGCATTAACAGTTGTTATTTATTTGGCTAAGTTGGATGAGATTCATAAATAATCCATGGAAAGAAAATTATTTCTGTCTCTTCCCATGTTATTTAAATTGAGGCTGTAAGTTTGTAAGATTAAGCATGGAACAAAGATGCTTTGTTTGGGATCTTAAGAAAGAAATGAGCTTCCTGTCATTTGTATAGTGAAAAAATTTATGGATCTGATTCCTAGAACATTTACTAGGAAAATGATTTGTGTTGTTTGATTTGCCATTGTTGCTAGAGAGAAATTTTTTGTAATATGGCTATGCTGTTGTGGAACCTCCTTGAGAGTGAGCATAACAACATAGATCATTTACATGATGTGTTATATTTTTATTTAACAGATTATTGGTCTATGTCCTGGCCAATGATGCAAAAGACTGAGGCCATGGTTTATATAGAATAAGAACAGATACTGATCTTTGACGGCTTACAATTATTCTGTGATGATCTTGCAAAGCAACTCTTTGCAAGACTGAGAATAATCTCCTCACAATCCCAAGGCTTGGGATTACCTATTGACTTATTGTCTAGAGACTAGACATGGTTAATTTTCTGGTCTTATCTAAAAGCTTAAGATCTGATGGTTGCTTAGTTTTACTTGCATTTGTGCCCATATGCTTCTGCTAGACTGGATTTACACCTGTGGTGCCTCACATGAGTGTGCATAGTGTAATTATTTGTTCTAGCAGAATTTGGTGCTGTTGGTGCTTATGCTTGTATAGAAACAGATCTTAAATGGAATAGATTAGATAGCCCTAAAGTCGAAAGGAAAGACATTACTTCACTATTCGTATAGCATGGGCGACATTGTTATATGAATCGTGAAATGGTTTCTTTCCTTTCGTCTTTGGAGAAACACAAGGAAGGCTTCATCTCGTATCCCCAAAGTCGAGAGAGGACAAGTATTTTCGAGATTCATATAGCATGGGGATGTGATGGTGGCAAGCCCAGGAAAGGATTCTCGATCCACAACAACGATTCCTTTCGAGGAGTCGTTGCCGTGGAGACCGAATCCTTTCCTTGGCTTGCCGCGTCCCATACCCATGCTATATGGATCATGGAAGTATTTCTCTTCTTTCGTCTTTGCCGATACGAATATAGTGTGTGTTTAAAACTTGAGTATTATTGTACTGTTATGAATCTTGTGTCACTGATCTGTACTAATAAACTACTCTTTTCACTCTGTTTTGCAGGTGATTGAAAGATGCCGGGGGGAAAGGGAGTTACAAGAAAGCTGAAAAGCTTGGCAAAACTTGTGACTGGTGGTTCAAAAGATGTCAGGTGGAAGCAACCTACTAGTGCTACTGCTAGTGCTCCACCGCACTTCAGGCCAGGCGTGGGATGTGTGCGAGGACTCCTAGTCCCCCTCCGGTCTTCGAGGAGGACGAGCAGGAGCAGGAGCAGGAGCAGGAGAAGGAGCAGGAGCAGGAGAAGGAGGGGGAGGACGACGAGGAGGAGGAGGAGGAGGCAGTTTGGCGTCAGTAGGATGAGGGGACGCACTCGGATTCTGACGAGGAGGAGCAGGAGCAGCAGCAGGAGGAGGAGGAGGATGAGGGGTTGGGGTCTTTACCCTACGAGCTTGACACGTCCTTGAGGTGGGCGCCTCCGGAGGATGAGACGGAGTTCCTTAAGGAGTACGCGTCCATGGACCCGAGCCTGGTGCCGCGGGAGAAGGCTCCATATCGGCGTGGGGTTTCGAGACTCCCCGACCTACCTTATCCCTATGCGGACAAGGTACTCGTTCCCGCTGGGTCGAGGTACATGATTTGACCCTAAACCATACATTGTAATTTTTATCACATACTGACCTTGTCTTTTCATTTTGCAGTGCCTTTCTATATGAGGATGAGATCAAGCCCTATCGTGGCTACTCAAGCATCCTTGGAGCCTTGGTTAGAAAGTATTTTCCTGGGATTGTCACTCTCCCAAATGGTTCAAAGGATGTGGCTTGGACTTGGAAGCATTACCACTATGCCGAAGATCCCGAAAAAAAGTACACCAACATCACGGAGAAGGTTCAGGTTTTGTTCTGGGTAAGTTTGTTTCGCTTGCCATATTTCAATCGCCTTGAGGATGAAATATACTTGAACTCGTGGCTTTGACCCTCCTTTTTTCCCTATGTGCATACTTGTAGAAGTTCTTCGACATGGACATGACGCGCAAAAGGGAGTGTTTGATGATTGTTCACGAGCTTGCCAAGACGAAGGTGCAAGACATGCACTACGAGTCATGCGTGAACTGCGTCCGCAACTGGTTCGGCGATCGCAAGATTTGGATGAAGAGCCAAGCCCGGGAGATGCTCTTTGAGCCGTGGCAGTACCTGCAGGTAGTTGCATTTTTGTTTTATTTATTTCTTGACCTTCTTCTATTTTCTATTGTACTAATACGTGTATCTTTTGGATGTAGAACCCTCCTCAGTTCATGGGTAATGACGAGCGGTGCTTCACGGCAATGGTAGCGTGGTGGACACACCCCAATTACCTCGAGAAACACGCCGATGCAAAGAAGCGGCAAGAGGAGATGAGGGGTGGATCACACCGCCAAGGCAGCATCCCCCTCACCCTTCTTAGGCAAAAAGAGGTGAGAAAATGCTTTATTTGTTCTTGCTTATAATTTTATTCTTTACTTTGCCCTTTAGAGTCCCCCTTCACTTAACTTCGTGCTCTTTTGTGCAGAAAATAAAGACAGGTCAAGAGCCGTTCGTGTTTGCCGTTTGGAAGAAGACACGCACGTTGGACGAGCCTAGGAACGGGAGCCTATGGATGAACGAGGGAGCCAGGCTCCGGGGTGAGAAGTACCCTGAGAAGTACAAGGAGGTGCATGGAGAAGATTCTAAGCCTGAGACCGCCCCTTCGACCCCGAGGTCGCCGTGTTGGCGGGAGAAGGCCAGAAGAGTGGTCGCATATGGATCGGTCACGGGTCCATCGACCCTAAGACCATCCCATCTATGCGCCAGGTCCGGCGTGGTAGGATGAGCGACCAGCCTGCTATAGAGTCCCGCCCACGGCCTTCGGTTGTAGCTCTCGGCGATTCTGGTATGTTCTTCCTCGGTCATCTATGTTTTACTACATGTTTTGTGTTGCAATGTTCATCTAATCGTGGCGACCACGGCGTAGGAGGAGATGGCGCTGATAGGGCACGCAGAGCGGCCGAGTAGCGGCGGCAAAGCAATTGAGCAGCAGATGGCCCATCGGCGGGGTTCTTTGGAGCAACGAGGCGAGATGATGCGGTGGATGACACAGCAAATGCTCATCAATTCTCAACCAGGGACTCTTCCCACTCCTCCTTTTGCCTTCTCGTGGGTAAGTGATCAAGTGTCTTATTGTCCAATGCTCGCAATTCTCAATCTTGCATTATTGTCTAATGCTCACAATTTCCAATGCTGCAGATGGACGATGCGATGCCGCCGCCTGGTGGATCCGCGGGTGGATCGAACAACCAGGCGCCGCCGTCTTTCACCGTCAACAATCCGTCGGTCGTCCGGAGGCTGAATCGGAGTCCTCCAAGTTTGTTTTCTTATACTTGTCAAATTTAGCCATGCCATCTCATTTGTAGAAATTTTAGCCATGATATGACACCTGTAGAAATTTTAGCCTTGGCATGATACTTATAGAAAATTTAGCAATTCCATGACACTTGTAGGAAATTTAGCCTTGCCATGATACTTATAGCAAATTTAGCAATTCCATGACACTTGTAGATAATTCTATGCCATTGTCAAAATTTTAGCCATGCTATGACACTTGTAGAAATTTTAGCCTTGCCATGACACTTATAGAAATTCTAGCCTTTCCATGGGACTTGTAGATATTCGTGATTTTACTTGTCATATTGATGTAATTTGCCATGAGACTCGTCAAAATCCCATGTTATTGCCATTTCCATCAACTTGCCTAGAAACTTGTACATATTGATGATTTTACTTGTCATATTTATGTACTTGTCTTGAACTTGTAGGATCTCACGATGGAGCATGAGCTTGTGGAGCACTCGGAGTTGATGATCTTGCAATATTTGTCTATAGGTCTTATAGCTTGTTGGTTATGCACTTGGTAGTATTTGACACTTGTGGCATGACGTTGTGGCAAGAATAAACACTAGCATTTGACAATTGTAATATTTGTGAAATCTCTTGCTTTCGTGGTGATGATGTTTGCTAGTGTTGGTGATGCATTTTGGTGTTGGTGATGATTATATTGTTGTTGATGAGTATATTATTGTTGTTGATGAGTATATTATTGTTGTTGATGATCTGTAGATCATATATATATATTATGTTTTGAATTGCAGGAAATGACCGAAAGAAAAAATTAAAAATGACAGCTCCTTTGCGTGTGTATACACACGGCAAAGAAGCCACGTGAGCCACCTGTCGCCTGGACAATGTCAGGGCCTTTGCCGTGCAGCGCGCTTGTGCACAGACACAAAAAAGGTGAACGTTGCCGTGTGTCCCCCCCCCCCGACGGGCACACAACAAAGAGAAAAAACACGGCAAACATAAGGCACACGGCAAAGAAAGGGGACACGGCAAAGAGAAGGCACACGGCAAAGAGAAGGCACACGGCAAAGAAACGACACACGGCAAAGATAAGGCACACAGCAAAGAAAGAATACACGGTAAAGAGTCATTACACACGGCAAAGGAGGAACACGGCAAAGATGTGTCGGCTCCGTTAGACGGACGGAACCGTCAAGTACTTTACTTTGCCGTGTCGATCACGATAAACACACGGCAAAGGCTTTGTCGTGTTCGGGCAAGAAGACACTGGAAAGAGCCTTTGCCGTATCGTATCGCCGTGTGGCGTTTGCCGTGTGCATGCACACGGAAAAGGCTTTGCCGAGTTCCGGGGGGCCTTTGCCATGTCTTTTTCCCACACGGCAAAGAGCCTGTGTGCCGTAGTGAGAGGTGGGAGTCAAGATTGAAAAGGATCCTGAGCCGCTGAGCGTCACGGTTACAATTGGAGGATCCTTGAAAACTCGCTGATCGGCCGCCTCCGTGATTTTCTCGTTGTCATTAACAATGACAATCCTGGCACCGTCACACGCCGTCCTCCAAGGCTGCTTTGCAAGGCCCGGCAGGCGGAATGCAGGACCAGCATCGACTTTAGCTGGTCGGTTCATCCCTAGCGTAGTCCCTAGTGGCAAAGCCCGGGAACCATCAGTCACTTCTTCAACGGGCAGTCCATGGCAAGAAAAAACACCAGAGCGGAGAAGAAGCAGGGGCCGCAGGATGCCGACAACATTTCTTAGCCCGACGTGTGCCATTCCTCCTTGGATGAGCCTGCTCGAAGTCGGTAATAGTGTCGTTACGGGAGACACACAAGGAAGAGCTCAAGGAGCATCCTCGCCGCTACACTACAGGACGCGCGCGCTACGCCGAGGGCAAAAAGCCGTCGGCGTAGGCTAAAATGCCCTCGGCGTATGGTACCCCGACGGCTGCCCTCGGCGTAGCCTCCTCAGCAAAGGTCTCCCTCGGCGGAACACGTAGAGGCCGTCGGCGTATGCTACGCCGAGGGCAATGCCATCGGCGTAGCGGCCGTCGGCATAGCTTTTCAACAGGTTGCAAAACATTTTTTAAATAAAAAAATAATTATTTTATTTTATTTTTTTTCTCAATTTTTGAATCTTTGAATTGTTTGACTCGTTAATCTCTCACTTTGAACATTTTTAACACTAATTATACTTAATATTTAATTAAATTGCAGTCTTGGTCAAACTTCCCGGCCGGTCACCCATCCTAATACTACTCCATCTCCAGCACGCTTAACTTCCTCGTTTCTTCAGAATCTGTTTCCGCAAAGTAATTTATACATTGTTGTCAATACTATGATATCAATCCTATTAACCCTTATATCAACATGTCACATGTTTGTATTTTTTGAAATTACAAACAATTATCTAAGTAAACATTAATAAATAATTAAAAATATTATTGAATTCAAATAAAAATATAATAATTTTACTTTTTTCTATTTTTCTATTTAATATGGAATAATTAATATCTTTAAATCTGTAAATCGGAATTTAACAAATAATATGTCTAAATTGATCAGAAAAATGAGAGGAATCCAAATATGATATCTATATCAACTAATCACAAACCGTCCATTTTTTGAATTATCTATTTGGTGGTTGCTTTAGAAAATTCCCTTTTTGCGCTCGGATAATGAAAAATGGCTTTTTGGTGCGATGAAAAGAAAAACTTGCATTGAATCTTTAATAAAATTTCATATTGTGAACCTAAAAATGATTTTTATAAAAAAATATGAGCATCGGATCATGTACATGTAGTTCATATCTGACCCACTTCCTACCGATTCGGCAGGAATTTGTATTTTTCACCAGAGGTGGACGGAAAGGTTTCGGATACCCCTGTTGGGACATTGTCCATATAAGGTGGTATAGTATTTTTATAAAATATGGTGGTAGCATTTTAAATTAGCCATTTGGTGGTTGCTTCACAAAATCGTCCGTTTTTTGTGCTCGGAAAATGAGAAATGGCTTTTTGGTGCGACGAGAAGGAAAACTTCCTCCTGCAACATTGTTCGCCATCCCATGATGCATGTGTATGCACAATATGGGCACATTATCACAAACTATGCCTTGATTCTAGGCATAACATTGGTCATTTGACCCAAAAGCCAAGAAACCTCGAATGAGATAGGTCATTTTGTGAAGGTTTTTTTTGAGACATAATCAATATATCAAGTTTAATATTTTTACTTATAACTATGTCACATAATATGACACCACGCGAAGGTTTCGCATTGTTTCGATCGTTTTTGAATTTTTTATGCCCGTTTTAAACTATCGTCAAACTTTGTCGAACGCCGGGCATGAAGATTCTTAGCTCGGGACTGAGCCTCGCTAAACTTGTATTGGATTTTTGATAAAATAGCATATTGTGAACCTAAAATGATTTTTGTAAAAAAACATGAGCATCGGATCATGTACCTGTAGTTCATATCTGACTCACTTCCTACCGATTCGGCAGGAATTTGTCTTTTTCACCCGAGGTGGACGGAAAGGTTTCGGATCCCCTTATTGGGACATTGTCTATATAAGGTGGTATAGTATTTTTTGTAAAATATGTTGGTACCATTTTGAATTAGCCATTTGGTGGTTGCTTCACAAAACCGTCCATTTTTTGTGCTCCGAAAATGGAAAATGGCTTTTTGGTGCGACGAAAAGGAAAACTTCCTCCTGCAATATTGTTCGCCATCCCATGATGCATGTGTATGCACAATATGGGCACATTATCACAAACTATGCCTTGATTCTAGCCATAACATTGGTCATTTGACCCGAAAGACAAGAAACCTCGAATGAGATAGGTCATTTTGTGAAGGTTTTTTTGATACATAATCAATATACCAAGTTTTATATTTTTCCTTCTAACTATGTCACATAATATAACACCACGCGAAGGTTTCGCATTGTTTCGATTATTTTTGAATTTTTATGCCCGTTTTAAACTATATATAATGTTTTATGTTTTACTTATTTTTTTTTACAAATGTGTAATATTTGAGTGTAGATAGACAGGTCTTATTTTTCTGCAAATTTTGATATATTATTTGTATTTTACTGAATTAGAATGATTTAGTTATGATTTTTCAAAGTTTAATGAGATAAAATAAAAAATAGCTACGCCGAGGGCAGCCGTCGGCGTAGCATAGGATATGCCGAGGGCAATTCTACGCCGACGGCTGCTTGGCGGAGCTGGCCTAGACGATGGCTACGCCGACGGCCCCGACGTTTGGCCGTCAGCGTAGCTTTCCGTTCCTGTAGTGCTAGGAGTTGCGCATCATGGTCATTCTAAAACATCTACGCGCGGAATACCGCTTTCAGTCCGGTCTTGTGTTATGATGTTATTTCCCAATCCCCCTTATTCCTAGACCTTCAACGTGCTCTACTATTGAGTGATTAGACTCCAGGTTGCACTCGCATTGTCAACTGAAATCAGACTCCCTAAGCACTAAGCAACGATGAAACATAGCATCCCTGTATCATTCTATCAACCTATAAATATATCCATTACCTTGGTATGATCCTACCCTTGGTTCCCATGAAAGTTTGAGCAAACCATGTTCTATTCTCAGGCTTTTAAAGAACAAATATTTGTTGTGCCTTTAATTCCTTCTATTAAGCTGCATGACTCCAACCACAGTTGGCAATACTAAAACCAGACCGTGCCTCTATATTGATTGGCTAGCAGGTGGACTAGAATTAAAATAAATCAAGGCAGGTGCCTGGGCTTTGCCCTTTTTGAGAAAAAGTATGGACAGGAAGAGAAAAGTTGCCATAACACTAGGGAGACGAATAGCTACTTATCTCTTTCCGCAAATTAAATAATTTCACAAAAACGGTCGTATTAGATAGTAGTAACAACTGACAACATTTTCAAAATTGAGACAACCTCATACGAAAAATGAACAACATCTATGATGGAAACTTTTGATTATACTACATAAAACTCATTTCTGCTTCGGTACAGCACTCCTTTACAAAGTTTACGAATCAAGATGCAGATTAGGGGTCGAGATTAATACTTAATTACCCTTCCGTTTCAAAGTGTATTATAGTCTATATTTATCTTCACACATATTTCTGCACTGTGTTAACAATTGGATTTTTTTGTCGGCGGTTAAGAACGTATACAAGCCTGCTCTCATAAAACAAACTGCACGATGACCTTCATGCTATTACAACGTGCAAGACCTTCCAGCAAACGAAGATTTATCATGTATATCAAGTAATAAATTTATCCATTTCTAAGTTTCCTACAACTAGTACAAATCGGTCTTATTTATCCATTTCTGCACTGTATTAACACCAACGCACTACAAGAATGGCCAGATGCGCCGACGGCCGCCTGCTACGCCGATGGCCAAATGTCGGGGCCGTCGGCGTAGGACCTGGCCAGGCCAGCCCACGACGCCAGCCCTCGGCGTAGCCAAGCCGTCGGCGTAGGCGATCGTACGCTGACGGTCACCCTCGGCATCGCGTGGCCCTCGGCGGAGACATGGGACGCCTGGCACATACCGGCCAACGCGGACGGCGCGGTAACGATGCCTACCATTACGCCGAGAGAGACCCTCGGCATAGCACCATCCCCAGTACGCCTCTACATTTTTTTCTTTCTACTTGCAAACTTATTTTATATTTGTATCAATTATTTATGTTCTATTTTTATTTTTATCAATTGGATGATTTTGTACCCTCTGAATAGCAGTCTCCATGCCCACATGAAATGTCGTTGCGAATCTTCTCACACCCCGAGAAATTTCTATATGTTTGTAAGTGTTATTATCGCATGTGGTTCTGAATAGCAGTCTCCACGCCCACATGAAATGTGTGTGAATTTTATGTATCACACATTTTGGAGAAGTTGTTCAAAGATTTAATGCTTTTATCGCAAGTGGTTCTGTCAACCCTCCTGATGAGCGGACGATAAGGGGGAATCTCCCCGTTTAGGTGAAACCGGGTAGGATAGTGCCCCAACTTGTGAACCCTCATAGTTTTACAACATCCTATGACCTAATCAAACACAAAACAAGAGAGAGCTACGCCGGGCTACCCCAGTCAGAGGAAAGTCTAGAGGGGTAGACGATCGAGGCTCATGAGATCGATGTTTTAAATGGAGGAAGACCACGAGAACGATGGAATTAGATAAAAACTTGCATGTGTCCCTAGCATATGTGTGTGAGTGTGGTGAAAGGTTGGTATAGGTGCTTGCATGTGTCCCCCTCGCATGCATGCGTTCTAACCTAGAAGCGAAGGTTCTGGACCCATATAAGGGGGAATCTCCCCGTTTCGGTGAAACCGGATAGGATAGTGCCCCAACTTGTGAACCAAAATGGTTTTACATCATCCTATGACCTAATCAAACACAAAACAAGAGAGAGCTACGCCGGGCTACCCCTGTCAGAGGAAAGTCTAGGGGGGTAGACGATCCGAGTGTGCACATATCAGGGTTTTGCTAGAGGAAGACCACGAGAACGTCTGAATTAGATGAAAACTTGCATGTGTCCCTAGCATATGTGTGTGAGTGTGGTGAAAGGTTGGTATAGGTGCTTGCATGTGTCCCGCCTCGCATGCATGCGTTCTAACATAGAAGCGAAGGTTCTAGAACCGTATAAGGGGGAATCTCCCCGTTTAGGTGAAACCGGGTAGGATAGTGCCCCAACTTGTGAACCAACATGGTTTTACATCATCCTATGACCTAATCAAACACAAAACAAGAGAGAGCTACGATGGGCTACCCCTGTCAGAGCAACGTCTAGGGGGGTAGACGATCTGAGGCCCGTAGATCAGGGTTTCGCAGGAGGAAGACCACGAGAACGACGGAATCAGATGAAAACTTGCATGTGTCCCTAGCATATGTGTGTGAGTGTGGTGAATGGTTGGTATAGTTGCTTGCATGTGCCCCCCCTCCCATGCATGCGTTCTAACCTAGAAGCGAAGGTTCTGGACCCGTATAAGGGGGAATCTCCCTGTTCCGGTGAAACCGGGTAGGATAGTGCCCCAACTTGTGAACCAACATGGTTTTACATCATCCTATGACCTAATCAAACACAAAACAAGAGAGAGCTACGCCAGGCTACCCCTGTGAGAGGAAAGTCTAGGGGGGTAGACGATCCGGGTGTGCACGGATCAGGGTTTCCCCAGAGGAAGACCACGAGAACGCCGGAATCAGATGAAAACTTGCATGTGTCCCTAGCATATGTGTGTGAGTGTGGTGCAAGGTTGGTATATGTGTTTGCATGTGTCCCCACTCACATGCATGCGCTCTAACCAAGAAGCAAAAGTTCTCGACGTGTATAAGGGGGAATCTCCCCGTTTGGGTGAAACCGGGTAGGATAGTGCCCCAACTTGTGAACCAACATGGTTTTACATCATCCTATGACGTAAAAAAACACAAAACAAGACAGAGCTACGCCGGGCTACCCCTGTTAGAGGAACGTCTAGGGGGTAGACGATCCGAGGCCCGCAGATCAGGGTTTTGCCGGAGGAAGACCACGAGAACGCCGGAATCAGATGAAAACTTGCATGTGTCCCTAGCATATGTGTGTGAGTGTGGTGAAAGTATGGTATAGGTGCTTGCATGTGTCCCCTCGCATGCATGCGTTCTAACCTAGAAGCGAAGGTTTTGGACCCATATAAGGGGGAATCTCCCCGTTCCTAAGAAACCGGGAAGGATAGTGCCCCAACTTGTGAACCAACATGGTTTTACATCATCCTATGACCTAAACAAACACAAAACAAGAGAGAGCTATGCCGTGCTACCCCTGTCAGAGGAACGTCTAGGGGGTAGACGATCCGAGGCCCGCAGATCAGGGTTTCGCCAGTGGAAGACCACGAGAACGACGGAATCAGATGAAAACTTGCATGTGTCCCTAGCATATGTGTGTGAGTGTGGTGAAAGGTTGGTATAGGTGCTTGCATGTGTCCCCCCTCGCATGCATGCGTTCTAACCTAGAAGCGAAGGTTCTGGACCCGTATAAGGGGGAATCTCCCTGTTCTGGTGAAACTGGGTAGGATAGTGCCCCAACTTGTGAAACAACATGGTTTTACATCATGCTATGACCTAATCAAACACAAAACAAGAGAGATCTAAGCCGGGCTACCCTTGTCAGAGGAAAGTCTAGGGGGTGAGCGATCCGTGTGCCTGAGATCGAGTTTCCCGAAGGAAGACCACGAGAACGCCGGAATCAGATGAAAACTTGCATGTGTCCCTAGCATATATGTGTGAGTGTGGTGCAAGGTTCGTATATGTGTTTGCATGTGACCCCCCTGACATGCATGCGCTCTAACCAAGAAGCTAAAGTTCTCGACGTGTATAAGGGGGAATCTCCCGGTTTAGGTGAAACCGGGTAGGATAGTGCCCCAACTTCTGAACCAACATGGTTTTGCATCATCCTATGACCTAAACAAACACAAAACAAGACAAAGCTACGTCGGGCTACCCCTGTTAGAGGAACGTCTTGGGGGTAGATGATCGAGCCCAATCGAGGGTTTCTGGGAGGAAGACCACGAGAACGCCGGAATCAGATGAAAACTTGCATGTGTCCCTAGCATATGTGTGCGAGTGTGGTGAAAGGATGGTATAGGTGCTTGCATGTGTCCCCTCGCATGCATGCGTTCTAACCTAGAAGCGAAGGTTCTGGACCCATATAAGGGGGAATCTCCCCGTTCCGAAGAAACCGGGAAGGATAGTGCCCCAACTTGTGAACCAACATGGTTTTACATCATCCTATGACCTAAACAAACACAAAACAAGAGAGATCTATGCCGGGCTACCCCTGTCAGAGGAACGTCTAGGGGGGTAGACGATCCATGAGATCAGGGTTTCGCCGGTGGAAGACCACGAGAACGACGGAATCAGATGAAAACTTGCATGTGTCCCTATCATATGTGTGTGAGTGTGGTGAAAGGTTGGTATAGGTGCTTGAATGTGTCCCCCCTCGCATGCATGCGTTCTAACCTAGAAGCGAAGGTTCTAGACCCGTATAAGGGGAATTTCCCCGTTCCGGTGAAATCGGGTAGGATAGTGCCCCAACTTGTGAACCAACATGGTTTTACATCATCCTATGACCTAATCAAACACAAAACAAGAGAGAGCTACGCTGGGGTACCCTTGTCAAAGGAAAGTCTAGGGGGGTAGACGATCCGGGTGTGCACAGATCAGGGTTTCCCCGGAGGAAGACCACGAGAACGCCGGAATCAGATGAAAACTTGCATGTGTCCCTAGCATATGTGTGTGAATGTGGTGAAAGGTTGGTATATGTGCTTGCATGTGTCCCTCCTCACATGCATGTGCTCTAACCAAGAAGCTAAAGTTCTCGACGTGTATAAGGGGGAATCTCCCCGTTTAGGTGAAACCGGGTAGGATAGTGCCCCAACTTCTGAACCAACATGGTTTTGCATCATCCTATGACCTAAACAAACACGAAACAAGACAGAGCTATGTCGGGCTACCCCTGTTAGAGGAACGTCTTGGGGGTAGATGATCTGAGGCCCGCAGATCAGGGTTTTGCCGGAGGAAGACCACGAGAACACCGGAATCAGATGAAAACTTGCATGTGTCCCTAGCATATGTGTGTGAGTGTGGTGAAAGGATGGTATAGGTGCTTGCATGTGTCCCCTCGCATGCATGCGTTCTAACCTAGAAGCGAAGGTTCTGGACCCATATAAGGGGGAATTTCCCCGTTCCGAAGAAACCGGGAAGGATAGTGCCCCAACTTGTGAACCAACATGGTTTTACATCATCCTATGACCTAAACAAACACAAAACAATAGATAGCTATGCCGGGCTACCCTGTCAGAGGAACGTCTAGGGGGGTAGACGATCCGAGGCCCGCAGATCAGGGTTTCGCCGGTGGAAGACCACGAGAACGACGGAATCAGATGAAAACTTGCATGTGTCCCTAGCATATGTGTGTGAGTGTGGTGAATGGTTGGTATAGTTGCTTGCATGTGCCCCCCCTCCCATGCATGCGTTCTAACCTAGAAGCGAAGGTTCTGGACCCGTATAAGGGGGAATCTCCCTGTTCCGGTGAAACCGGGTAGGATAGTGCCCCAACTTGTGAACCAACATGGTTTTACATCATGCTATGACCTAATCAAACACAAAACAAGAGAGATCTACATGGGCTACCCCTGAGAGGAAAGTCTAGGGGGGTAGACGATCCGGGTGTGCACGGATCAGGGTTTCCCCAGAGGAAGACCACGAGAACGCCGGAATCAGATGAAAACTTGCATGTGTCCCTAGCATATGTGTGTGAGTGTGGTGCAAGGTTGGTATATGTGTTTGCATGTGTCCCCCCTCACATGCATGCGCTCTAACCAAGAAGCAAAAGTTCGGCGTGTATAAGGGAATCTCCCGTTTAGGTGAAACCTGTAGGATAGTGCCCCAACATGTGAACCAACATGGTTTTACATCACCCTATGACGTAAAAAAACACAAAACAAGACAGAGCCTGGCTACCTATTAGAGGAACGTCTAGGGGTAGGCAATCCAGAACCGCAGATCGAGGTTTTGCGGAGGAAGACCACGAGAACATGAATCAGATGAAAACTTGCATGTGTCCCTAGCATATGTGTGTGAGTGTGGTGAAAGTATGGTATAGGTGCTTGCATGTGTCCCCTCGCATGCATGCGTTCTAACCTAGAAGCGAAGGTTTTGGACCCATATAAGGGGGAATCTCCCCGTTCCTAAGAAACCGGGAAGGATAGTGCCCCAACTTGTGAACCAACATGGTTTTACATCATCCTATGACCTAAACAAACACAAAACAAGAGAGATCTATGCCTGCTTACCTGTCGGAGGAGCGTCTAGGGGTGTAGCGATCCGAGGCCCGAGATCAGGGTTTTCGCGGTGGAAGACCACGAGCAGCGGAATCAGATGAAAACTTGCATGTGTCCCTAGCATATGTGTGTGAGTGTGGTGAAAGGTTGGTATAGGTGCTTGCATGTGTCCCCCCTCGCATGCATGCGTTCTAACCTAGAAGCGAAGGTTCTGGACCCGTATAAGGGGGAATCTCCCTGTTCCGGTGAAACCGGGTAGGATAGTGCCCCAACTTGTGAACCAACATGGTTTTACATCATGCTATGACCTAATCAAACACAAAACAAGAGAGATCTAAGCCGGGCTACCCTTGTCAGAGGAAAGTCTAGGGGGGTAGACGATCCGGGTGTGCACAGATCAGGGTTTCCCCGAAGGAAGACCACGAGAACGCCGGAATCAGATGAAAACTTGCATGTGTCCCTAGCATATATGTGTGAGTGTGGTGCAAGGTTCGTATATGTGTTTGCATGTGACCCCCCTCACATGCATGCGCTCTAACCAAGAAGCTAAAGTTCTCGACGTGTATAAGGGGGAATCTCCCGGTTTAGGTGAAACCGGGTAGGATAGTGCCCCAACTTCTGAACCAACATGGTTTTGCATCATCCTATGACCTAAACAAACACAAAACAAGACAAAGCTACGTCGGGCTACCCCTGTTAGAGGAACGTCTTGGGGGTAGATGATCTGAGGCCCGCAGATCAGGGTTTTGCCGGAGGAAGACCACGAGAACGCCGGAATCAGATGAAAACTTGCATGTGTCCCTAGCATATGTGTGTGAGTGTGGTGAAAGGATGGTATAGGTGCTTGCATGTGTCCCCTCGCATGCATGCGTTCTAACCTAGAAGCGAAGGTTCTGGACCCATATAAGGGGGAATCTCCCCGTTCCGAAGAAACCGGGAAGGATAGTGCCCCAACTTGTGAACCAACATGGTTTTACATCATCCTATGACCTAAACAAACACAAAACAAGAGAGATCTATGCCGGGCTACCCCTGTCAGAGGAACGTCTAGGGGGGTAGACGATCCGAGGCCCGCAGATCAGGGTTTCGCCGGTGGAAGACCACGAGAACGACGGAATCAGATGAAAACTTGCATGTGTCCCTATCATATGTGTGTGAGTGTGGTGAAAGGTTGGTATAGGTGCTTGAATGTGTCCCCCCTCGCATGCATGCGTTCTAACCTAGAAGCGAAGGTTCTAGACCCGTATAAGGGGAATTTCCCCGTTCCGGTGAAATCGGGTAGGATAGTGCCCCAACTTGTGAACCAACATGGTTTTACATCATCCTATGACCTAATCAAACACAAAACAAGAGAGAGCTACGCTGGGGTACCCTTGTCAAAGGAAAGTCTAGGGGGGTAGACGATCCGGGTGTGCACAGATCAGGGTTTCCCCGGAGGAAGACCACGAGAACGCTGGAATCAGATGAAAACTTGCATGTGTCCCTAGCATATGTGTGTGAATGTGGTGAAAGGTTGGTATATGTGCTTGCATGTGTCCCTCCTCACATGCATGTGCTCTAACCAAGAAGCTAAAGTTCTCGACGTGTATAAGGGGGAATCTCCCCGTTTAGGTGAAACCGGGTAAGATAGTGCCCCAACTTCTGAACCAACATGGTTTTGCATCATCCTATGACCTAAACAAACACGAAACAAGACAGAGCTATGTCGGGCTACCCCTGTTAGAGGAACGTCTTGGGGGTAGATGATCTGAGGCCCGCAGATCAGGGTTTTGCCGGAGGAAGACCACGAGAACACCGGAATCAGATGAAAACTTGCATGTGTCCCTAGCATATGTGTGTGAGTGTGGTGAAAGGATGGTATAGGTGCTTGCATGTGTCCCCTCGCATGCATGCGTTCTAACCTAGAAGCGAAGGTTCTGGACCCATATAAGGGGGAATCTCCCCGTTCCGAAGAAACCGGGAAGGATAGTGCCCCAACTTGTGAACCAACATGGTTTTACATCATCCTATGACCTAAACAAACACAAAACAAGAGAGAGTTATGCCGGGCTACCCCTGTCAGAGGAACGTCTAGGGGGGTAGACGATCCGAGGCCCGCAGATCAGGGTTTCGCCGGTGGAAGACCACGAGAACGACGGAATCAGATGAAAACTTGCATGTGTCCCTAGCATATGTGTGTGAGTGTGGTGAAAGGTTGGTATAGGTGCTTGATTGTGTCCCCCCTCGCATGCATGCGTTCTAACCTAGAAGCGAAGGTTCTAGACCCGTATAAGGGGGAATTTCCCCGTTCCGGTGAAATCGGGTAGGATAGTGCCCCAACTTGTGAACCAACATGGTTTTACATCATCCTATGACCTAATCAAACACAAAACAAGAGAGAGATATGCCGGGCTACCCCTGTCAGAGGAACGTCTAGGGGGTAGACGATCCGAGGCCCGCAGATCAGGGTTTCGCCAGTGGAAGACCACGAGAACGACGGAATCAGATGAAAACTTGCATGTGTCCCTAGCATATGTGTGTGAGTGTGGTGAAAGGTTGGTATAGGTGCTTGCATGTGTCCCCCCTCGCATGCATGCGTTCTAACCTAGAAGCGAAGGTTCTGGACCCGTATAAGGGGGAATCTCCCTGTTCCGGTGAAACCGGGTAGGATAGAGCCCCAACTTGTGAACCAACATGGTTTTACATCATGCTATGACCTAATCAAACACAAAACAAGAGAGATTTACGCCGGGCTACCCTTGTCAGAGGAAAGTCTAGGGGGGTAGACGATCCGGGTGTGCACAGATCAGGGTTTCCCTGAAGGAAGACCACGAGAACGCCGGAATCAGATGAAAACTTGCATGTGTCCCTAGCATATATGTGTGAGTGTGGTGCAAGCTTCGTATATGTGTTTGCATGTGTCCCCCCTCACATGCATGCGCTCTAACCAAGAAGCTAAAGTTCTCGACGTGTATAAGGGGGAATCTCCCCGTTTAGGTGAAACCGGGTAGGATAGTGCCCCAACTTCTGAACCAACATGGTTTTGCATCATCCTATGACCTAAACAAACACAAAACAAGACAGAGCTATGTCGGGCTACCCCTGTTAGAGGAACGTCTTGGGGGTAGATGATCTGAGGCCCGCAGATCAGGGTTTCGCCGGAGGAAGACCACGAGAACGATGGAATCAGATGAAAACTTGCATGTGTCCCTAGCATATGTGTGTGAGTGTGGTGAAAGGTTGGTATAGGTGCTTGCATGTGTCCCCCCTCGCATACATGCGTTCTAACCTAGAAGCGAAGGTTCTGGACCCGTATAAGGGGGATTCTCCCTGTCCGGTGGAACCGGGAAGGATAGTGCCCCAACTTGTGAACCAACATGGTTTTAAATCATCCTATAACATAATCAAACACAAAACAAGAGAGAGCTACGCCGGGATACCCCTGTCAGAGGAAAGTCTAGGGGTAGACGATCCGAGTGTGCACAGATCAGGGTTTCCCCGGAGGAAGACCACGAGAACACCGGAATCAGATGAAAACTTGCATGTGTCCCTAGCATATGTGTGTGAGTGTGGTGGAAGGTTAGTATAGGTGCTTCCATGTGTCCCCCCTCGCATGCATGCTCTCTAACCTAGAAGCGAAGGTTCTCGACGTGTATAAGGGGGAATCTCCCCGTTTAGGTGAAACCGGATAGGATAGTGCCCCAACTCGTGAACCAACATGGTTTTACATCATCCTATGACCTAAACAAACACAAAACAAGTGAGAGATACGCCGGGCTACCCCTATCAGAGGAAAGTCTAGGGGGGTAGACGACACGAGTGTGCACATATCAGGGTTCCGCCGGAGGAAGACCACGAGAACGTCGGAATCGGATGAAAACTTGCATGTGTCCCTAGCATATGTGTGTGAGTGTGGTGAGAGGTTGGTATAGGTGCTTGCATGTGTCCCCCTCGCATGCATGCGTTCTAACCTAGAAGCGAAGGTTTTGGAACTGTATAAGGGGGAATCTCCCCGTTTAGGTGAAACTGGGTAGGATAGTACCCCCAACTTGTGAACCAACATGGTTTTACATCATCCTATGACCTAATCAAACACAAAACAATAGAGAGCTACGCCGGGCTACCCCTGTCAGAGGAACGTCTAGGGGGATAGACGATCTGAGGCCCGCAGATCAGGGTTTCGCCGGAGGAAGACCACGAGAACGACGAAATCCGATGAAAACTTGCATGTGTCCCTAGCATATGTGTGTGAGTGTGGTGAAAGGTTGGTATAGGTGCTTGCATGTATCCCCCCTCGCATGCATGCGTTCTAACCTAGAAGCGAAGGTTCTGGACCTGTATAGGGGAGAATATCCCAGTTCCGGTGAAACCGAGTAGGATAGTGCCCCAACTTGTGAACCAACATGGTTTTACATCATCCTATGACCTAATAAAACACAAAACAAGAGAGAGCTACGCCGGGCTACCCCTGTCAGAGGAAAGTCTAGGGGGTAGACGATCCGAGTGTGCACAGATCAGGGTTTCGCCAGAGGAAGACCACGGGAATGTCGGAATCAGATGAAAACTTGCATGTGTCCCTAGCATATGTGTGTGTGAGTGTGGTGAAACGTTGGTATAGGTGCTTGCATGTGTCCCCCTCGCATGCATGCGTTCTAACCTAGAAACGAAGGTTCTGCAAATGTATAAGGGGGAATCTCCCTGTTTAGGTGAAACCGGGTAGGATAGTGCCCCAACTTGTGAACCAACATGGTTTTACATCATCCTATGACCTAATCAAACAAAAAACAAGAGAGATCTACGCCGGGCTACCCCTGTCAGAGGAACGTCTAGGTGGGTAGACGATCTGAGGCCCGCAGATCAGGGTTTCGTAGGAGGAAGACCACGAGAACGACGGAATCAGATGAAAACTTGCATGTGTCCCTAGCATATGTGTGTGAGTGTGGTGAAAGGTTGGTATAGGTTCTTGCATGTGTCCCCCTCGCATGCATGCGTTCTAACCTAGAAGCGAAGGTTCTGGACCCGTATAAGGGGGAATCTCCCCGTTCCGGTGAAACCGGGTAGGATAGTGCCCCAACTTGTGAACCAACATGGTTTTACATTATCCTATGACCTAATCAAACACAAAACAAGAGAGAGCTATGCCGGGCTACCCCTGACAGAGGAAAGTCTAGGGGGTAGACGATCCGAGTGTGCACAGATCAGGGTTTCCCCGGAGGAAGACCACGAGAACACCGGAATCAGATGAAAGCTTGCATGTGTCCCTAGCATATGTGTGTGAGTGTAGTGCAAGGTTAGTATAGGTGATTTCATGTGTCCCCCTCGCATGCATGCATTCTAACCTAGAAGCGAAGGTTCTGGACCCGTATAAGGGGGAATCTCCCTGTTCCGGTGAAACCGGGTAGGATAGTGCCCCAACTTGTGAACCAACATGGTTTTACATTATCCTATGACCTAATCAAACACAAAACAAGAGAGAGCTATGCCGGGCTACCCCTGACAGAGGAAAGTCTAGGGGGGTAGACGATCCGAGTGTGCACAGATCAGGGTTTCCCCGGAGGAAGACCACGAGAACGCCGGAATCAGATGAAAGCTTGCATGTGTCCCTAGCATATGTGTGTGAGTGAAGTGCAAGGTTAGTATAGGTGCTTTCATGTGTCCCCCTCGCATGCATGCGCTCTTACCTAGAAGCGAAGGTTCTCGACGTGTATAAGGGGGAATCTCCCCGTTTAGGTGAAACCGGGTAGGATAGTGCCCGAACTTGTGAACCAACATGGTTTTACATCATCCTATGACCTAATCAAACACAAAACAAGAGAGAGATATGTCGGGCTACCCCTGTCAGAGGAACGTCTAGGGGGTAGACGATCTGAGGCCCTCAGATCAGGGTTTCGCCGGAGGAAGACCACGAGAACGCCGGAATCAGATGAAAACTTGCATATGTCCCTAGCATATGTGTGTGAGTGTGGTGAAAGGTTGGTATAGGTGCTTGGATGTGTCCCCCCTCGCATGCATGCGTTCTAACCTAGAAGCGAAGGTTCTGGACCCGTATAAGGGGGAATCTCCCTGTTCCGGTGAAACCGGGTAGGATAGTGCCCCAACTTGTGAACCAACCTGGCTTTACATCATCCTATGATCTAAACAAACACAAAACAAGAGCGAGCTACGCCAGGCTACAGTCGGAAGGCGTCTAGGGGTAGACGATCCGAGTGTGCACAGATTAGGGTTTCGCCGGAGGAAGACCACGAGAACGACGGAATCAGATGAAAACTTGGATGTGTGCCTAGCATATGTGTGTGAGTGTGGTGAAAGGTTGGTATAGGTGCTTGCATGTGTCCCCCCTCGCATGCATGCGTTCTAACCTAGAAGCGAAGGTTCTAGAACCGTATAAGGGGGAATCTTCCCGTTTAGGTGAAACCAGGTAGGATAGTGCCCCAACTTGTGAACCAACATGGTTTTACATCATACGATGACCTAATCAAACACAAAACAAGAGAGAGCTACGCCGGGCTACCCCTGTCAGAGGAATGTATAGGTGGGTAGACGATCTGAGGCCCGCAGATCAGGGTTTCGCAGGAGAAGACCACGAGAACGACGGAATCAGATGAAAACTTGCATCTGTCCCTAGCATATGTGTGTGAGTGTGGTGAAAGGTTGGTATAGGTTCTTACATGTGTCCCCCCTCGCATGCATGCGTTCTAACCTAGAAGCGAAGGTTCTGGAACCATATAAGGGGGAATCTCCCCTTTAGGTGAAACCGGGTAGGATAGTGCCCCAACTTGTGAACCAACATGGTTTTACACCATCCTATGACCTAATAAAACACAAAACAAGAGGGAGCTACGCCAGGTTACCCCTGTCAGAGGAACGTCTAGGGGGTAGTCGATCTGAGGCCCGCAGATCAGGGTTTCGCCGGAGGAAGACCACGAGAACGGCGGAATCAGATGAAAACTTGCATGTGTCCCTAGCATATGTGTGTGAGTGTGGTGAAAGGTTGGTATAGGTTCTTGCATGTGTCCCCCCTCGCATGCATGCGTTCTAACCTAGAAGCGAAGGTTCTGGACCCGTATAAGGGGGAATCTCCCTGTTCCGGTGAAACCGGGTAGGATAGTGCCCCAACTTGTGAACCAACATGGTTTTACATCATCCTATGACCTAACCAAACACAAAACAAGAGAGAGCTATGCCGGGCTACCCCTCTCAGAGGAAAGTCTAGGGGTGTAGACGATCCGAGTGTGCACAGATTTTAGTATGTGTAATTATGGAACTTTGTTTTCAATATGTAATTTTAGTATGTGTAATATTTATAGATCACACTTTGAGATTTTTCTTTATAAATAAAAATAGATGGATTTTATTATAATTTATTTAGTGAATTTCAAGTTTGATAAATATGATTATTTATGAATTGCTAATGATTTGTAAAGGATATCTTTGTAAATCCTTGACTTGTAGTTAGTTGAGGATTTTAAAAGAATATTATAAAGTTAATTGTTTACACTTAGATTTTATATTAATTTATAATTATGGTTAAACTAGGTAGATTCAAAAGATTTTGTTTTGAATAAGATCATTTCTTGCTTAGAAAATAATATTAAACAATTAACAAAACAATTATCTTATTTCAATAACTTAGATAATTCAAGTTATATGATATAAGAACTTTAGAATGTGTTTATAATAATATACTTAGTACCTTTTTAATAAATATACTTTCTTAACTTCTTAAAAATTAATTATTTTTTAAACATTATCTTTTTTATTATTATAATTTTTATGAAATTTCTTAATTATTTAATGTCTTTAAATATTTGTTTTAAATTTTATTAGTAAAATTTTAAGTTAGTATTTTTGTGAGATAAGAGACTTATTTTTTATTTATAAAAGTGGTTTTTATTTATTTTTTGGGATTTTCCTGAATTTATTATTTTTTATTTAGATTTTTAAGGGTGTTAATATTTATTTGCATTTTATTAAACTTAAATCAATATGATTATATTTTTCTTAGGTGGATATTATTTTAATAAACACTTGGACGAATTAAATATATTTTTAGGATTTTTCTACATTTTTCTAGGTCTTAAAATGTGTAGAGGGTATTTTAATAATTTCTATTGTTGTTATTATATAAATTGGGCCTAGTCCTTGGGCCCATCTAGCCCAAAACCGAGCCCAGTCCATTTGGTTGGACAAAACTTACAGAGCCCAACCGACCGGGTCAGTTGACCGACCCATACGACCTTTCTCTCCCCTCGTTCGACCTCTCTTCCCATGATGTCATGGCCTTGCCATTGCATCGTCGGCTCGTGACCTCCTCGGCCTCCTAGCCGGCTGCCGACTAACTAGGATCCGGTGCATCGACTAGTCCGTTCCGATTTTATGGGCATGGCCTTCCTCGACCACGCGCAACCCTATCTGGTGCCTAGGGTTTCGATGCCTACCACCCTGAGGTGCTTCCATGGCGATACGGTGGTGTTTCTGTGTTGATTTGGGGCCGCCTGGAGGCTTCATCGATGGATGGTGGCTCAGGCTGCTCGGCATGGTTTAAGTGCCTCAATTTTTCTTGTGCCGCCGTTTACTGCGCCCTTCACCACTGGTCTGCTTCCTCTTCTCGAGCTTAAGCGAGGACCTCCGGTAAGTGGTTCTCCCTCTGCTATGCTCCTCTTCATGCTATATCTGTCTTGCAACATTAAGTGTGCTTTCTATGATTACCCGCTGTCTAGGTTTCATTCCTGAACCTAGGGTTCTTCTTCTAGGTGTTAATCTGTTTGTGGTACCTGTTGCCCCCTAATGATCCTGGCCTATTGCTCTTCTTTCTGTCAGTTAGTTTAATAAGAGTTCATATTATACTCAGGCAACAGATGGCCCTGTTTTTCTAAATTGATTACAAAAGAAATGTTTGGATTACACCATGTGTCTAATTTCCATTCAGTGAGCTCCTTGTGTATTTGAATGGATTGATATTTGAGTTTAAAGTACTGAAACTTTGCTTTAGGGAGTAGTTTCGAGAACATATTGTATTTGTATGTTGGCTTAATTAAATGAATATCCCCTAAATAGAATGAATGTCATAGGTGACTATGGATTTGTTTCCAAAGATGATTCCTAGGAAAATGACTTGTTCTTTTATTTGAAATGATTCCTAGTGGACAACCCTAAGGAAATGATGTGGTTCTCAGGTATAATTGCATGTGAACCAGTGGATGATTTGGTTAATGTGAATGTGGTTTCTGCTAATATGGTCCTGCTATTATGATGCCTCCTTGGAGCGTACACAATATCCTGATCATTCCTAGCATTAACAGTTGTTATTTATTTGGCTAAGTTGGATGAGATTCATAAATAATCCATGGAAAGAAAATTATTTCTGTCTCTTCCCATGTTATTTAAATTGAGGCTGTAAGTTTGTAAGATTAAGCATGGAACAAAGATGCTTTGTTTGGGATCTTAAGAAAGAAATGAGCTTCCTGTCATTTGTATAGTGAAGAAATTTATGGATCTGATTCCTAGAACATTTACTAGGAAAATGATTTGTGTTGTTTGATTTGCCATTGTTGCTAGAGAGAATTTTTTTGTAATATGGCTATGCTGTTGTGGAACCTCCTTGAGAGTGAGCATAACAACATAGATCATTTACATGATGTGTTATATTTTTATTTAACAGATTATTGGTCTCTGTCCTGGCCAATGATGCAAAAGACTGAGGCCATGGTTTATATATAATAAGAACAGATACTGATCTTTGATGGCTTACAATTATTCTGTGATGATCTTGCAAAGCAACTCTTTGCAAGACTGAGAATAATCTCCTCACAATCCCAAGGCTTGGGATTACCTATTGACTTATTGTCTAGAGACTAGACATGGTTAATTTTCTGGTCTTGTCTAAAAGCTTAAGATCTGATGGTTGCTTAGTTTTACTTGAATTTGTGCCCATATGCTTCTGCTAGACTGGATTTACACCTGTGGTGCCTCACATGAGTGTGCATAGTGTAATTATTTGTTCTAGCAGAATTTGGTGCTGTTGGTGCTTATGCTTGTATAGAAACAGATCTTGTGATTTCAATCTGATATTAGTGTGATTTCACACTACTACATATAATGAAACCTCTTCCCATACACTCCTGCTGGCTTGGTGATGAATAGCTACCTGGTATGGAAGCTTGATGATGTTGTTCCTAAGATGTATGCTTGATCAGCTGGCTCTTCTTATTTCTGAGCTTAAGATGATCCTCCTTGAGCTTCTGTTGGCTTGATTCTTGTGCTCTTGGCCTACTACTCCTTGCTGCTCACTTGGCTGGCTCCTCCTTGCTGTTCACTTGGACTGCTCCTCCTTATACTTGATTGATCCTGACCTACATCTGGATGGCTCATTGAAGCAACCAGATTGTTAGGAGTACAAGATTGAAACTAGGTTGCTAGTGAGGTGGCTTGAGCTGTGTGTTATTGGAAACATCTAATAAGAACATATGATGTTCTTTGTGGTGCTCTAGAGCTAGTGGAGGACTATGGGTTGGTGGTATGTGTGGAATGGATTTGTTAGCAGCCTTGCTACGGCTGGTGCCTTTTTGCTTATCTACTTCCTGTGTTAGATGTGGTGTTGACAACACAACAGCTGCATGTGATGTGTGTGCTGCCTGTATGCTTGCTGTGATGTTATGGATCAGATCAAGTTAAAATATCTTGATATTTGCTGATGGTTCTACTCTTTAACTTTTACCTTTTACTAAATTGGTAAAATTTTCCCCTATTTGCCTATGTCAATGATGTTGTGCTGAGACAGATTTGAAAATAAGAACAGATATTATTTCATTTCGTGAAACTTGCCCCATTTTAATATGCTCAATGATGTGAAAAAAACAATGCATCACACTGTTACTACTAAGAGCACTCTAATAAACACCAACCCCTTTCTTTTTGTATTATTTTTTTATTTGTTTGCAGGTACCAAGAAAAGTATAGGAATATCAACACTAGATAGGAATTTAGTTTTAGGTGTTTTCTTTTTATCCATTTTTGTAAATTCCCTTTCTATCAAGAAATTATATAAGGCATTGTAATGCATTAGGTTGTCTTATTATTATTGTATCCATTCCTTATCATTTATTTGTTGTAAAAGGATAATTTAATATATATTCTTTTAATAAAGAATTCTTCTATTTGTTTAATTATTTGTAATTCATTTTCCATTTAAATATTTTTAAAGAAACAATGTAATAATATTATTGTAATATTCCTTCTTTTCTTTTATTTGATTAGTTGTTACTGAATAGAGAAAAGAATAAGAAGTATTTTATGTTTATTATGTAAAGAACAGTATAATGTTTATATTTCTTTTTTATTATATTATTGTGAATAATTATTTGTAAGTCGACTTTCTTCCCTCATAACTCCAGAAAACAATAGAGGTCATGTTAAAATTCATCTCACTCCCCTTCTGATGTCACTAAACCTAATTCATCGGAGTGAGAATTTTGATCACTCTAGTCTTTTAATTTGGCGAGAAATTTACCCGGATTTTCAGATGCATGCATGCAGATGCACAAAATCCTAAATCTACCCTTCGTTTAGTCCTAAATGCTAGGATGTTACAATTTGTACTCTTTATTTACTAGTACTTTATTGGATGCACTATTGCATAGTTGCGAATTATTTGCTGAATTATTAATGTTTATTATATATATACAAACATATCCCCGTATCCATGTTTTTGAAAAATCGCCATATCGCGGTATCGTGGTATCCGTATCTGTATCAGTATCACCGTATCCATGCAACATAGATCCCCTCTAGGGCGACCATGCTTCAAATCGGTCGAGTTGTCCTCAGATGGGGCACTTGAGGAAGAGCTCAAGGAGCATTCTTGCCGCTAGGAGTTGCGCGTCATGCTCATTCTAGAACATCCAACCGCAGAATACATATTGCAATTCGGTCTTGTGGCATGATGGTATTTCCCAATCCCCCTTATTCCTAGACCTTCAACATGCTCTATTATTGATGAGTTATTAGAGTTCAGGTTGCACTCAGCAGTGTCAACTGAAATCAGACTCCCTAAGCACTAAGCAATAATGAAACATAGCATCTTTGTATCATTCTATCAAACTATAAATCTACCCATCACCTTGGTACTCGATCCTACCCTTGGTTCCCATGAAAGTTTGAGGAATCCCTACTCTGTTCTCAGACTTTTAAAGAACAGATACTGAGCAGCGTTGTGCGTTTAATTCCTTGTTTTCTATTAAGCTACATGACCTACCACAGTTGGAAATACTAAAACCAGACGGTGTGTTTTTATTGATTGGCTGACAGGTGGACTAAAATTAAAATTAACTTCCCCTTTTTGGGAAAAAAACAAAGTGAACTGGAATCGAAGAGTTTTCATAACACAAGCGAGACCAATAGCTACTTATCACTTCGTACAAATTAATTAATTTTACAAACATGAACAACATGTATGATGAAAACTTTGATTTATTATAGTATGTGAGGCTATGACGGAACAACAAGGGAAGCAAGCTTCAACATTCAGAGTTGTCTCAAGAGATCTCCAGGACTAAGGGTAACAGACATTTCACGGATCAAGCCATCAACACTATGGGAGAAAAGGGCTACGTCGAAAGTCCGCGTAGGACGGGATTGGCCGACGGTGTAAGGATTGGATGTGACGACGATGTGACGGTGTCAAATCTACGCCAACGGCTTAGCCGTGGGCCTAGGTTTCACATCTATGCTAACAGCTAGCTATTTTCTATTTTTGCCATATTAATTCTAGAAAAATCATAACTAAATTATTGTAATTCAAAAAATACATATAATATATCAAAATTTGCAGAAAATAAGATCTATCTAAACTCAAATATTTCATAATTTTGCTGAATCAAATATAAAAACATTACATATATTTTCATATAACACATTTTCCATTTTTCGAGTGTTAAAAATGGTTGTTTTATGAAGCAACCACCAAATGTAAGTTTGAAAATGGTACCACCCTATTTTTACAAAATACTAGGCCACCCTATTTTTAGGTTTACAATATGCTATTTTATCAGAGATCCATTGCAAGTTTAGCAAGGCTCTGTCCCGAGCTAAGAATCTTTATGTCTGTCATTTTGACCATAGTTTAAAGTGGGCATAAGAAATTCAAAAATGATCCAAAAAATATAAAACCTTCGCATGGTGTCATATTATGTGACATAGTTACAAGAAAAAATATAAAACTTGATATATTAATTGCATCTAAAAAAACATAAACATAAATGATCTATCATGTACGAGGTTTCATAGTCTTCAGGCCAAAAGACCAATGTTAGGCTAGAATCATGGCATAGTTTGTGATAATGTGCACACATATGTATTATTAGGTGGTGAACAATGTTGTAAGAGGAATTTTTCCTTTTTATCGCACCAAAAAATCATTTTCCATTTTTCAAGTGTCAAAAACTGGGAGTTTTGTGAATCGACGTTTTAAAATGGTACCTCCTCCTCTGTCCCTCACACTTCCTCCTACCAGGATTGTTTAGCGAAGCTCTACCAGTCTCCACCATACTTCCGCCACCATGCCATCATGCTGCTAGGATTTATATCATCTACCTCTCCTCCTTGCTTGTTGGATCAAGACGGAGGATATGATATCAAGCCGTACGTGTGTACATCTCGGAGATGTCGCTCGTGCGGTGCTTGGATCAGATTGGATTTCGAAGAGTATGACTACATCATCCCATGATCTCTCAGTCATTAACACGTGTATTTTACAAGCATACGTAGATGTAATCCATCTTGTTACTTGCATCTTCCTAGAATAGATTTGGATCTTGTTCGTTCTCTCGTAGGAATTTTTTTCTATGTTGCAAATCCCAACACTTGGTGTATTGGCATTTGTTACATTGTGCACATTTTACTTATGCGAGGTCTCTTATGTAAACCATTTGTGCATATTTTCTTGATTCATGTTTCATGTTTGAGTTAATTAATATAGTTCAGTCTCAGTTCTCAATATTTTGGACCCTTTATCGAAAAGATGTGAATGCATTTATGCATAACTATTTGTAGTTTTGTTGTTATTGATCATTGCATGCAGTAATCTGTCACAATGCCCGAATCGCAACTCACAAGTTGTGTTTAAACGAATAAACTAGCTATATCCAGCTCTAGAATACGACCTGACATGGACAATATCATTCTGTTATTACTGGCAGTTGCTTGCTCAGCATTCTCATCCAGGCGCATCTTAATGAGTACATGAACTAGCTTATTTGCCCCCTCTAGAAAATACTGATGCCACATTGCCATGGCATGTCCCAATGCCTCCCAATCCTTATTTTCAGAGTGTGCACCGGCACCGCTACACATTCTCCATCAGGTTTCACTTGCATTACTAGTCTACTCTATCGTTACTTTTGGTCTATTGGTATATATCTCTTTATGTTGTCTCTTCTCTTCACATCCTTTCTCACTCATCCCATGGAACTTCTCCTTTGAGATCTTTAAGCTATGTTGGCCCCCGCATCCCTCTCCCCACTATATAGGAGTCTAGCGCCATTAGTTTCATAGTTTCAGTACAAAATACCAAGCTAGCGGTAACATCAGTGGTAGTTGGTTCTGCTACAACAACTTTTCTGCTGGCTACTGAGCAAAGAGGTTCAGTGAACCATGCTCCTAAATATCTCAGGGTATTGCAGTACGTGTCATCTTTAGATATTTAGAACTCAATGAGCCACCTGCATTCACAGATGGAACAATTCATCGGATACTTCCATGTGTTGTTTAGTAGGTTGTTAAATGATAATGATCAGTTGACGATTGCAACCTCACTGTGATGTTCACTGTTCTTTCTGCACCACATGTTGTATCACAACTTGCATTAAAGAGGTGGGAGTCAAGATTGAAAAGGATCCTGAGCACCACGATTACAACTGGAGGATCCTTGAAATCTCGCTGATCGGCTGCCTCCATGATTTTCTCGTTGTCATTAACAATGACAATCCTGGCACCGTCACACACCGTCTTCCAAGGCAGCTTTGCAAGGCTCGGCAGGCTGCGGCAGATGCAGCGACCAGCATCGGCTTCAGCTAGGTTGATTCATCACCTATCAGCATAGCTCCCAGCGACGAAGCCGGTGAACCATCGATAACTTCCTCAACGCGAAGTCGAGAGCCTGGAAAAAGACCAAAGCGGGGAAGAAGCAGGGGCCGCAAGCGCTAGAGTCCTAGTGATGCCAACCGCTTTTCTTAGCCGGACGCGTGCCATTCTGCCTAGGACGAGCCTCCTCGAAGTCGGTAATGGTGTCGTTACGGGAGGCACACAAGGAAGAGCTCAAGGACCATCCTCGCCACTAGGAGTTGCCCATCATGCTCATTCTAAAACATCCACCCGCGGAGTACTGATTGCACTATCACTACAGGAATGGCGCTGTGTGCCGACGGCCGGCCGCTACGCCGACGGCCAAAGGTCGGGGCCGTCGGCGAAGCACCGGGCCAGGCCAGCCCAGCTTCCGAGCCCTCGGCGTAGCGCAGCCGTCGGCGTAGCGGCAAGTACGCCGAGGGTGACCGTCGACGTAACGTAGCCGTCGGCGTACGGGGTGTCCGCGTGGCACTAGACAGGCCAGGCTGGGACGAGCCCTAACGGCGTCAGCATTACGCCGAGAGCCGCCGTCGGCATAGGCTACGCCGACGGTCACCCTCAGCGTACGTCCCTCCTACGCCGACGGTGACCCTCGACGTACAGATGCACATTTTTTTCCTTACCAAATTATTTATATTTATTTATTAGTATCAATTATTTAGGTTCTATTTTATCAATTGGATGGATTCGTAGCCTCTGAATAATAGTCTTCACTTCCACATGAAATGTCGAATCTTCTCACAAGCTGAGAAATTTGCATGTTTGTGTGTTATTATCACATGTGCGTGAAATTTATATGTCACAATTTTTTTTGAAGTTGTTCAAAGATTCAATCACATGTGCGTGCCCCCCTCGTATGCATGCGGAAGCGAAGGATCTGGACCCGTATAAGGGGGAATCTCCCTGTTTAGGTGAAACCGGGTAGGATAGTGCCCCAACTTGTGAACCAACATGGTTTTACATCACCCTATGACCTAAACAAACACAAAACAAGAGAGAGCTACGCTGGGCTACCCCTGTCAGAGGAACGTCTAGGGGGTAGACGATCCGAGTGTGCACAGATCAGGGTTTCGCCGGAGGAAGACCACGAGAACATCGGAATCAGATGAAAACTTGCATGTGTCCCTAGCATATGTGTGTGAGTGTGGTGAGAGGTTGGTATAGGTGCTTGCATGTGTCCCCCTCGCATGCATGCGCTCTAACCTAGAAGCGAAGGTTTCGGACCCGTATAAGGGGGAATCTCCCCGTTTAGGTGAAACCGGGTAGGATAGTGCCCCAACTTGTGAACCAACATGGTTTTACATCACCCTATGACCTAAACAAACACAAAACAAGACACAGCTACGCCGGGCTACCCCTGTCAGAGAAACGTCTAGGGGGTTAGACGATTTGAGTGTGCACAGATCAGGGTTTCGCCGGAGAAGACCACGAGAACATCAGAATCAGATGAAAACTTGTATGTGTCCGTAACATATGTGTGTGAGTGTGGTGAGAGGTTGGTATATATAGGTGCCTGCATGTGTCCCCCCTTGCGTGCATGCGCTCTAACCTAGAACCGAAGGTTCCGGACCCGTATAAGGGGGAATCTCCATGTTTAGGTGATACCGGGTAGGATAGTGCCCCAACTTGTGAACCAACATGGTTTTACATCACCCTATGACCTAAACAAACACAAAACAAGAGAGAGCTACGCCGGGCTACCCCTAGAGGAACGTCTAGGGGGGTAGACGATCCGAGTGTGCACAGATCAGGGTTTCGCCGGAGGAAGACCACGAGAACATCGGAATCAGATGAAAACTTGCATGTGTCCCTAGCATATGTGTGTGAGTGTGGTGAGAGGTTGGTATAGGTGTTTGCATGTGTCCCCCCTCGCATGCATGCGCTCTAACCTAGAAGCGAAGGTTCCGGACCCGTATAAGGGGGAATCTCCCCGTTTAGGTGAAACCGGGTAGGATAGTGCCCCAACTTGTGAACCAACATGGTTTTATATCATCCTATGACCTAAACAAACACAAAACAAGAGAGAGCTACTGGCTACTACTACCCCTGTGGGAGAGCGTCTAGGGGGGTAGACGATCCGAGTGTGCACAGATCGAGGTTTCGCCAGAGGAAGACCACGAGAACATCGGAATCAGATGAAAACTTGCATGTGTCCCTAGCATATGTGTGTGAGTGTGGTGAGAGGTTGGTATAGGTGCTTGCATGTGTCCTCCCTCGCATGCATGCGCTCTAACCTAGAAGCGAAGGTTCCGGACCCGTATAAGGGGGAATCTCCCCGTTTAGGTGAAACCGGGTAGGATAGTGCCCCAGCTTGTGAACCAGCATGGTTTTACATCACCCTATGACCTAAACAAACACAAAACAAGAGCGAGGTACGCCGGGCTACCCCTGTCAGAGGAACGTCTAGGAGGGTAGACGATTCGAGTGTGCACAGATCAGGGTTTCGCCGGAGGAAGACCACGAGAACATCGGAATCAGATGAAAACTTGCATGTGTCCCTAGCATATGTGTGTGAGTGTGGTGAGAGGTTGGTATATATAGGTGCTTGCATGTGTCCCCCCTCGCATGCATGCGCTCTAACCTAGAAGCGAAGGTTCCGGACCCGTATAAGGGGGAATCTCCCTGTTTAGGTGAAACCGGGTAGGATAGTGCCCCAACTTGTGAACCAGCATGGTTTTACATAACCGTATAACCTAAACAAACACAAAACAAGAGAGAGCTACGCCGGGATACCCCTGTTAGAGGAACGTCTAGGGGGTAGACGATCCGAGTGTGCACAGATCAGGGTTTCGCCGGAGGAAGACCGCGAGAACATCAGAATCAGATGAAAACTTGCATGTGTCCCTAGCAAATGTGTGTGAGTGTGTTGAGAGGTTGGTATAGGTGCTTGCATGTGTCCCCCCTTGCGTGCATGCGCTCTAACCTAGAACCGAAGGTTCCGGACCCGTATAAGGGGGAATCTCCATGTTTAGGTGATACCGGGTAGGATAGTGCCCCAACTTGTGAACCAACATGGTTTTACATCACCCTATGACCTAAACAAACACAAAACAAGAGAGAGCTACGCCGGGCTACCCCTAGAGGAACGTCTAGGGGGGTAGACGATCCGAGTGTGCCTGGATCCAGGGTTTCGCCGGAGGAAGACCACGAGAACATCGGAATCAGATGAAAACTTGCATGTGTCCCTAGCATATGTGTGTGAGTGTGGTGAGAGGTTGGTATAGGTGCTTGCATGTGTCCTCCCTCGCATGCATGCGCTCTAACCTAGAAGCGAAGGTTCCGGACCCGTATAAGGGGGAATCTCCCCGTTTAGGTGAAACCGGGTAGGATAGTGCCCCAGCTTGTGAACCAGCATGGTTTTACATCACCCTATGACCTAAACAAACACAAAACAAGAGCTAGGTACGCCGGGCTACCCCTGTCAGAGGAACTTCTAGGAGGGTAGACGATTCGAGTGTGCACAGATCAGGGTTTCGCCGGAGGAAGACCACGAGAACATCGGAATCAGATGAAAACTTGCATGTGTCCCTAGCATATGTGTGTGAGTGTGGTGAGAGGTTGGTATATATAGGTGCTTGCATGTGTCCCCCTTGCATGCATACGCTTTAACCTAGAAGCGAAGTTTCCGGACCCGTATAAGGGGGAATCTCCCTGTTTAGGTGAAACCGGGTAGGATAGTGCCCCAACTTGTGAACCAGCATGGTTTTACATAACCCTATAACCTAAACAAACACAAAACAAGAGAGAGCTACGCCGGGCTACCCTTGTTAGAGGAACGTCTAGGGGGTAGACGATCCGAGTGTGCACAGATCAGGGTTTCACTGGAGGAAGACCACGAGAACATCGGAATCAGATGAAAACTTGCATGTGTCCCTAGCATATGTGTGTGAGTGTGGTGAGAGGTTGGTATATATAGGTGCTTGCATGTGTCCCCCCTCGCATACATGCGCTCTAACCTAGAAGCGAAGGTTCCGGACCCGTATAAGGGGGAATCTCCCCGTTTAGGTGAAACCGGGTAGGATAGTGCCCCAGCTTGTGAACCAGCATGGTTTTACATAACCCTATAACCTAAACAAACACAAAACAAGAGTGTGCTGGCTACCCTGTCGAGGAACGTCTAGGAGGGTGAGCGATTCAGTGCCTGAGATCGAGGTTGGTTTCGAGGAAGACCACGAGAACATCGGAATCAGATGAAAACTTGCATGTGTCCCTAGCATATGTGTGTGAGTGTGGTGAGAGGTTGGTATATATAGGTGCTTGCATGTGTCCCCCCTCGCATGCATGCGCTCTAACCTAGAAGCGAAGGTTCCGGACCCGTATAAGGGGGAATCTCCCTGTTTAGGTGAAACCGGGTAGGATAGTGCCCCAACTTGTGAACCAGCATGGTTTTACATAACCCTATAACCTAAACAAACACAAAACAAGAGAGAGCTACGCCGGGCTACCCCTGTTAGAGGAACGTCTAGGGGGGTAGACGATCCGAGTGTGCACAGATCAGGGTTTCGCCGGAGGAAGACCACGAGAACATCAGAATCAGATGAAAACTTGCATGTGTCCCTAGCAAATGTGTGTGAGTGTGTTGAGAGGTTGGTATAGGTGCTTGCATGTGTCCCCCCTTGCGTGCATGCGCTCTAACCTAGAACCGAAGGTTCCGGACCCGTATAAGGGGGAATCTCCATGTTTAGGTGATACCGGGTAGGATAGTGCCCCAACTTGTGAACCAACATGGTTTTACATCACCCTATGACCTAAACAAACACAAAACAAGAGAGAGCTACACCGGGCTACCCCTAGAGGAACGTCTAGGGGGTAGACGATCCGAGTGTGCAGATCGAGGTTTCAGGAGGAAGACCACGAGAACATCGGAATCAGATGAAAACTTGCATGTGTCCCTAGCATATGTGTGTGAGTGTGGTGAGAGGTTGGTATAGGTGTTTGCATGTGTCCCCCCTCGCATGCATGCGCTCTAACCTAGAAGCGAAGGTTCCGGACCCGTATAAGGGGGAATCTCCCTGTTTAGGTGAAACCGGGTAGGATAGTGGCCCAACTTGTGAACCAACATGGTTTTATATCATCCTATGACCTAAACAAACACAAAACAAGAGAGAGCTACGCCGGGCTACCCCTGTCAGGGGAACGTCTAGGGGGGTAGACGATCCGAGTGTGCACAGATCAGGGTTTCGCCGGAGGAAGACCACGAGAACATCGATATCAGATGAAAACTTGCATGTGTCCCTAGCATATGTGTGTGAGTGTGGTGAGAGGTTGGTATAGGTGCTTGCATGTGTCCCCCCTCGCATGCATGCGCTCTAACCTAGAAGCGAAGGTTCCGGACCCGTATAAGGGGGAATCTCCCTGTTTAGGTGAAACCGGGTAGGATAGTGCCCCAACTTGTGAACCAGCATGGTTTTACATAACCCTATAACCTAAACAAACACAAAACAAGAGAGAGCTACGCCGGGCTACCCCTGTTAGAGGAACGTCTAGGGGGGTAGACGATCCGAGTGTGCCTGAGATCGGGGTTCACGAAGGAAGACCACGAGAACATCAGAATCAGATGAAAACTTGCATGTGTCCCTAGCATATGTGTGTGAGTGTGGTGAGAGGTTGGTATAGGTGCTTGCATGTGTCCCCCCTCGCATGCATGCGCTCTAACCTAGAAGCGAAGGTTCCAGACCCGTATAAGGGGGAATCTCCACGTTTAGGTGATACCGGGTAGGATAGTGCCCCAACTTGTGAACAAACATGGTTTTACATCACCCTATGACCTAAACAAACACAAAACAAGAGAGATCTACGCCGGGCTACCCCTAGAGGAACGTCTAGGGGGTAGGAGATCCAGTGTGCCTGATCGAGGTTTCAGGAGGAAGACCACGAGAACATCTGAATCAGATGAAAACTTGCATGTGTCCCTAGCATATGTGTGTGAGTGTGGTGAGAGGTTGGTATAGGTGCTTGCATGTGTCCCCCTCGCATGCATGCGCTCTAACTTAGAAGCGAAGTTTCCGGACCCGTATAAGGGGGAATCTCCACGTTTAGGTGATACCGGGTATTATAGTGCCCCAACTTGTGAACCAACATGGTTTTACATCACCCTATGACCTAAACAAACACAAAACAAGAGAGATCGCTGGCTACCCTGTTAGAAGGCGTCTAGGGGTGGGCGATCCAGTGTGCCTGCAGATCGAGGTTTCGGGAGGAAGACCACGAGAACATTGGAATCCGATGAAAACTTGCATGTGTCCCTATCATATGTGTGTGAGTGTGGTGAGAGGTTGGTATAGGTGCTTGCATGTGTCCCCCTTGCATGCATGCGCTCTAACCTAGAAGCGAAGGTTCCGGACCCGTATAAGGGGGAATCTCCCCGTTTAGGTGAAACCGGGTATGATAGTGCCCCAACTTGTGAACCAACATGGTTTTACATCACCCTATGACCTAAACAAACACAAAACAAGAGCGAGGTACGCCGGGCTACCCCTGTCAGAGGAACGTCTAGGGGGGTAGACGATTCGAGTGTGCACAGATCAGGGTTTCGCCGGAGGAAGACCACGAGAACATCGGAATCAGATGAAAACTTGCATGTGTCCCTAGCATATGTGTGTGAGTGTGGTGAGAGGTTGGTATATATAGGTGCTTGCATGTGTTCCCCCTCGCATGCATGCGCTCTAACCTAGAAGCGAAGGTTCCGAACCCGTATAAGGGGGAATCTCCCTATTTAGGTGAAACCGGGTAGGATAGTGCCCCAACTTGTGAACCAGCATGGTTTTACATAACCGTATAACCTAAACAAACACAAAACAAGAGAGAGCTACGCCGGGCTACCCCTGTTAGAGGAACGTCTAGGGGGGTAGACGATCCGAGTGTGCACAGATCAGGGTTTCGCCGGAGGAAGACCACGAGAACATCAGAATCAGATGAAAACTTGCATGTGTCCCTAGCAAATGTGTGTGAGTGTGGTGAGAGGTTTGTATAGGTGCTTGCATGTGTCCCCCCTCGCATGCATGCGCTCTAACCTAGAAGCGAAGGTTCCGGACCCGTATAAGGGGGAATCTCCACGTTTAGGTGATACCGGGTAGGATAGTGCCCCAACTTGTGAACCAACATGGTTTTACATCACCCTATGACCTAAACAAACACAAAACAAGAGAGAGCTACGCCGGGCTACCCCTAGAGGAACGTCTAGGAGGGTAGACGATCCGAGTGTGCACAGATCAGGGTTTCGCCGGAGGAAGACCACGAGAACATCGGAATCAGATGAAAACTTGCATGTGTCCCTAGCATATGTGTGTGAGTGTGGTGAGAGGTTGGTATAGGTGCTTGCATGTGTCCCCCCTCGCATGCATGCGCTCTAACCTAGAAGCGAAGGTTCCGGACCCGTATAAGGGGGAATCTCCCCGTTTAGGTGAAACCGGGTAGGATAGTGCCCCAACTTGTGAACCAACATGGTTTTACATAACCCTATAACCTAAACAAACACAAAACAAGAGAGAGCTACGCCGGGCTACCCCTGTCAGGGGAACGTCTAGAAGGGTAGACGATCCGAGTGTGCATAGATCAGGGTTTCGCCGGAGGAAGACCACGAGAACATCGGAATCAGATGAAAACTTGCATGTGTCCCTAGAATATGTGTGTGAGTGTGGTGAGAGGTTGGTATATATAGGTGCTTGCATCTGTCTCCCCTCGCATGCATGCGCTCTAACCTAGAAGCGAAGGTTCCGGACCCGTATAAGGGGGAATCTCCCTGTTTAGGTGAAACCGGGTAGGATAGTGCCCCAACTTGTGAACCAGCATGGTTTTACATAACCCTATAACCTAAACAAACACAAAACAAGAGAGAGCTACGCCGGGCTACCCCTGTTAGAGGAACGTCTAGGGGGTGAGCGATCCAGTGTGCATGAGATCGGGTTTCATGGGAGGAAGACCACGAGAACATCGGAATCAGATGAAAACTTGCATGTGTCCCTAGCATATGTGTGTGAGTGTGGTGAGAGGTTGGTATAGGTGCTTGCATGTGTCCCCCTCGCATGCATGCGCTCTAACCTAGAAGCGAAGGTTCCGGACCCGTATAAGGGGGAATCTCCATGTTTAGGTGATACCGGGTAGGATAGTGCCCCAACTTGTGAACAAACATGGTTTTACATCACCCTATGACCTAAACAAACACAAAACAAGAGAGATCTACGCCGGGCTACCACTAGACGAACGTCTAGGGGGGTAGACGATCCGAGTGTGCACAGATCAGGGTTTCGCCGGAGGAAGACCACGAGAACATCGGAATCAGATGAAAACTTACATGTGTCCCTAGCATATGTGTGTGAGTGTGGTGAGAGGTTGGTATATATAGGTGCTTGCATGTGTTCCCCCTCGCATGCATGCGCTCTAACCTAGAAGCGAAGGTTCCGAACCCGTATAAGGGGGAATCTCCCTATTTAGGTGAAACCGGGTAGGATAGTGCCCCAACTTGTGAACCAGCATGGTTTTACATAACCGTATAACCTAAACAAACACAAAACAAGAGAGAGCTACGCCGGGCTACCCCTGTTAGAGGAACGTCTAGGGGGGTAGACGATCCGAGTGTGCAGATCGGGGTTCATGGGAGGAAGACCACGAGAACATCAGAATCAGATGAAAACTTGCATGTGTCCCTAGCAAATGTGTGTGAGTGTGGTGAGAGGTTTGTATAGGTGCTTGCATGTGTCCCCCCTCGCATGCATGCGCTCTAACCTAGAAGCGAAGGTTCCGGACACGTATAAGGGGGAATCTCCACGTTTAGGTGATACCGGGTAGGATAGTGCCCAAACTTGTGAACCAACATGGTTTTACATCACCCTATGACCTAAACAAACACAAAACAAGAGAGAGATACGCCGGGCTACCCCTAGAGGAACGTCTAGGAGGGTAGACGATCCGAGTGTGCACAAATCAGGGTTTCGCCGGAGGAAGACCACGAGAACATCGGAATCAGATGAAAACTTGCATGTGTCCCTAGCATATGTGTGTGAGTGTGGTGAGAGGTTGGTATAGGTGCTTGCATGTGTCCCCCTCGCATGCATGCGCTCTAACCTAGAAGCGAAGGTTCCGGACCCGTATAAGGGGGAATCTCCCTGTTTAGGTGAAACCGGGTAGGATAGTGCCCCAACTTGTGAACCAGCATGGTTTTACATAACCCTATAACCTAAACAAACACAAAACAAGAGAGAGCTACGCCGGGCTACCCCTGTTAGAGGAACGTCTAGGGGGGTAGACGATCCGAGTGTGCACAGATCAGGGTTCGCCGGAGGAAGACCACGAGAACATCAGAATCAGATGAAAACTTGCATGTGTCCCTAGAATATGTGTGTGAGTGTGGTGAGAGGTTGGTATAGGTGCTTGCATGTGTCCCCCTCGCATGCATGCGCTCTAACCTAGAAGCGAAGGTTCCAGACCCGTATAAGGGGGAATCTCCACGTTTAGGTGATACCGGGTAGGATAGTGCCCCAACTTGTGAACAAACATGGTTTTACATCACCCTATGACCTAAACAAACACAAAACAAGAGAGATCTACGCCGGGCTACCCCTAGAGGAACGTCTAGGGGGGTAGACGATCCGAGTGTGCACAGATCAGGGTTTCGCCGGAGGAAGACCACGAGAACATCGGAATCAGATGAAAACTTGCATGTGTCCCTAGCATATGTGTGTGAGTGTGGTGAGAGGTTGGTATATATAGGTGCTTGCATGTGTCCCCCCTCGCATACATGCGCTCTAACCTAGAAGCGAAGGTTCCGGACCCGTATAAGGGGGAATCTCCACGTTTAGGTGATACCGGGTATTATAGTGCCCCAACTTGTGAACCAACATGGTTTTACATCACCCTATGACCTAAACAAACACAAAACAAGAGAGAGCTACGCCGGGCTACCCCTGTCAGAGGAACGTCTAGGGGGGTAGACGATCCGAGTGTGCACTGGATCGAGGTTTCATGGGAGGAAGACCACGAGAACATCGGAATCAGATGAAAACTTGCATGTGTCCCTAGCATATGTGTGTGAGTGTGGTGAGAGGTTGGTATAGGTGCTTGCATGTGTCCTCCCTCGCATGCATGCGCTCTAACCTAGAAGCGAAGGTTCCGGACACGTATAAGGGGGAATCTCCCCGTTTAGGTGAAACCGGGTAGGATAGTGCCCCAACTTGTGAACCAGCATGGTTTTACATAACCCTATAACCTAAACAAACACAAAACAAGAGAGAACTACGCCGGGCTACCCCTGTTAGAGGAACGTCTAGGGGGGTAGACGATCCGAGTGTGCATAGATCAGGGTTTCGCCGGAGGAAGACCACGAGAACATCGGAATCAGATGAAAACTTGCATGTGTCCCTAGCATATGTGTGTGAGTGTGGTGAGAGGTTGGTATATATAGGTGCTTGCATGTGTCCCCCCTCGCATGCATGCGCTCTAACCTAGAAGCGAAGTTTCCGGACCCGTATAAGGGGGAATCTCCCTGTTTAGGTGAAACCGGGTAGGATAGTGCCCCAACTTGTGAACCAGCATGGTTTTACATAACCCTATAACCTAAACAAACACAAAACAAGAGAGAGCTACGCCGGGCTACCCCTGTTAGAGGAACGTCTAGGGGGTAGACGATCCGAGTGTGCACAGATCAGGGTTTCGCCGGAGGAAGACCACGAGAACATCGGAATCAGATGAAAACTTGCATGTGTCCCTAGCATATGTGTGTGAGTGTGGTGAGAGGTTGGTATATATAGGTGCTTGCATGTGTCCCCCCTCGCATACATGCGCTCTAACCTAGAAGCAAAGGTTCCGGACCCGTATAAGGGGGAATCTCCCCGTTTAGGTGAAACCGGGTAGGATAGTGCCCCAACTTGTGAACCAACATGGTTTTACATCACCCTATGACCTAAACAAACACAAAAAAAGAGAGGTACGCCGGGCTTACCCTGTCAGAGGAACGTCTAGGGGGGTGGACGATCCGAGTTTGCACAGATCAGGGTTTCGTCGGAGGTAGACCACGAGAACATCGGAATCAGATGAAAACTTGCATGTGTCCCTAGCATATGTGTGTGAGCGTGGTGAGAGATTGGTATATATAGGTGCTTGCATGTGTCCCCCCTCGCATGCATGCGCTCTAACCTAGAAGCGAAGGTTCCGGACCCGTATAAGGGGGAATATCCCTGTTTAGGTGAAACCGGGTAGGATAGTGCCCCAACTTGTGAACCAACATGGTTTTACATAACCGTATAACCTAAACAAACACAAAACAAGAGAGAGCTACGCCGGGATACCCCTGTTAGAGGAACGTCTAGGGGGTAGACGATCCGAGTGTGCACAGATCAGGGTTTCGTCGGAGGAAGACCACGAGAACATCAAAATCAGATGAAAACTTGCATGTGTCCCTAGCAAATGTGTGTGAGTGTGTTGAGAGGATGGTATAGGTGCTTGCATGTGTCCCCCCTCGCGTGCATGCGCTCTAACCTAGAAGCGAAGGTTCCGGACCCGTATAAGGGGGAATCTCCCTGTTTAGGTGAAACCGGGTAGAATAGTGCCCCAACTTGTGAACCAACATGGTTTTACATAACCCTATAACCTAAACAAACACAAAACAAGAGAGCTACGGGGCTACCCTGTAGAGGAGCGTCTAGGGGTAGGCGATCCAGTGTGCAGATCGAGGTTTCAGGAGGAAGACCACGAGAATAGCCGAATCAGATGAAAACTTGCATGTGTCCCTAGCATATGTGTGTGAGTGTGGTGAGAGGTTGGTATATATAGGTGCTTGCATGTGTCCCCCCTCGCATACATGCGCTCTAACCTAGAAGCGAAGGTTCCGGACCCGTATAAGGGGGAATCTCCCCGTTTAGGTGAAACCGGGTAGGATAGTGCCCCAACTTGTGAACCAGCATGGTTTTACATCACCCTATGACCTAAACAAACACAAAACAAGAGCGAGGTACGCCAGGCTACCCCTGTCAGAGGAACGTCTAGGGGTAGGCGATTGAGTGTGCCTGAGATCGAGGTTTTGGGAGGAAGACCACGAGAACATCGGAATCAGATGAAAACTTGCATGTGTCCCTAGCATATGTGTGTGAGTGTGGTGAGAGGTTGGTATATATAGGTGCTTGCATGTGTCCCCCTCGCATGCATGCGCTCTAACCTAGAAGCGAAGGTTCCGGACCCGTATAAGGGGGAATCTCCCTGTTTAGGTGAAACCGGGTAGGATAGTGCCCCAACTTGTGAACCAGCATGGTTTTACATAACCGTATAACCTAAACAAACACAAAACAAGAGAGAGCTACGCCGGGATACCCCTGTTAGAGGAACGTCTAGGGGTAGGCGATCCAGTGTGCCAGATCGGGGTTCGGGAGGAAGACCACGAGAACATCTAAATCAGATGAAAACTTGCATGTGTCCCTAGCATATGTGTGTGAGTGTGTTGAGAGGATGGTATAGGTGCTTGCATGTGTCCCCCCTTGCGTGCATGCGCTCTAACCTAGAACCGAAGGTTCCGGACCCGTATAAGGGGGAATCTCCATGTTTAGGTGATACCGGGTAGGATAGTGCCCCAACTTGTGAACCAACATGGTTTTACATCACCCTATGACCTAAACAAACACAAAACAAGAGAGAGCTACGCCGGGCTACCCCTAGAGGAACGTCTAGGGGTAGGCGATCCAGTGTGCAGATCGAGGTTTCGTGGGAAGACCAAGAGAACATCGGAATCAGATGAAAACTTGCATGTGTCCCTAGCATATGTGTGTGAGTGTGGTGAGAGGTTGGTATAGGTGTCTGCATGTGTCCCTCCTCGCATGCATGCGCTCTAACCTGTAAGCGAAGGTTCCGGACCCGTATAAGGGGGAATCTCCCTGTTTAGGTGAAACCGGGTAGGATAGTGCCCAACTTG
Source organism: Avena insularis (assembly GCA_023614405.1). Lineage (NCBI taxonomy): Eukaryota > Viridiplantae > Streptophyta > Magnoliopsida > Poales > Poaceae > Avena > Avena insularis. Next base: position 966,660 of record JAJUPC010000062.1, read on the forward strand.
TGAACCAACATGGTTTTACATCACCCTATGACCTAAACAAACACAAAACAAGAGAGCTCATGGGCTACCTGTCGAGAGGGCGTCTAGGGGTAGACCATCCAGTGTGCCTGATCGGGGTTTCATGGGAGGAAGACCACGAGAACATCGATATCAGATGAAAACTTGCATGTGTCCCTAGCATATGTGTGTGAGTGTGGTGAGAGGTTGGTATAGGTGCTTGCATGTGTCCCCCTCGCATGCATGCGCTCTAACCTAGAAGCGAAGGTTCCGGACCCGTATAAGGGGGAATCTCCCTGTTTAGGTGAAACCGGGTAGGATAGTGCCCCAACTTGTGAACCAGCATGGTTTTACATAACCCTATAACCTAAACAAACACAAAACAAGAGAGAGGTACGTCGGGCTACCCCTGTTAGAGGAACGTCTAGGGGGTAGACGATCCGAGTGTGCACAGATCAGGGTTTCGCCGGAGGAAGACCACGAGAACATCAGAATCAGATGAAAACTTGCATGTGTCCCTAGCATATGTGTGTGAGTGTGGTGAGAGGTTGGTATAGGTGCTTGCATGTGTCCCCCTCGCATGCATGCGCTCTAACCTAGAAGCGAAGGTTCCAGACCCGTATAAGGGGGAATCTCCACGTTTAGGTGATACCGGGTAGGATAGTGCCCCAACTTGTGAACAAACATGGTTTTACATCACCCTATGACCTAAACAAACACAAAACAAGAGATATCTACGCCGGGCTACCCCTAGAGGAACGTCTAGGGGGGTAGACGATCCGAGTGTGCCTGGATCGAGTTTTGGGAGGAAGACCACGAGAACATCGGAATCAGATGAAAACTTGCATGTGTCCCTAGCATATGTGTGTGAGTGTGGTGAGAGGTTGGTATAGGTGCTTGCATGTGTCCCCCACGCATGCATGCGCTCTAACTTAGAAGCGAAGTTTCCGGACCCGTATAAGGGGGAATCTCCACGTTTAGGTGATACCGGGTATTATAGTGCCCCAACTTGTGAACCAACATGGTTTTACATCATCCTATGACCTAAACAAACACAAAAGAAGAGAGAGATACGCCGGGCTACCCCTGTTAGAGGAACGTCTAGGGGGTAGACGATCCGAGTGTGCCTGAGATCGAGGTTTTGGGAGGAAGACCACGAGAACATTGGAATCAGATGAAAACTTGCATGTGTCCCTAGCATATGTGTGTGAGTGTGGTGAGAGGTTGGTATAGGTGCTTGCATGTGTCCCCCCTTGCATGCATGCGCTCTAACCTAGAAGCGAAGGTTCCGGACCCGTATAAGGGGGAATCTCCCTGTTTAGGTGAAACCGGGTATGATAGTGCCCCAACTTGTGAACCAACATGGTTTTACATCACCCTATGACCTAAACAAACACAAAACAAGAGCGAGGTACGCCGGGCTACCCCTGTCAGAGGAACGTCTAGGGGGTTAGACGATTTGAGTGTGCACAGATCAGGGTTTCGGAGGAGGAAGACCACGAGAACATCGGAATCAGATGAAAACTTGCATGTGTCCCTAGCATATGTGTGTGAGTGTGGTGAGAGGTTGGTATAGGTGCTTGCATGTGTCCCCCTCGCATGCATGCGCTCTAACCTAAGCGAAGGTTCGACCCGTATAAGGGAATCTCCCGTTTAGGTGAAACCGGGTAGGATAGTGCCCCAACTTGTGAACCAACATGGTTTTACATACCTATAACCTAAACAAACACAAAACAAGAGAGAGCTTCGCAGGCTACCCTGAGAGGCGTCTAGGGGGTGAGCGATCCAGTGTGCCTGATCGGGCTTTGGGAGGAAGACCACGAGAACATCGGAATCAGATGAAAACTTGCATGTGTCCCTAGCAAATGTGTGTGAGTGTGGTGAGAGGTTGGTATAGGTGCTTGCATGTGTCCCCCTCGCATGCATGCGCTCTAACCTAGAAGCTAAGGTTCCGGACCCGTATAAGGGGGAATCTCCCCGTTTAGGTGAAACCGGGTAGGATAGTGCCCCAACTTGTGAACCAACATGGTTTTACATCACCCTATGACCTAAACAAACACAAAACAAGAGAGCTACAGGCTACCTGCTAGAGGAGCGTCTAGGGGGGTAGGCGATCCAGTGTGCCTGAGATCGAGGTTTTGGGAGGAAGACCACGAGAACATGAATCGGATGAAAACTTGCATGTGTCCCTAGCATATGTGTGTGAGTGTGGTGAGAGGTTGGTATAGGTGCTTGCATGTGTCCCTCCTCGCATGCATGCGCTCTAACCTAGAAGCGAAGGTTCCGGACCCGTATAAGGGGGAATCTCCCCGTTTAGGTGAAACCGGGTAGGATAGTGCCCCAACTTGTGAACCAACATGGTTTTACATCACCCTATAACCTAAACAAACACAAAACAAGAGAGCTACTTCGGGCTACCTGTGAGGAGCGTCTAGGGGGTAGGCGATCCAGTGTGCATAGATCGAGTTTCATGGGAGGAAGACCACGAGAACATGAATCAGATGAAAACTTGCATGTGTCCCTAGCTTATGTGTGTGAGTGTGGTGAGAGGTTGGTATATATAGGTGCTTGCGTGTGTCCCCTCTCATGCATGCGCTCTAACCTAGAAGCGAAGGTTCAGGACCCGTATAAGGGGGAATCTCCCTGTTTAGGTGAAATCGGGTAGGATAGTGCCCCAACTTGTGAACCAACATGGTTTTACATCACCCTATAACCTAAACAAACACAAAACAAGAGAGCTACATGGGCTACCCTGTTAGAGAGCGTCTAGGGGTGAGCGATCCGAGTGTGCACAGATCAGGGTTTCGCCGGAGGAAGACCACGAGAACATCGGAATCAGATGAAAACTTGCATGTGTCCCTAGCATATGTGTGTGAGTGTGGTGAGAGGTTGGTATAGGTGCTTGCATGTGTCCCCCTCACATGCATGCGCTCTAACCTAGAAGCGAAGGTTCAGGACCCGTATAAGGGGGAATCTCCCTGTTTAGGTGAAATCGGGTAGGATAGTGCCCCAACTTGTGAGCCAACATGGTTTTACATCACCCTATGACCTAAACAAACACAAAACAAGAGAGAGCTATGCCGGGCTACCCCTGTGAGAGGAACGTCTAGGGGGGTAGACGATCCAGAAATGCCTGAGATCAGGGTTTGTGGGAGGAAGACCACGAGAACATCGGAATCAGATGAAAACTTGCATGTGTCCCTAGCATATGTGTGTGAGTGTGGTGAGAGGTTGGTATAGGTGCTTTCATGTGTCCCCCCTCGCATGCATGCGCTCTAACCTAGAAGCGAAGGTTCCGGACGCGTATAAGGGGGAATCTCCCCGTTTAGGTGAAACCGGGTAGGATAGTGCCCTAACTTGTGAACCAACATGGTTTTACATCACCCTATAACCTAAACAAACACGAAACAAGAGAGCTACAGGGCATACCCCTAGAGAGCGTCTAGGGGGTGAGCGATCCAGTGTGCTGAGATCGAGGTTTCACGGAGGAAGACCACGAGAACATCGAATCAGATGAAAACTTGCATGTGTCCCTAGCATATGTGTGTGAGTGTGGTGAGAGGTTGGTATAGGTGCTTGCATGTGTCCCCCTCGCATGCATGCGCTCTAACCTAGAAGTGAAGGTTAGGACCCGTATAAGGGGAATCTCGCCGTTTAGGTGAAACCGGGTAGGATAGTGCCCCAACTTGTGAACCAACATGGTTTTACATCACCCTATGACCTAAACAAACACAAAACAAGAGAGCTACATGGCTACCCCTGTAGAGGAGCGTCTAGGGGGTAGGCGATCCAGTGTGCACAAATCGGGGTTCATGGGAGGAAGACCACGAGAACATCGAATCAGATGAAAACTTGCATGTGTCCCTAGCATATGTGTGTGAGTGTGGTGAGAGGTTGGTATAGGTGCTTGCATGGGTCCCCCTCGCATGCATGCGCTCTAACCTAGAAGCGAAGGTTAGGACCCGTATAAGGGAATCTCCTGTTTAGGTGAAACCGGGTAGGATAGTGCCCCAACTTGTGAACCAACATGGTTTTACATCATCCTATGACCTAAAAAAACACAAAACAAGAGAGAGCTACAGGCTACCCTATAGAGGAGCGTCTAGGGGGGTGAGCGATCCAGTGTGCATAGATCGGGGTTCATGGGAGGAAGACCACGAGAACATCGGAATCAGATGAAAACTTGCATGTGTCCCTAGCATATGTGTGTGAGTGTGGTGAGAGGTTGGTATAGGTGCTTGCATGTGTCCCACACCCATGCATGCGCACTAACCTAGAAGGGAAGGGTACGGACCCGTATAAGGGGGAATCTCCCCTTTTAGGTGAAACCGGGTAGGATAGTGCCCCAACTTGTGAACCAACATGGTTTTACATCACCCTATGACCTAAACAAACACAAAACAAGAGAGAGCTCATGGGCTACCTGTTAGAGGAGCGTCTAGGGGTAGGCGATCAGAATGTGCAGATCGAGGTTTTAGGGAGGAAGACCACGAGAACATCGGAATCGGATGAAAACTTGCATGTGTCCCTAGCATATGTGTGTGAGTGTGGTGAGAGGTTGGTATAGGTGCTTGCATGTGTCCCCCTCGCATGCATGCGCTCTAACCTAGAAGCGAAGGTTCCGGACCCGTATAAGGGGGAATCTCCACGTTTAGGTGATACCGGGTAGGATAGTGCCCCAACTTGTGAACCAACATGGTTTTACATCACCTTATGGCCTAAACAAACACAAAACAAGAGAGCTACGCAGGCTACCCCTAGAGGAGCGTCTAGGGGTAGGCGATCAAAGTGTGCCTGAGATCGGGGTTTATGGGAGAAAGACCACGAGAACATCAGAATCAGATGAAAACTTGCATGTGTCCCTAGCATATGTGTGTGAGTGTGGTGAGAGGTTGGTATAGGTGCTTGCATGTGTCCCCCCTTGCATGCATGCGCTCTAACCTAGAAGCGAAGGTTAGGACCGTATAAGGGGAATCTCCGTTTAGGTGAAGCGGGTGGGATAGTGCCCCAACTTGTGAACCAACATGGTTTTACATCACCCTATGACCTAAACAAACACAAAACAAGAGAGGTACGCCGGGCTACCCCTGTCAGAGGAACGTCTAGGGGGTAGGCGATTTGAGTGTGCGCAGATCAGGGTTTCGCCGGAGGAAGACCACGAGAACATCGGAATCAGATGAAAACTTGCATGTGTCCCTAGCATATGTGTGTGAGTGTGGTGAGAGGTTGGTATATATAGGTGCTTGCATGTGTCCCCCCTCGCATGCATGCGCTCTAACCTAGAAGCGAAGGTTCCGGACCCGTATAAGGGGGAATCTCCCTGTTTAGGTGAAACCGGGTAGGATAGTGCCCCAACTTGTGAACCAACATGGTTTTACATCACCCTATGACCTAAACAAACACAAAACAAGAGAGAGCTACATGGTACCCTGTAGAGGAGCGTCTAGGGGTAGGCGATCCAGTGTGCCTGAGATCGGGGTTTCATGGGAGGAAGACCACGAGAACATACGAATCAGATGAAAACTTGCATGTGTCCCTAGCATATGTGTGTGAGTGTGGTGAGAGGTTGGTATAGGTGCTTGCATGTGTCCCCCCTTGCGTGCATGCGCTCTAACCTAGAACCGAAGGTTAGGACCGTATAAGGGAATCTCCCGTTTAGGTGAAACAGGTAGGATAGTGCCCCAACTTGTGAACCAACATGGTTTTACATCAGCCTATGACCTAAACAAACACAAAACAAGAGAGCTACATGGGCTACCCCTGTGGGAGGAGCGTCTAGGGGGTAGGCGATCCAGTGTGCCTGAGATCAGGGTTTCGCCGGAGGAAGACCACGAGAACATCGGAATCAGATGAAAACTTGCATGTGTCCCTAGCATATGTGTGTGAGTGTGGTGAGAGGTTGGTATAGGTGCTTGCATGTGTCCCCCCTCGCATGCATGCGCTCTAACCTAGAAGCGAAGGTTCCGGACCCGTATAAGGGAATCTCCCGTTTAGGTGAAACCGGGTACGATAGTGCCCCAACTTGTGAACCAACATGGTTTTACATCACCTATGACCTAAACAAACACAAAACAAGAGAGAGCTACTCAGGCTACCTGTGAGAGGAGCGTCTAGGGGGTGAGGCGATCCGAGTGCCTGAGATCGAGGTTTCAGGGAGGAAGACCACGAGAACATGGAATCAGATGAAAACTTGCATGTGTCCCTAGCATATGTGTGTGAGTGTGGTGAGAGGTTGGTATAGGTGCTTGCATGTGTCCCCCTCGCATGCATGCGCTCTAACCTAAGCGAAGGTTAGGACCCGTATAAGGGGGAATCTCCCCGTTTAGGTGAAACCGGGTAGGATAGTGCCCCAACTTGTGAACCAACATGGTTTTACATCACCCTATGACCTAAACAAACACAAAACAAGAGAGAGCTCATGGGCTACCCTGTTAGAGGAGCGTCTAGGGGGTGGGCGATCCAGTGTAGATCGAGGTTTTGGGAGGAAGACCACGAGAACATCGGAATCAGATGAAAACTTGCATGTGTCCCTATAATATGTGTGTGAGTGTGGTGAGAGGTTGGTATAGATGCTTGCATGTGTCCCTCCTCGCATGCATGCGCTCTAACCTAGAAGCGAAGGTTCCGGACCCGTATAAGGGGGAATCTCCCCGTTTAGGTGAAACCGGGTAGGATAGTGCCCCAACTTGTGAACCAACATGGTTTTACATCACCCTATGACCTAAACAAACACAAAACAAGAGAGCTACGCCGGGCTACCCCTGTGAGAGGAACGTCTAGGGGGGTAGACGATCCGAGTGTGCACAGATCAGGGTTTCGCCGGAGGAAGACCACGAGAACATCGGAATCGGATGAAAACTTGCATGTGTCCCTAGCATATGTGTGTGAGTGTGGTGAGAGGTTGGTATAGGTGCTTGCATGTGTCCCCCTCGCATGCATGCGCTCTAACCTAGAAGCGAAGGTTCCGGACCCGTATAAGGGGGAATCTCCCCGTTTAGGTGAAACCGGGTAGGATAGTGCCCCAACTTGTGAACCAACATGGTTTTACATCACCCTATGACCTAAACAAACACAAAACAAGAGAGAGCTATGCTGGGCTACCCCTGTGAGAGGAACGTCTAGGGGGGTAGACGATCCGAGTGTGCCTAGATGAGGTGTTCGCCGGAGGAAGACCACGAGAACATCGGAATCAGATGAAAACTTGCATGTGTCCCTAGCATATGTGTGTGAGTGTGGTGAGAGGTTGGTATAGGTGCTTGCATGTGTCCCCCTCGCATGCATGCGCTCTAACCTAGAAGCGAAGGTTCCGGACCCGTATAAGTGGGAATCTCCCCGTTTAGGTGAAACCGGGTATGATAGTGCCCCAACTTGTGAACCAACATGGTTTTACATCACCCTATGACCTAAACAAACACAAAACAAGAGAGAGCTACGCCGGGCTACCCCTGTGAGAGGAACGTCTAGGGGGGTAGACGATCCAAGTGTGCCTGATCGGGGTTTCATGGGAGGAAGACCACGAGAACATCGGAATCAGATGAAAACTTGCATGTGTCCCTAGAATATGTGTATGAGTGTGGTGAGAGGTTGGTATAGGTGCTTGCATGTGTCCCTCCTCGCATGCATGCGCTCTAACCTAGAAGCGAAGGTTCCGGACCCGTATAAGGGGGAATCTCCCAGTTCAGGTGAAAGTGGGTAGGATACTGCCCAAAGTTGTGAACCATCATTGTTTTACATCACCCTATGACCTAAACTAACTGAAAACAAGAGAGAGAGCTACATGGGCTACCCTGTGAGAGGAGCGTCTAGGGGGTAGGCGATCCAGTGTGCCAGATCGAGGGTTTAGGAGGAAGACCACGAGAACATCGGAATCAGATGAAAACTTGCATGTGTCCCTAGCATATGTGTGTGAGTGTGGTGAGAGGTTGGTATAGGTGCTTGCCTGTGTCCCCCCTCGCATGCATGCGCTCTAACCTAGAAGCGAAGGTTCCGGACCCGTATAAGGGGGAATCTCCCCGTTTAGGTGAAACCGGGTAGGATAGTGCCCCAACTTGTGAACCAACATGGTTTTACATCACCCTATGACCTAAACAAACACAAAACAAGAGAGAGCTACATGGGCTACCCTGTGAGAGGAGCGTCTAGGGGGTAGGCAGTCAGATCAATGCCTGAGATCGGGAGTTTCAGGAGGAAGACCACGAGAACATCGAATCGGATGAAAACTTGCATGTGTCCCTAGCATATGTGTGTGAGTGTGGTGAGAGGTTGGTATAGGTGCTTGCATGTGTCCCCCTGCATGCATGCTCTAACCTAAGCGAAGGTTAGGACCCGTATAAGGGAATCTCCCGTTTAGGTGAAACAAGGGTAGGATAGTGCCCCAACTTGTGAACCAACATGGTTTTACATCACCCTATGACCTAAACAAACACAAAACAAGAGAGCTACATGGGCTACCCCTGTGAGAGAGCGTCTAGGGGGTAGGCGATCAGTGTGCAGATCGGGGTTTCAGGGAGGAAGACCACGAGAACATCGGAATCAGATGAAAACTTGCATGTGTCCCTAGCATATGTGTGTGAGTGTGGTGAGAGGTTGGTATAGGTGCCTGCATGTGTCCCTCCTCGCAGGCATGCGCTCTAGCCTATAAGCGAAGGTTACGGACCCGTATAAGGGGGAATCTCCCCGTTTAGGTGAAATCGGGTAGGATAGTGCCCCAACTTGTGAACCAACATGGTTTTACATCACCCTATGACCTAAACAAACACAAAACAAGAGAGAGCTATGCCGGGCTACCCCTAGAGGAACGTCGAGGGGGTAGGCGATCCAGTGTGCCTGAATCGAGGTTCATGGGAGGAAGACCACGAGAACATCGGAATCAGATGAAAACTTGCATGTGTCCCTAGCATATGTGTGTGAGTGTGGTGAGAGGTTGGTATAGGTGCTTGCATGTGTCCCCCTCGCATGCATGCGCTCTAACCTAGAAGCGAAGGTTACGGAACCGTAAAAGGGAATCTCCCGTTTAGGTGAAACGGTAGGATAGTGCCCCAACTTGTGAACCAACATGGTTTTACATCACCCTATGACCTAAACAAACACAAAACAAGAGAGCTACATGGGCTACCCCATGAGAGAGCGTCTAGGGGTGGGCGATCCAGTGTGCAGATCGGGGTTTCATGGGAGGAAGACCACGAGAACATCCGAATCAGATGAAAACTTGCATGTGTCCCTAGCATATGTGTGTGAGTGTGGTGAGAGGTTGGTATAGGTGCTTGCATGTGTCCCCCTCGCATGCATGCGCTCTAACCTAGAAGCGAAGGTTCCGGACCCGTATAAGGGGGAATCTCCCCGTTTAGGTGAAACCGGGTAGGATAGTGCCCCAACTTGTGAACCAACATGGTTTTACATCACCCTATGACCTAAACAAACACAAAACAAGAGAGCTCATGGGCTACCCTGTGAGAGGAACGTCTAGGGGGGTAGACGATCCGAGTGTGCACAGATCAGGGTTTCGCCGGAGGAAGACCACGAGAACATCAGAATCGGATGAAAACTTGCATGTGTCCCTAGCATATGTGTGTGAGTGTGGTGAGAGGTTGGTATAGGTGCTTGCATGTGTCCCCCCTCGCATGCATGCGCTCTAACCTGGAAGCGAAGGTTCCGGACCCGTATAAGGGGGAATCTCCCCGTTTAGGTGAAACTGGGTAGGATAGTGCCCCAACTTGTGAACCAACATGGTTTTACATCACCCTATGACCTAAACAAACACAAAACAACAGAGAGCTACGCCGGGCTACCCCTGTGAGGAGGCGTCTAGGGGGTAGGCGATCAGTGTGCCTGAGATCGAGGTTTCATGGGAGGAAGACCACGAGAACATCGGAATCTGATGAAAACTTGCATGTGTCCCTAGCATATGTGTGTGAGTGTGGTGAGAGGTTGGTATAGGTGCTTGCATGTGTCCCCTCGCATGCATGCTCTAACCTAGAAGCGAAGGTTAGGACCGTATAAGGGAATCTCCCGTTTAGGTGAAACGGGTAGGATAGTGCCCCAACTTGTGAACCAACATGGTTTTACATCACCCTATGACCTAAACAAACACAAAACAAAGAGAGCTATGGGCTACCCTGAGAGGAGCGTCTAGGGGTGAGGATCGAGAATATGCCTGAGATCGGGGTTTCTGGGAGGAAGACCACGAGAACATCGGAATCAGATGAAAACTTGCATGTGTCCCTAGCATATGTGTGTGAGTGTGGTGAGAGGTTGGTATAGGTGCTTGCATGTGTCCCCCTCGCATGCATGCGCTCTAACCTAGAAGCGAAGGTTCTGGACCCGTATAAGGGAATCTCCCTGTTTAGGTGAAACCGGGTAGGATAGTGCCCCAACTTGTGAACCAACATGGTTTTACATCACCCTATGACCTAAACAAACACAAAACAAGAGAGAGCTACGGGCTACCCTGTTAGAGGAGCGTCTAGGGGTAGGCGATCCAGTGCCTGAGATCAGGGTTTCGCCGGAGGAAGACCACGAGAACATAGGAATCGGATGAAAACTTGCATGTGTCCCTAGCATATGTGTGTTAGTGTGGTGAGAGGTTGGTATAGGTGCTTGCATGTGTCCCCCTCGCATGCATGCGCTCTAACCTAGAAGCGAAGGTTCCGGACCCGTATAAGGGGGAATCTCCCCGTTTAGGTGAAATCGGGTACGATAGTGCCCCAACTTGTGAACCAACATGGTTTTACATCTTCCTATGACCTAAACAAACACAAAACAAGAGAGAGCTACGGGCTAACCCTGTGAGAGGAGCGTCTAGGGGTAGGCGATCAGTGTGCCTGGATCGAGGTTTCGCGAGAGGTAGACCACGTGAACATAGGAATCGGATGAAAACTTGCATGTGTCCCTAGCATATGTGTGTGAGTGTGGTGAGAGGTTGGTATAGGTGCTTGCATGTGTCCCCCCTCGCATGCATGCGCTCTAACCTAGAAGCGAAGGTTAGGACCGTATAAGGGAATCTCCCGTTTAGGTGAAACGGGTAGGATAGTGCCCCAACTTGTGAACCAACATGGTTTTACATCACCCTATGACCTAAACAAACACAAAACAAGAGAGAGCTACGCGGGCTACCTGTAGAGGAGCGTCTAGGGGGTGAGCGATCCAGTGTCTGCATCAGGGTTTGGGGAGAGGAAGACCATGAGAACATCAGAATCGGATGAAAACTTGCATGTGTCCCTAGCATATGTGTGTGAGTGTGGTGAGAGGTTGGTATAGGTGCTTGCATGTGTCCCCCCTAGCATGCATGCGCTCTAACCTAGAAGCGAAGGTTCCGGACCCGTATAAGGGGGAATCTCCCCGTTTAGGTGAAACCGGGTAGGATAGTGCCCCAACTTGTGAACCAACATGGTTTTACATCACCCTATGACCTAAACAAACACAAAACAAGAGAGAGCTACATGGGCTACCCTGTGGAGGAGCGTCTAGGGGGTAGGCGATCCAGTGTGCCAGATCGAGGGTTTGTGGGAGGAAGACCACGAGAACATCGGAATCAGATGAAAACTTGCATGTGTCCCTAGCATATGTGTGTGAGTGTGGTGAGAGGTTGGTATAGGTGCTTGCATGTGTCCCCCTCGCATGCATGCGCTCTAACCTAGAAGCGAAGGTTCCGGACCCGTATAAGGGGGAATCTCCTCGTTTAGGTGAAACCGGGTAGGATAGTGCCCCAACTTGTGAACCAACATGGTTTTACATCACTTTTATGACCTAAATAAACACAAAACAAGAGAGAGCTACGACGGGCTACCCTGTTAGAGGAGCGTCTAGGGGGTAGGCGATCCAGTGTGCTGAATCGGGGTTTCATGGAGGAAGACCACGAGAACATCGGAATCGGATGAAAAATTGCATGTGTCCCTAGCATATGTGTGTGAGTGTGGTGAGAGGTTGGTATAGGTGCTTGCATGTGTCCCCCTCGCATGCATGCGCTCTAACCTAGAAGCGAAGGTTCCGGACCCGTATAAGGGGGAATCTCCCCGTTTAGGTGAAGCCGGGTAGGATAGTGCCACAACTTGTGAACCAACATGGTTTTACATCACCCTATGACCTAAACAAACACAAAACAAGAGAGAGCTCATGGGCTACCCTGTGAGAGGAGCGTCTAGGGGTAGGCGATCCAGTGTGCCTGCACATCAGGGTTTCGCTGGAGGAAGACCACGAGAACATCGGAATCAGATGAAAACTTGCATGTGTCCCTAGCATATGTGTGTGAGTGTGGTGAGAGGTTGGTAGAGGTGCTTGCATGTGTCCCCCCTCGCATGCATGCGCTCTAACCTAGAAGCGAAGGTTCCGGACCCGTATAAGGGGGAATCTCCCTGTTTAGGTGAAACGGGTAGGATACTGCCCCAACTTGTGAACCAACATGGTTTTACATCACCCTATGACCTAAACAAACACAAAACAAGAGAGAGCTACGGGCTACCCCTGTGAGAGGAGCGTCTAGGGGGTAGGCGATCAGTGTGCCTGGATCGGGGTTTCGCTGCAGGAAGACCACGAGAACATCGGAATCAGATGAAAACTTGCATGTGTCCCTAGCATATGTGTGTGAGTGTGGTGAGAGGTTGGTATAGGTGCTTGCATGTGTTCCCCCATGCATGCATGCGCTCTAACCTAGAAGCGAAGGTTCCGGACCCATATAAGGCGGAATCTCCCGTTTAGGTGAAAGGGTAGGATACTGCCCCAACTTGTGAACCAACATGGTTTTACATCACCCTATGACCTAAACAAACACAAAACAAGAGAGAGCTACGCGGGCTACCTGTGAGAGGAGCGTCTAGGGGGTAGGCGATCCAGTGTGTGCAGATCGAGGTTCATGGGAGGAAGACCACAAGAACATCGGAATCAGATGAAAACTTGCATGTGTCCCTAGCATATGTGTGTGAGTGTGGTGAGAGGTTGGTATAGGTGCTTGCATGTGTTCCCCCATGCATGCATGCGCTCTAACCTAGAAGCGAAGGTTAGGACCGTATAAGGGAATCTCCCGTTTAGGTGAAACGGGTAGGATAGTGCCCCAACTTGTGAACCAACATGGTTTTACATTACCCTATGACCTAAACAAACACAAAACAAGAGAGCTCTTGGGCTACCCCTGAGAGGAGCGTCTAGGGGGTAGGCGATCCAGAATGTGCAGATCGAGTTTCGGGAGGAAGACCACGAGAACATCGAATCAGATGAAAACTTGCATGTGTCCCTAGCATATCTGTGTGAGTGTGGTGAGAGGTTGGTATAGGTGCTTGCATGTGTCCCCCTGCATGCATGCGCTCTAACCTAAAGCGAAGGTTAGGACCGTATAAGGGAATCTCCCGTTTAGGTGAAACCGGGTAGGATAGTGCCCCAACATGAACCAACATGGTTTTACATCACCCTATGACCTAAACAAACACAAAACAAGAGAGCTACGGGCTACCCTGTGAGAGGCGTCTAGGGGGTGAGCGATCCAGTGTGCCTGATCGAGGGTTTGTGGGAGGAAGACCACGAGAACATCGAATCAGATGAAAACTTGCATGTGTCCCTAGCATATGTGTGTGAGTGTGGTGAGAGGTTGGTATAGGTGCTTGCATGTGTCCCCTCGCATGCATGCTCTAACCTAAAGCGAAGGTTAGGACCCGTATAAGGGAATCTCCCGTTTAGGTGAACGGGTAGGATAGTGCCCCAACTTGTGAACCAACATGGTTTTACATCACCCTATGACCTAAACAAACACAAAACAAGAGAGCTACATGGCTACCCCTGTGAGAGGAGCGTCTAGGGGGTGAGCGATCCAGTGTGCCTGAATCGAGGTTTATGGGAGGAAGACCACGAGAACATCGGAATCAGATGAAAACTTGCATGTGTCCCTAGCATATGTGTGTGAGTGTGGTGAGAGGTTGGTATAGGTGCTTGCATGTGTCCCCCTCGCATGCATGCGCTCTAACCTAAAAGCGAAGGTTAGGACCGTATAAGGGAATCTCCCGTTTAGGTGACGCCGGGTAGGATAGTGCCCCAACTTGTGAACCAATATGGTTTTACATCACCCTATGACCTAAACAAACACAAAACAAGAGAGAGCTACATGCTACCCTGTGAGGAGCGTCTAGGGGTAGGCGATCCAGAATGTGCAGATCGAGGTTTCGGGAGGAAGACCACGAGAACATTGGAATCAGATGAAAACTTGCATGTGTCCCTAGCATATGTGTGTGAGTGTGGTGAGAGGTTGGTATAGGTGCTTGCATGTGTCCCCCTCGCATGCATGCGCTCTAACCTAGAAGCGAAGGTTCCGGACCCGTATAAGGGGGAATCTCCCCGTTTAGGTGAAATCGGGTACGATAGTGCCCCAACTTGTGAACCAACATGGTTTTACATCACCCTATGACCTAAACAAACACAAAACAAGAGAGAGCTACTTTGGGCTATCCTTGTGAGAGGAACGTCTAGGGGGGTAGACGATCCGAGTGTGCACAGATCAGGGTTTCGCCGGAGGAAACCACGACAACATCGGAATCAGATGAAAACTTGCATGTGTCCCTAGCATATGTGTGTGAGTGTGGTGAGAGGTTGGTATAGGTGCTTGCATGTGTCCCCCCTCGCATGCATGCGCTCTAACCTAGAAGCGAAGGTTCCGGACCCGTATAAGGGGAATCTCCACGTTTAGGTGATACCGGGTAGGATAGTGCCCCAACTTGTGAACCAACATGGTTTTACATCACCCTATGACCTAAACAAACACAAAACAAGAGAGCTACTGAGGCTACCTGTGAGAGAGCGTCTAGGGGGTAGGCGATCAGTGTGCCTGAGATCAGGGTTTCGCCGGAGGAAGACCACGAGAACATCGGAATCAGATGAAAACTTGCATGTGTCCCTAGCATATGTGTGTGAGTGTGGTGAGAGGTTGGTATAGGTGCTTGCATGTGTCCCCCTCGCATGCATGCGCTCTAACCTAGAAGCGAAGGTTCCGGACCCGTATAAGGGGGAATCTCCCCGTTTAGGTGAAACCGGGTAGGATAGTGCCCCAACTTGTGAACCAACATGATTTTACATCACCCTATGACCTAAACAAACACAAAACAAGAGAGAGCTATGGCTACCCCTGTAGAGGAGCGTCTAGGGGTAGGCGATCCAGTGTGCAGATCAGGGTTTCGGCGGAGGAAGACCACGAGAACATCGGAATCAGATGAAAACTTGCATGTGTCCCTAGCATATGTGTGTGAGTGTGGTGAGAGGTTGGTATAGGTGCTTGCATGTGTCCCCCTCGCATGCATGCGCTCACCTAGAAGCGAAGGTTAGGACCCGTATACGGGGGAATCTCCCGTTTAGGTGAAACCGGGTAGGATAGTGCCCCAACTTGTGAACCAACATGGTTTTACATCACCCTATGACCTAAACAAACACAAAACAAGAGAGCTACATGGGCTACCCCTGTGAGGAGCGTCTAGGGGGTAGGCGATCCAGTGTGCCTGAGATCGAGGTTTGGGAGGAAGACCACGAGAACATCGGAATCAGATGAAAACTTGCATGTGTCCCTAGCATATGTGTGTGAGTGTGGTGAGAGGTTGGTATAGGTGCTTGCATGTGTCCCCCCTCGCATGCATGCGCTCTACCCTATAAGCGAAGGTTCTGGACCCGTATAAGGGGGAATCTCCCCGTTTAGGTGAAAGCGGGTAGGATAGTGCCCCAACTTGTGAACCAACATGGTTTTACATCACCCTATGACCTAAACAAACACAAAACAAGAGAGAGCTACAGGCTACCTGTGAGGAGCGTCTAGGGGTGGGCGATCCAGTGTGCCTGATCGGGGTTTGTGGGAGGAAGACCACGAGAACATCGGAATCAGATGAAAACTTGCATGTGTCCCTAGCATATGTGTGTGAGTGTGGTGA
Source organism: Avena insularis (assembly GCA_023614405.1). Taxonomy (NCBI): domain Eukaryota; kingdom Viridiplantae; phylum Streptophyta; class Magnoliopsida; order Poales; family Poaceae; genus Avena; species Avena insularis. The sequence goes on from JAJUPC010000062.1 coordinate 982,547, forward strand.
GAGGTTGGTATAGGTGATTGCATGTGTCCCCCTCGCATGCATGCGCTCTAACCTAGAAGCAAAGGTTCCGGACCCGTATAAGGGGGAATCTCCCCGTTTAGTTGTAAACGGGTGGGATAGTGCACCAACTAGTTAACCAACATGGTTTTACATCACCCTATGACCTAAACAAACACAAAACAAGAGAGATCTAAGACGGGCTACCCCTGTAAGAGGAACGTCTAGGGGGTAGGCGATCCAGTGTGCCTGATCGGGGTTTGTGGGAGGAAGACCACGAGAACATCGGAATCGGATGAAAACTTGCATGTGTCCCTAGCATATGTGTGTGAGTGTGGTGAGAGGTTGGTATAGGTGCTTGCATGTGTCCCCCCTCGCATGCATGCGCTCTAACCTAAGCGAAGGTTAGGACCCGTATAAGGGAATCTCCCGTTTAGGTGAAACGGGTAGGATAGTGCCCCAACTTGTGAACCAACATGGTTTTACATCACCTATGACCTAAACAAACACAAAACAAGAGAGAGCTACTGGGCTACCCCTGAGGAGCGTCTAGGGGGTAGGCGATCCAGTGTGCCTGAATCGGGGTTTCAGGAGGAAGACCACGAGAACATGAATCAGATGAAAACTTGCATGTGTCCCTAGCATATGTGTGTGAGTGTGGTGAGAGGTTGGTATAGGTGCTTGCATGTGTCCCCCTCGCATGCATGCGCTCTAACCTAAGCGAAGGTTAGGACCCGTATAAGGGGGAATCTCCCCGTGTAGTTGAAACCGGGTAGGATAGTGCCCCAACTTGTGAACCAACATGGTTTTACATCACCCTATGACCTAAACAAACACAAAACAAGAGAGAGCTCAGGGCTACCCCTATGAGAGGAACGTCTAGGGGTAGGCGATCCAGTGTGCCTGGATCGGGGTTTGGGAGGAAGACCACGAGAACAGCGGAATCAGATGAAAACTTGCATGTGTCCCTAGCATATGTGTGTGAGTGTGGTGAGAGGTTGGTATAGGTGCTTGCATGTGTCCCCCCTGGCATGCATGCGCTCTAACCTAGAAGCGAAGGTTAGGACCCGTATAAGAGAATCTCCCTGTTTAGTTGAAACCGGGTAGGATAGTGCCCCAACTTGTGAACCAACATGGTTTTACATCACCCTATGACCTAAACAAACACAAAACAAGAGAGAGCTACATGGCTACCCTGTGAGAGGAGCGTCTAGGGGTAAGCGATCCAGTGTGCCTGAATCGGGGTTTGGGAGGAAGACCACGAGAACATGAATCAGATGAAAACTTGCATGTGTCCCTAGCATATGTGTGTGAGTGTGGTGAGAGGTTGGTATAGGTGCTTGCATGTGTCCCCCTCGCATGAATGCGCTCTAACCTAGAAGCGAAGGTTCTGGACCCGTATAAGGGAATCTCCCGTTTAGGTGAAACGGGTAGGATAGTGCTAACTTGTGAACCAACATGGTTTTACATCACCCTATGACCTAAACAAACACAAAACAAGAGAGAGCTACCGGGCTACCCTGTGAGAGGGCGTCTAGGGGGTAGGCGATCCAGTGTGTGCAGATCGAGGTTTCATGGGAGGAAGACCACGAGAACATCGGAATCAGATGAAAACTTGCATGTGTCCCTAGCATATGTGTGTGAGTGTGGTGAGAGGTTGGTATAGGTGCTTGCATGTGTCCCCTCGCATGCATGCGCTCTAACCTAAGCGAAGGTTCGGACCGTATAAGGGGAATCTCCATGTTTAGGTGAAACCGGGTAGGATAGTGCTAACTTGTGAACCAACATGGTTTTACATCACCCTATGACCTAAACAAACACAAAACAAGAGAGCTACCGGGCTACCCCTAGAGGAGCGTCTAGGGGGTAGCGATCCAGTGTGCCTGAGATCGAGGGTTTGGGAGGAAGACCACGAGAACATCGGAATCAGATGAAATCTTGCATGTGTCCCTAGCATATGTGTGTGAGTGTGGTGAGAGGTTGGTATAGGTGCTTGCATGTGTCCCCCCTCGCATGCATGCGCTCTAACCTAGAAGCGAAGGTTCCGGACCCGTATAAGGGGGAATCTCCCCGTTGAGGTGAAACCGGGTGGGATAGTGCCCCAACTTGTGAACCAACATGGTTTTACATCACCCTATGACCTAAACAAACACAAAACAAGAGAGAGCTACGCCGGGATATGTAGCATCCCAATTGTCTAACAATTGTAATGCTACTTGGTCTAATAATATATTAGCTACTTCAACTATATAATTGTTGCATCATCATTATATCATGCTCATGTCATCATGCCAGCTTGCATTTGAGCATCATATAAAACCCTCTTTGTTTTGGTTCTTCTCTCATATGCATTAATAATTGTGTTGCCTCTTGATATTGTATTTGGTTCTTGATATATTGTTTCAATGCCCAAGTTGAGTTGGGGGCATATCTCTTATTAACTCCACCACCTTTTCTTCACCACCTTATAATTCCACCATCCAACTAAACATGAGCTTGGCATTTAATGGTTTTACTTCTAGCTCATGTGGGTTGGGATGGATCCAATTCTTTCCACATGCTCTCATCTTGGCATCATGTTGTTTTCACAATATTGAACCATGAGAGCCACATAGCCACCTTGCATGCCTTGTGAGTGGGACCTTTTCCTAGCTTCCATATGTGTGATTTTGGGGTTATTCTCATGTTGTGATATTTTTTGTGGGCAATAAATACCTAGTGGCATATACACACTAGCAAGTCCCAAATATATTCAATGTGATCATCTCCATATACTCACTTGGAATTCTTTCTAAATTCCTTTGCTTGGGCCTTACTCCAATTTTGGAATGCATAATAATAATGCCATGTATTAATATTGTTTTCACAATAATCAACATAGCCATAAATATTTGCATGGGCCATACAAGCCCACCTTTAGCATTCTTTGGATCTTATTTGAATTTTGAGTGAATTTAAACCACATCTCTCTACCCCTTAGGCTTGGTCTTGTGTGATCATGCCTAAACCTCATCCTACCATGCCCATCCTTACCATCATCACCTTTTCTCTCTTTTCTAGTCTTGATCTTGTTGGGGTTTGGTTTGTGCTTGGCTTGATCTTGGCAAGAACACCTAGCATCTAACCTTCCCCCTCTCTAAACCTAAACCCTAAGCCACCCCTCTCTCCTTTAATCCCACCATGACCAAACCCTAGCTAACATGTCCCCCTCTCTCTCGGCCTTACCTCCTCTCTCACCTAGGCTGGGACCCACCGGCCACCCTCTCTCCACAGCCCCACCTAGCTGCCACCCCTAGCAAACCCTAGCTACACCAAGGCCACACCCCTCTCTAGCGAGCCTAGCTCGAACCTAACCAACCCAGGCCTCCTCTCTCTCCCTAACTCTCTCTCTGCGCCTAGGGGCCCCACCAGACCACCCACCGGCCTGCCCTACCCCACAGCGCTCCCCTACCTGCCTGCCACCTTACAGCCTCCCAGTAGGAGCACGTGAGGAGGAGGAGGAAAGGTGGCAGAGCCACCTTGTATCCACCTCCCACGGCACCCGCTCCTCCTCCGTCCCTATCCACCCTCTGCCTTGCCCGGCTACCCCAGATCCACCCAGGCGCCTGCCTCTCTCCCCTCTCTTCTCCATCACATGCATGCTCACGCCATCGCCCGTGACCCTCATTCCAGGCCTACTACACCGTTCAGACAGACAAACACGTCGGGAGGTGATCGAGAGACCAAAGCGAGCCCCCTACACTGTACGCCCGTCGAGGGAGGAGGACCCACCTGGGAACCGCCGAGGCAGAAACCCTGGCGGACGTCACTTGCTTCCCAGGCGACCTCTGCCCCTACCTCGTCAGACCATCGCGCCACCTCGGTGACTCCCTAACCTACTGGACATGGTGGCACTGCTCGCTTCGCGTTAGGTCGCGGACGGTCGTCGTGCACCCTCGATGCCTTTGACAGCAGCCTGGCTTGCCATGCCGAAACCTACCTGGGCCCGTCACCCTCCTGGCAATGACCCGCCCCTAAGCGGTGGCTCCGCCCTCGGCCAGCGTCCGGATCGCGTGTTCGATTCGCGCCAGCATCTTCGGGACACCCGATCTGTCACGCCGGAAAAGAAACGATGGCGGTGGCTTTACCATAAACCCCCTTTTTCTTTTCCATGACGCGATCCCTCCGGCCCTATGCGCCTCGTTGCCTTTTTGCGAGAGATTCCCCTCTTTCTCCGGCCTTAACCGCGCCACCACGGATGCCACGTGTCACCGCCATTTGTGTAGCTTGTAGTCAGGTCGCATGTCGTGTGCCCCACAGTCGATCGCTTAGGCTGGGTTTCTGCGGTGAAAAGGATTTTACTGATCGCGTGTTCTGTCAATTTCTTGGAGGCCCACCCGTCAGCGATACGTGTCTAGCTAATCACTGAGTAACAAAAGTATTACTGTACATTTTAAATTCAAATCTTTTTCTAATTATTTCAAATTCAAATATATTTTCTTTTTTTAATTATCTTTTCAAATAATAATCCAAATAATACAAATAATATATGTTTTCAAATCAGAAAATGTGAGGATTTCAAATATGCAATCAAAATATATTTTGAACATAAATTTCCAAGTTTATTTAAATTACAATAAATGCCCTTTTTCTTAAATAATTAATAACTTTTTGATTTATAAGTCCAAATTCAATAAATGATATGTCCAAAATGATTAGCTCGTGAGACCTTTCTGTTTATACATTCCATGGTTTGTTTTGAATCATGCATCATATAAATATATTGTATACAACAACTAATATGAGAGTAAAATGGGGCCAAAACTAAATAAAATTCTTTATTATTGTATTCCACCTCACCCATGCCATGCTACCTTATTGCCTACAAATTGTTGCATCATTCATCATGGCATGATTGTTTGCTTGTAGCATTTATTCATATGCTTGTGCACCTTATTTATGTTGGCCTTGTTTGTTTGGTTCTTCTTGAATGATAGGCAATGAGCGGGATATATCAAGAGAACGGGGCCTCTGAATCCATCCTTTGCTTCAACTGAGTTGCTGACCAAGCACTACCTGCTTGCATACATATAGTACCTATTGCCTCTATCTTATTATTGCATCATTGAGTAGCGATTGCATTAAATTGAATCCCAAGTATTGCATAGCCTTTACTTTTAAACCCACGAAGCTTGTTCCTCCATCCCATGAGCCATTACTACGAGTTGTTTTGAGCCATGCAGTGGTAGAATAACGATGAGTAGGGTATGTGAGTGTCGATGGATATGAGGTACCTAAACAACCTTTGTAGTAATGGGATAACTAATGAAAGTAGCATCGGTGAGCCATATTACATATTTGGTTTTCAGGCTCACTTGTGTCATAAGACCCCAGTACTTGATTCTGTTCAAGAATATTGGCTATCCACATCAAGAGGCTTATGGACCCCCACAGCGAGCTTGATTCATTCTTATTTCTTGGGGCCACAAACTAGTTTGAGGTTTTGTTACTATCTGTACTTATGCCATGCGTTCTTTGCTTTATTTAATTGTGCGAGGAGCACTTTGTCTTTGTTAGGAAGCGGAGTGTTTTTGATGTCGACAAGCCGAGTCCATTTTGGGTTCCCGATCGTTCACAGCCATTGGCATAAACGAGTCCGTCTGGTCGAACTTAACCGCGGGTAGCAATGGGGTGGCCCCTGAAATATTTCTGAATCTGTGATTGCTTTATGTGTTTGCCTCGTTGGGTTTTGATTTGGTTTTTCGAGGCATATCAGTGTGTGTGTTGCTATTTGTGCACCCTATGGTAAAACTTCACGAAAGCCGTGTCCATGATTATGGGCGACTTAGAGCCGATTTCTCGATCATAGACATAACTAAAATACGCTTTTAAATTGACTGAACTAGGTACCTGACTAGTAAATAATTGCAACACTCATGGAATGGATAATAAAACTGCCAGCGGATGGGGGTGGTTAGTCAGCTTCCTCGTCGATGGCGAGGAGGAGGATGGATGCTTAAGATTACCGTTATAAGCTGTTATAAGCATTGTTATTAATTCACGGACATCCGTCTATCTACGGTTAGGCGGATGGTTGGCAATATCTATAAATTGCTAGGGTTTATCTTTTGCTTTGCAATTGCGTTACCCAGGTTGTGTCCCCTTTAGAGGCATAAAGACTTCTTTGAGTACCCTAGGGTCTCACACGATAAATTATTGGTTGAGATGAGCAGGTACCCTCGCCAAGATGAATCTTGGGTGGAAGAGGCGGGCGATGTAGACAGCGATCATTCGGTGTAGAGATTAGGAGCAGGGATCCGTGAGATACGTGGGCGGGATGTACTTATTTATGGGGCATCTTATGCGATTTGCTTCTTATCCGTACTAGGATTTTGTCTTCGCTTCAGCTTGATACTCATTGATTGATGTATGAGGAGATATCCTAAACTATTATATCTATCTAGGATATTTGGATCTTGCCGTATGGGCGTTGCTATATTCCTTTCTTTTTTAGATGGAATGGCTACGATGTACTATTGTATGGTGGCTTGCATACATACTCATTTGTGTATGTAGTTGATCCCATACGCTTAGATTCTGTGCCGTTCTTGTCGATGTTTGGAAATGGTTGGGGCCGGTAGAAAGGTCTACTGTGAGTGGCATTTGGGCCCTACTATTTCAACCATTTCTGATCATCGAGGCTTGTACTAGGGCGTAATTCACGAGTAGTTACAATTGGTATCGAGCCATCCCGACCTTGGTCTCAGCCAAATGATAGTGCGATATGTCGTCTGGCAAATATTTTGGTAGTTATGTATACTAGGGGGAAAAACAAAAGCGAGAGTAGGAATTTGCTTCACTTTTCTCATACCCACCCACCACTCTTTTACGGTAAGGAAGTGTAACAGCGTTTTCAATCCTCTTCTTAAATTCAAACTAGAGATTCGAGTTACGGGTTTTCCGTATGGTACCATAGGTTGTGTATCTGTGTGTGATAATGTGTGTGTGTGAATTCCTTATCTGTCTGTTGCATCAAGTTGTTATCTTATACGGCCTTTTGGTTATCAGCTGTAGCCAAATTACATTCCATACCGACGGAGACTTTTTTTTTTGTGCAAACCGGCAGCGATCTGTACGATTTGTTGTATACCTGTTGTAATCCTCTTACTCTTTGTTATCCGTGCGTTATCTTCTTGTTGTGTGTTGTTCGTTTCCGTAGATTTGCTAATAATCTTTAGGTTAAATCGTCGAGAAGAAGTTGTTGAGATATGTGTTTACTTATTCATGTGCGGAGTAATGATTTGAGTCTTGGCGGGATGGAGTTCGCGACCATACCACTACTTTATCATTCGCTCTTGTATATTGAGTTGGTAGAGTCACTAATCTTGATTTGTTAAGTGATTTTAGCATCTATTGGTATTTAATGCGAAATTTGTGGAAAATTTTTCTTTGATATATTTAAGTGTACCACACTCCTTTTTAGTGCATTAATGCGATATGTAATATCTCTAGGTGCTTTGAACTTTGTTGATATTTAATATCATCTTAGTAAAGTGTATCCTTTAATCTTGATTAATTCCATTTTGGTACTTATTTTGTAGGTTATTATCATTCTCCATCATGAAATACTGACTTGTGTTATATCAATCACATGATGGCACCACCACGCCGTTCGAGGAGGACGTATACAACTTTGAAGCGGGGCAGCTTTGTCAAGCATCGCCAATGCCTTAAGCGACAATGCGTGAACCGGCGGCGGTTTGAGGAAAGTGTCGGGAGGAATGAGTTTGTGCCGCTACCTCCACCTCCCAAGCGAGGAGACATCAAAAGCTTCACGAAGTTCAACCCGCCCGATTTGATGTTTCGATCAACCACTTGATCTTGATGATTGGTTTCATTGAGATGTCAAGATTCTTGTAGCAGCTGATGTTCTGAGCAAGAATGGGTAAGTGTCTTTACTCACCTTCTGAAGGGAGATCTTGACTCTCTGGTGGGAGAATTACACGAAGGCAAAAGCTGCACTGGTTTCAGCCTACTTGGGAGCAGTTCATGGAGCTTTCAAAGGCGATGTCATCAGCCGGAGAAATTGTCATGGAAGGATGAAGGAAATGTTTCTCAACCTCAAGCAAGCGGGGCGATGATAATGTCGACACCTACATCGGGAACATCATGAACCTTTCTCGTTATGGTGGCGATGAGAATCTCTGATGACAAGAAGAAGCAAAAGAGGTTGAGCAAGGTACTCCAATGCATCGATTAAGTATGCAATCACACATGCAAGGCGGCATCTTTTTACGGAACTTGACTCTCTCACACTCTGCGAGGAAGAGGCAGAAGTAGAAAGCAAGTGTTTGAGAGTCAAAGAAACGCACAGCTGGCCGTGATGCAGCAAGCCTCTTCACTATATCGGCTCCTTCTAAGCGTGGGTATGCGGGTTCCTAACACACCCACACGTAAGCTCCGGCTCCACCAAGACCTTCAAGCTACAGCGGCAAGGCCGCAAACTTCCTCACTTTGCTGCTCCCGAGGAAATTTACTGACCTGCCTACCACAGGCGCTTTGGCGGAGTCCCCAGCTATGTTGCTCCCGTCCACACCGGTGCTTGTTACACTTATGTGGAGACTCTGGGCATCAACAATGGAGCTGTCCGGATGAAGAACAAGGCTCTTCCTCCCACCTCCAAGATCTGCGGCAAGCTCTCCCTTTGGCTTAGGTGCACCACCACCTCGGGCTCTCTTGTAAACATCAACACGGCTTAGGGTCTCTTTTGTTGCTTTCGTGCCAACTACATCAACATACCGCTCAAAGGTGAGCATGCACAGGTTGTGATGGAGTATGCGCTATCCGTTAACTTTCGGTCCACACGAGTTTTGTTTGGATACAGTGCATCGCATTCTTTTGTGTCAACCAAGTTTGCGAGATGAGAATGGGTTAGCTATGGATCCTCTCCTTAAGCGGTTAATGGTCCTTTCTCCTGGAGCAACAATGGCGACTTCCTAAAATCAGCCATGGCAATCAAATTGAGATTGGTGGCTCTTCGTTCTCGGCTTCCTTAATCATTACGAGGCAATTACGACATTGATGTCATCTTGGGCATGGATTGGTTGACAGCAAATGCAGCTGTGATTGATTATGCTTTGAGCCTTTCGGTTTCTCTGAAGATTCCTGAAGGCCATATAGTCTATTCTCCAAGTCGACTCCTTTATCCAGCTTTTCTCTTTGGCGGCTCTGAATGTTGATGCTATGGAAGCTATTGAGTGTCTTGGATCCCGGTGGTCTGTGAGTTCCATATGTCTTTCACGAAGAGTTGCAGGTATGCCTCCGGATCGTCGAGGTTGAGTTTGTTATTGAGCTTGAACTGGTACGCTCCTATCTCAGCGGCCTTATAAGATGGGTCACCGCTGCTGAGTTGGCTGAACTCAAGCGTCGACTTGATGAACAAGAGAAGTTGGGTTTCATTCAGCATAGTACTTCTTCTTGGGGTAGCCCAACTCTCTTTGTGAAGAAGCGAGATCGGACTGATAGACTTTGTGTTGACTATCAGACTCTCAATACTAAAACCATCAGAATAAATATCCTTCCGCGGATTAATGATCTCTTTGATCAGCTAGCTGGAGCTGTGGTATTCTCTAAGCTTGACTTGAGAAGTGGTTATCACCAAATCAAGATTCGCATAAAGAGGAAGATGTTCCTAAGACAGCTTTCACCACCAGCTATAGCTGTATGAGTACCACGGTCATGTCTTTGGTCTCTCCTGCTTTTGCCACCTTCTCGAGGCTCATGAACTTCGGTTTTTCATGGAGTATCTTGACAAGTTAGTTGTGGACATCTGCAGATGACATCCTAGTCTATTCTAAGTCACAAGAAGAGCATGAAGAACACCTTGGTGTGTCTAAAGCAAGCTTCGTGAGAACCGCTTGTATGCAAAAGTTCTCAAGTGTGAGTTTGGGCGCCTCAAGTAACCTATCTTGGTCATGTTATCTCTGCCAAGGGCATTGCAGTCAATCCGGCTAACCGTGAAGACAATTGTTGAATGGCTTCCTCTGTCAATGTCAAGAAGTGCGGAGTTTCCTTGGTTTGGCTAATTATTGCCGTCAACCCGTTCAGAACTTCTCGAAGATAGCGAAGCCTCTTACGATCTCTGAAGAAAGGCAAAATACCTTTGGACTCCTGCATGTCAAGCAAGCTTTGAGACACTCAAAGAAGCTCACTTCCACCACCGATCTTGGTTCCTCCGGATACATCAAGCCGTTCAGATATTGTGGCCCTCTTTGCATGGATTGGAGTGCGGTCCTTATGAAGAAAAACAAGTTGTTGCTTATGCCTCTCGTCAGTTGAAGGCGCATGAGATCAACTATCCTACACATGACCTCGAGCTGTGACGATTGTCTTTGCTTTGAAAGTATGGAGGCACTACTTGCTTGGCAACCGTTGTGAGATCTTTTACGATCACAAGAGTGCTGAAGTATATCTTTACTCAGCCTGATCTCAACCTTAGGCAAGGAGATGGATTGAAGCAATCAATGACTTGATTTGACCATCAACTACCTCCGGGAAAAGCTAATGTCATGGCGAGATGCTCTGGCCGCGAAAGCTTTATGTCAACAACCTCATGATGGAAGAACAGCCTCTCTTGTGCGAGAATTCCGTCGACTCAACTTTGAAATTGTGGAACAAGGGTATCTCCTGAACCTTCTAGCAACACCTCTCTTGGAAGAAAGGTTACGCTCTTCTCAGCTTGGTGATCCGCACACAGAAAGATCATCTCTAGGCTTGACTTCCAGTATGAGTCCTTCCGTCGATGATCAAAGGCACGCTCTTCTTTGAACAGGATGTTTGTTCCAACTACGGGTTTAAGAAACAAGATTCTCAAGGAAGGCGCATGATTGTTCTTTCTATCCACCTGGCGGCACAAAGATGTACATGGACTTGAAAACACAATATTGGTGGCCTGGTTTGAAAGGTATTGTGCCAAGTATGTCTCAGTGTGATGTACGCATGAGTGAAAGCTGTCCATCAAAAACCTTCCGGTCTTCTGACCATTAGAAACCCCGGAATGGAAATGGGAGAAAGTAGAGATGGACTTCATCACTGGTTTTCCTAGATCGCGAAGGGCAACAATGCAATCTTTGTTGTCGTTGATGGAAGCTTTCTAAATTGGCACACTTCTTCCCGTCGAGAAACCATTTACGCAATTCGGTTAGCGAGCTCTATATCAACAAAATTGTCTCTCTGTCTGAGGTCAGCGTGAGATCGATTAGGACCGTGGAGCATCTTCACTTCCAAGTTACGAGAGTTTCCAAAATGCTTTGGGAACAAAGTTGAACTTCAGCCTGCGACACACCTCCCTTGTTCGCAAGGACAAGTTAGAAAGGATCAATCGATTCTAGAGGATATGCTTCGTGCTTGCGTCATCTCTTTTGGCATGAAATTGGAAGAATGTCTTCCTTATGCGAATTCTGCGTACAACAACAGCTTCGAGGAAAGAGTCTAAAGATGGCACCATTTGAGGCTCTCTATGATGCATAAATGCAGAACTCAGATTGGTTGGTCGGTGCGGTGAAAGGATCTTGTTTGGCCCGACATTTGTGACTCAAGCGGAGGAAAGGTTCACATCATTCTTGAAAATCTAAGGATTGCTCAAAGTCGCCGGAAGAACAATTATGGCAGAAGCACCACGGACATGGAGTATGTCACTGGTGATCTCGTTTACCTTCGTGTCACTCCCATGAGAGCCACACGCTTTGGTATCAAAGGAAAGTGGCTCCTAGATACATCGGTCCTTTCAAGATTCGTGGAAGAAGAGGAGAAGTTGCTTATGCTCTTGAGCTCCGGAAAAACTCAAGGTCCATGATGTTTTCCACATCTCTCAGCTCAGAAGTGCTTCAAGGATCGGCGGGACCGTGGACCATGAGCTTATCAATCTCCAGAAGACACATCTTATCAAGAACACCCACAAAAATCCTTGAAATCGCTTGAGAAAGAAGGACTACCAACAAGTCCATCAAGTTACGCAAGGTGCGATGGTAGCACCATTCCGTTGATGAAGCCACTTGGGAGCGTGAAGATGATCTCCGTGCCAAGTATCCTACCCTCTTTGTGTCTTCTTCTTCATCCTAGAATCTCGAGGCGAGATTCTGTTGATAATAAGGGAGAGTTGTAGCATCCCAATTGTCTAACAATTGTAATGCTACTTAGGTCTAATAATATAATAGCTACTTCAACTATATAATTATTTGCATCATCATTATATCATGCTCATGTCATCATGCTTGACTTGCATTGAGCATCATATAAAAGGCCCTCTTTGTTTTGGTTCTTCTCTCATATACATTATTAATTGTATTTGCCTCTTGATATTGTATTTGGTTCTTGATATATTTGTTTCAATGCCCAAGTTGAGTTGGGGCATATCTCTTATTAACTCCACCACCTTTTCTTCACCACCTTATAATTCCACCATCCAACTAAACATGAGCTTGGCATTTAATGGTTTTTACTTCTAGCTCATGTGGGTTGGGATGGATCCAATTCTTTCACATGCTCTCATCTTGGCATCATGTTGTTTTCACAATATTGAACCATGAGAGCCACATGTCCCTCTTGCATGCCTTGTGAGGTGGGACCTTTCTAGCTTCCATATGTGTGATTTTAGGGTTATTCTCGTATGTTGTACGATATATTTTGTGGGCTTATTAAATACCTGAGTGGCATATACACACTAGCAAGTCCCGGAAATATATTCCAATGTGATCATCTCCATACTCCACTTGGAATTCTTTCTAAATTCCTTTGCTTGGGCCTTACTCCAATTTTGGAATGCATAATAATAATGCCATGTATTAATATTGTTTTCACAATAATCAACATGGCCATATAAATATTTTGCATGGGCTGCATGGCCATACCCCTTGCATTCTTTGGATCTTATTTGAATTTTGAGTGAATTTAAACCCTCTCTCTCTACCCCTTAGGCTTGGTCTTGCAGTGATCATGCCTAAACCTCATCCTCATGCCATCCTTACCCATCATCACCTTTTCCTCTCTTTTTCTGAGTCTTGATCTTGTTGAGAGTTTTTGGTTTATTGCTTGGCTTGATCTTGGCAAAAGAAGTACACTAGCATCCTAACCTTCCCCCCCTCTCAAAACCAAAACCCTAAGCCACCCCCTCTCTCCTTTAATCACCGCATGACCAAACCCTAGCTAACATGTCCCCTCTCTCCTAGGCCATTACCTCCTCTCTCACCTAGCTGACCCCACCAGGCCCCTCTCCTCCTGACCCCTAGCTGCCACCCCTAACCCAAACCCCTAGCTACACCGAGGCCACACCCCTCTCTAACCATGAGAGCTAACAAACCCCTAACCCAACCCGAGGCCTCACCTCTGCTCTCCCTAACTCTCTCTCTCTGTACGCCTAGGGGCCCCACCCCGGGAGACCACCCCGTTATACGGCCTGCCCTACACCCACTTTGGGCCGGCTCCCCTACTGGCCTTACCTACCTTGCCACACTTGCCACAGCCTCCCAGTAAGGAGCCGCACGTGAGGAGGGAGGACAAAAAGGTGGCCGAGAGCCACCTTTATGGAGTGCCACCTCCCACGGCACCCGGCTTCCTCTCCGTCCCTATCCACCCTCTGCCTCGCCCGGCTACGGATCCCACCCACGGCCTGCCCTACTCCCTCTCTTCTCCATCGCCCACCAAGCTCACGCCATGTAACCTCGGCCCCTCATGACTACGTTCAATGGGGTGACAAGCTTCGGGGAGGTGTCCAGCAGACAAACCCCACACACCCTGTGCAGCAATCGAGAGAGTGAATGGAGCCACCAGAACCCTGCCCGGCGCGGGCAGAAACCCTAGCCCGGCCGTCCGCACCAGCTTCATCCCGGCGACCCTCGGCCCCTGCTCGTCCAGAGTGCGCCAAGCGCCACCTCGGTGAGCTCCTAACCCCACAGGCATGAGTGCTGCTTTGCTAGGGTCAGCTAGGTCGGACGATTCGTGCACTCGGTGCAGCCAGCCGCTTGCTTCGCTCACAAACCCTACCTAGGCCCGTCATGGGATAACTAATGAAAGTGGCATCGGTGAGCCATATTGCTATTTGGTTTTTTAGGCTCACTTGTGTCCGTAAGACCCAGTACTTGATTCCTGTTCCAAGAATATTCGCTATCCACATCCGGGAGGCTTATGGACCCCCACGAGCGAGCTTGATTCATTCTTATTTCTTGGGGCCACAAACTAGTTTGAGGATTTATTTACTATCCTGTACTTATGCCATGCTTTAATGCTTTATTTAAAATTGTGCGAGAGCACACCTCTTGTTTAGGAAAGCGGAGTGTTTTCGGTGTCGACAAGCCCAGTCACATTTTTGGGTTCCCGATGCTCACAGCCATTGGCGCAAACCTTGAGTCCGTCTAATTTAACTCCGCTATGGTAGCTTAATGGGGTGGCCCCTGAAATATTTCTGAATCCTGTGATTGCTTTGTCGTGGCCTCGTTGGGTTTTGATTTGGTTTTCGAGGCATATCGAGTGTGTGTTGCTATTTGTGCACCCTAGGTAAAACTTTCGGAAGCCGTGTCCGCGGTTATGGGCGACTTGGAGCACAGTTTCTCGATCATAGACAAGCACAACTAAAGTACCGCTTTTAATCGACTAGACTAGGTACGACTAGTAAATAGTGCAACACTCACGGAATGGATAATAAAACTGCCAGCGGATGGGAAGGTTGTTGGTCGCTTCCTCGTCGATGGCGAGGAGGAGGATGGATCTGTGGATATTACCGTTATAATGTTATAACTGTTGTTATTAATTCACGGACATCGTCTATCTGGTTAGGCGGATGGTTAGCAGTATCTAGAATTGCTAGGGTTTATCTTTTTGCTGCAATTCGTCACCCTTGTGTCCCCTTTAGAGGCATAAAGACTTGCTGAGTACCCTAGGGTCTCACGATAAATTATTGGTTCGGATGAGCGGTACCCTGCAAGATGGATCGGGTGGAAGAGTCGGACGATGTGGGCGATCATTCGGTGTAGAGATTCGAGGAGGGGATCCGTGAGATCTGTTATTTATGGGGCATCTTATGCCGATTTGCTTCTTATCCGTCGGACTTTGTCTTCCGCTTACGCTTGATACTCTGTTGATTGATGTATGAGGAGATATTCCAAACTATTATATCTATCTAGGATATTTGGATCTTGCCGTATGGCGTTGCTATATTCCTTTCTTTTTAGATGGGTCTACTCTTGTATGGTGGCTTGCATACATACTCATTTGTGTATGTAGTTGATCCTTCGCTGCCGATTCGCCGCCGTTCTTGTCCGATGATTGAAATGGTTGGGACGGCCGAAAAGGTCTACTGTGGGTGGCATTTGGGCCCCAGTACTATTTCAACCATTTCTGATCATCCAGCTTGTACTAGGAGCGTAATTCACCGAGGTAGTTACAATTGGTATCGAGCCATCCCGACCTTCGGTCTCACCAAATGGTCGTTGTTATACATCTAGCAAATATTTTTGGTAGTTATGTATACTAGGAAAATAAAACGCGAGAGTAGGACTGCTTCCACTTTTCTTCTTACCCACCCACCCACCCTTTTCTGGTAAGGAAGTGTAACGTTTTCAATCCTCTTCTTAAATTCAAACTAGGATTCACGTGTTCTGGGATTCCGTAGTACCATAGGTTGTGTGTGTGTGTGTGTGTGAAATCTTTGTCTATCTGTGCATCAAGTTGTTATCTTTATCGGCCTTTTGGTTATCAAGCTATTGGTACATTCCATACCGGCATGCTTTTGTAAACCGACGCGATCTGTCTTCCTCTTTGTTATCCGGCGTTATCTTGTTTGTGGTGTTAGTTTGTAGTTGCTAATCTTTAGGATCATCTAGAAGAAGGTGTTGAGATATGTGTTTTACTTGTTCATGTGGAGTAATGATTTGAGTGCAGGATGGAGTGACCATACCACTACTTTTTATTGCTCTTGTATATTGAGTTGGTAGAGTCACTAATCTTGATTTAAGTAATTTTGCATTTATTGGTATTTTAATGCGAAATTTGTGGAAAATTTTTCTTTGATATATTTGTGTACCACACTCCTTTTGATCGTGCGATATGCTTAATATCTTCTAGGTGCTTTGAACTTCGTTGATATTTTAATATCATCTTAGTAAATTATCCTTTAATCTTGATTAATTCCATCTTGGTACTATTTTGGATTATTATTATTCTCCATCATAGTACTGACTTGTGTGTTATATCAATAAGGATGGCACCACCACGCTGATTACGAGGAGGACATACAACCTGAATCGGGGGCAGCGTTGTCAAGCATCGCCAATGCCTTGGCAGCAATGCAACCCGGTTTGAGGAAAGTGTCGGAGGAATGAGTTTGTTCTTACCTCCACCTCCCAAGCGAGGAGACATCAAGAGCTTCCTGAAGTTCAACCTCGCCGGTTGATGTTTCGATCAACCACTTGATGCATGATTGGTTGTGAGATGTCAAGGTTCTTGCAACCGCTGATGTTCCCGAGCAAGAATGGGTAAAGTGTGCTACTCACCTTCAAGGAGATGCAGCTCGTGGGGAGAATTACACGAAGGCAAACTGCACCGGTTTTCCGCCTACTTGGGCAGTTCTGGAGCTTTCAGCGATGTCATCGAAATTGTCATGAGAGGATGAAGGCTGTTTCTCAACCTCAAGCAGGCAATGATAATGTCAATACCTACATCAGAACTTCATGAACCTTTCTCGTTATGGTGGCGATGAGATCTCGATGACAAGAAGAAGCAAAGAGGTTCAGCAAGGGCTCAATGCATCGATTAAGTATGCAATCACACATGCAAGGCGGCGTCTTTCTGGAACTTCAGCATACTGCGCAGGAAGAGGCAAGTAGGCAAGTGTTTGAGGAGTCAAAGAAACACAGCCGTGAGCAAGCTCTTCAGCTATGTCAGCTCCATCTAAGCGTCGTGTCTGGGTTCCTAACACCCCACCGTCGCTCCCGGCTCCACCAAGACCTTCAAGCTACGCGGCAAGGCTACATTAGCACAGGTTCACCCACACAACACTTAGCAAGCTAAAGAAGATTAATCAACTATATGAAGCAAAAGCACTTGATAGTCTTCCCATGTGTCCTCGAGAACGTTTGGTCATCTTAAGTAATACAACGGCTTGTCCTTTTTATAAAGGATTGGGCCACTTGCTGCATTTATTCCTACTGTCTTTTGTTTACTCGTACTTTGTTTACCTGCTTTATCAAAAACCCCTAAAAATCCGTTTGTTAAGAATTTGCAGAGAATTCCTGGTCCATACCACTAGCTAGCACCTTACGCTCCTCGTTGGGTTCGACACTCTTACTTATCGAAAATATGCGATACACCCCTATACTTGTGGGTCATCAAGACTATTTTCGGCGCTGGGAGTGAAGCGCTATTAGAAAGTGGGCTGGTAAAGAAACTTCTCTTGTTAGTATTGTTTACTTACATTAGTTGCTTTATTTTCGTTATGGATAATTAGCTGAGTTTCTTATTTGGTAATGCTACTACCATTGCTAAGGTAGTAGATAAGCCACCACTGAGAATGATGCTTTCAAAATACCTACAAGAATTATTGATCTGTTATGGATAACTACTATGTTGGGGATGGGGCATCCATCCGGTGATCATTGTTCTTTATACACGAATTATGCGGGTTGTTCAAGTGTGCAGATCAAGTTAAGAAGAAGTTATTCTCATTATCACTGAAAGGAAGAGCTGAGGAATGGTATAAGCTGCTGAAGAATGGTCAAGCTCTGGAATGGGAGGAAATAGTGCCTCTCTTTTATTCAAAGTTTTATCCTCCTAGTGAGATTCATAAAGATCGGAATCAAATATACAACTTTTGGCCTCTTGATGGAGAGAGCATAGCTCAAGCTTGGGGGAGATTGAAGTTACTAATGCTCAAATGTCCCATTCATGAGCTCCCCAACAATATTATTATCAATAACTTTTATGCAAGGCTCCCTCTACATGATAAAGATTTATTGGATGCTTCTTATGCTGGATCATTCACTCGCATGGAAGAAGAAGCTAAATGGGATCTTCTGGACCGTATTCAATACAATGCTGAAGCTTGGGAGAATGACAAAGGTAGAAAGTCAGGTATAAATTATGATTATGAATGCATTGAATCTTTTATGGGAACTGATGACTTTCAAAATATTAAAAATGCTTATGGTTTAGACTCTTAAGCTATTGCTTCTTATTTTAAGGCCTTTGCTTCCTACATTGAAGTGCCTAAAAGAAGTGGAATAAGTATCATGAACCTTATAAAGATATTGCTAAGAGTGTTCTGCAAGAAATACTAAAGTTTATCTGCTAATCATGTCTTACCTGAATATTATATTGAGAAATGCCTTTCCAGTTAAGATAAGGAACATTCTATGATGGCTAGTATGGTAGATGAAAGTATGAATAAAGCTATTGAACCTGATAAACAAATGGTTGATGAACCTATAATAGCAAATGTGAAAGACTTTGTTACTAAATATGAGAAAGAGGGACACCCTATCCTTTGCAAGGATACCTCTAATATTGTTTCACAAAGTAGTGTTATGAGAGCTAGTATTCTTGTGTTTTCTGTTAGAATAAGTGATCATTGCTATGATGGTCCTTGTGATAGTTATATTGTTAAGTTTATGCACTGAAAGTTACTATGAAAGAGGAAAAGTGTTCTTATGCATCTCAATAATATCAAGTTTCCTCGTTTTATGCTGAAAGTTTTATGTTGCACTTCTTCTTATGCAAGTAGCCTCTGGTTTCAACAACTTGTTTGTTTACAAAATTCCCTTGCATAGGAAGTGGGTTAGACTTAAATGTGTGTATTTTTTGCTTCTTAATGCTCTCTTTCACTTCAATTCATATTCCTATGTGAGCATCATCAAAATTATCATGCCCATCTTAATGGCTATAAAGAAAGAGCTTTATGGGAGACAACCCAATTTGGTTTTTGCTTTCAGTTTGTTTTTGTTTCTTTGAGTCTTGGAAGTTATTACTTCGATAATAACCGCTCCTTATCCTTTTTGTTTGGTTTTTGTGTCAAGATCAACCTCTAATGAGAGAGAAGTAAGATTTGGGAAGGTTGCTGTCCCGAAACAGATTTTTGTGCTTCACTGTAAAAATTCGTGAGAGATATTTGTATGTCAGATTGAGCTGTAATTTTATGTGCTTCTGCCCCAGGTTGTTATTTAACTTTCGTTAGTTTTGCACTTTTTGATTTGAGCAACAGAAGATTTTCGAAAAAATGATTTTTACCTGCTGGTCTGTTTTGACGGATTTTGCCACTCATGCATTTGCTTCTTTATTCGATTTCCTTTTTGAATTCTTTTTGGGCTTTCGGAAGGATTTGCTACAGTAGCTTATGTTTTGATGGTTTTCAGTTGAAGTTGGACTCAAAAGGTTTTATCACTTCATATATACTAATGTTGCTAATGAGAACTGTGTGAAGTTTTGTGTGAAAGAAATTTCCAGGTAGTGGAGATAATGGTGTAATAAGGAAGAGAAGGGTTTTATGACTCAAGTAATAAGTGTATGAAGATGAAGATATCGATGATATTCAAGTGATGACTCTAGAAGAATCTACTAGATACCAAATTCAGAGACCTGTAGAGTCTGTTTTCAAATAGGTAACAGTTCTGGTAAGAAAAGTTTCGCGAAAATACTATCCAACTATATTTTTGCAGTTTTTAGTCAATAAGGAAAGCTTCGAAGCGAAAAAGGGACGGAAACGGAGCCAGGGTGGCTCACACCACCCTGTGGCGTGGGCCCACCCTGGCCGCGCCACCAGGTGGTGAGTCCATCCCGGACTCCGCCTCCGACTCGTTTTCTCCCAGTACCTTCCTTTTGATATGAAACTTTGTAATATATAATCCCCCGGATCTCCCGAGGTTTGTATATCGTGTTTTCGTCGTGTTTTCGTTTCGATCTTTCTCTGCCAGGACATACTCTTTGAAGGTTTAGAAGCACAATGGTGTCCGCCAATGATAAAGGGAAGGAGCCTATGGAGGAAGACCTCCAAGACCCTAAGCGAGGGCTGGCACCTTTAGTCTCTTGCCTGCATCAACGGAAGCCCTCGAGTCACTAAGGAGTTCTGCGATAAGTACCAGACTTGAGGAAGGTGGACATGCTTCAATGGGAGAATAATAGGCTTCACAAGATGCTGGAAGATTTCCTCACGTCAACTAAGAAAATATCATCACCACCGAAGGAGTAATTCTTCATTAGGTTTGGCATCCCCTTGGTTTGTTCCAAGCTTGGGGGAGTGTCGCGGTATCACATCACTATCTTCTATCTTTTTACCTTATTAGTAGAGTCATATCATGAATAGAGAAGTTATTATGTAGGATGGTTTGCATTATGAAAGTGTCCCCTCTCTCGTTAGATGTGTATCCCTTGGTGTGAGTTGCCGTTATGGAATATTAATGAGAAGTTCTATCATTCACTCTTTTTCATAGCTTATATTACTTTTCAATTCGTGGTTATATGATTGATCTTGTTGTTTGTATTGGTATCACTTTGGGATCATTGAGTTAATTTAGTTAGTTTTGGCAAACCTGGATCGATCAGTAGCACACTATTTTTGAGAGTTGAAAGAAAAGATAAAAATTTAAAAAAATAATTTCATCATCTTTCTTTCTTGATTTGCTCATAAGTTTAGTATTCTCTAGTTAAGATCTTTTGTGATTCCAAGGAAGATTGCATGTTTGTTTTTATCACTTGTATGTTTGGTTGTTTCCTTCAACTCTTATACTTGCTACCCAGCCTTGCTAGCCAAAAACCTTTACTGAGAGGGAATTCTTCTCGTGCATCCACTCCTTTAAACCAAAACCTTTGCCATCTGTGTCCACCATACCTACCTAGTAACATTATTGCTATTCCAAGTAAATTCTTGTTTTGTCTACCTTCCAAATTAAACTTGTTATGTGAAAATTAGTGATTAAAGCTCTCACGAACTTGATGGCACACTTTACTTTCTTGTATTTAATAAACTTGAACCATTGTGCTCACCTATGTTGCGTATATGCTTGCGCTTTGTAAGTTGTGAATTAGCAAAACCATGTTGTCATGGGGAACGCTTTCAACTTGTACCAAGTTGATATCATGTTCTTTTGTCTATGGATGTCATGTGAAATGAAAGGGGAGCTTGTAAGTCCATGAAGTTATGCATATGTGTTAGAGAAACGCCTGGGCCGCTGGTCTAATCCATGCTGACATGGTGGAAACCTGCAGCGTAACCATAACGAGCATCTGTGAAGCATTCTTCTTATAAAAAAAAGAGTCCGATATTGAGAAAAAAAGAGAAAAAGAGATTATGAAAAGAGGAAAGAGAGAAAAAGGCACCATATTCCCATGGTAAATAAGAAGATTGCTGAGATGCTTGTTGTCTGCTTGCCTTGTCATTTTGATATGGGGATTCTTCCGTATCATCGGGCAAGGGGTACCCCGTTGGTGGTTCTCTATGATACACATATGCTTACGATGACAAGAACTTACCGGTGACTAAACTTGAGTAGCATGAGGAGCGGCCCTCGTATTCAAGGGACATGAGATTCTCAATTTACAACTTGTCAATGCATATCCTCATATTTGATCACTTTAACCTTAATCACCTAAAGATGCCTATGATAGGGGCAATGAGAGCTGGAAGCTAGTAAGTATCATAATTTTTGGGAGCACTTTATGAGACTTGCAATCCCTGCTTCCCTCTGCAAAGGGCCTTTCTTTTACTTTTTAGTTGAGTCAGTAAACCTACTCCCTTCTATCTCAGCAAGTATTTTGAGTTGTTGTGTTTCATTCATTCATATGATGATTTATTCAATCATCTTTCTTATGTTCCTTGTTTTGCACATTGCTCTTATCTTGATGTTTAGTACTTTGAAAGCTATCATTGAAAGCCAGTTATTTGTGAACTCCAGCAAATTATCAACTATTCTTCGACCAAGAGCTAAGTTTGCCATTACCAATTATGATTCACTTTATGTATCTTTATTGTGTTTCCTTTACCTATTACAAGTTGAGTTATATAATAGTGAGTTGTCTTCTATTATGATCTATGTATTTGATGAATGTGATGCTTCTTGTTCGTATTCTTTTATCGACTCTTCACTCCATAAACCTGAGGCCATGTTTATTGAGCTCGGTTTAAACAGGGACAAGCGAAGTCTAAGCTTAAGTTGATCGTCCATTTTGCATCACCATTCTATGTCATAATTCACGTTATTCATTGATATATTTCGTATTGAGAGGTGATACTTATGTTATTTCATCTGTTTTGCATGGTTGATGACTTTTGAGCATGGACCGCGATGAAAAGGTGTTGTTTGGAGGCAAAATTCGCGATGATCAGAAAATCCGGAAAATAAATGGAAAATCCTATTTTCCATAAGACGAAGGAAGCAGGAGGGGTTGGAGATGGGCCACAGGGGGCCCACACCACCCCCTGGCGCGGGCCATCCTAGACCGTGCCACCAGGTGGTGTGGCCACCCTGGTGCATCCCTGGCACTCACCTCTGGCATATATTATCCTCCCGAAACCCCAAGACTCGGGGGGTGACCACAGAAAGATTCCGCCGCCTCTGCGGGGTGGAAAACACCGAGAGAGAAAGATCTCTCTAGTAGACAGATTCTGCGGGAATTCCTTCCCGGAGAGGGGAGATCGTCGCCATCAACACCACCATCAAGCTGGACTTCATCGGGATCATCATCATCATCACCACCATCATCACCACCAGCACCATCATCACCATCTCCATATTGCTGTAACAATTGATTTGAATCTTGCATAGTTCATAGGGGAAACTTTCCCGGTGTTGATTACTCTTTGTAGTTGATGCTATTGAGTGAACCATTAAATTATTGTTTATGTTCAGATTGTTAAACATCATTATTCCATCTCTGATCATGATCCATATGATGTCTTGTGAGTAGTTCGTTTTGTTCTTGAGGACATGGGAGAAGTCATGTTGTTAGTAGTGGAGTTGTGTTGAGAAAGATTCAATAGTTTGATATTTAAGTTGTGGTGTACTTCTTCTAGTGGTGTCATGTGAACGCCGACTACATGACACTTCACCTATATGGGCCTAGGGGAATGCATTGTGTATTTGGCTACTAATCGTAGGGGTTGTCGGAGTGATAGAAACCTGAACCCCCGTTAGGAAACCATTGCACAAGGGATGTCAGGGTCTTAGAGTTTAAAGCCGTGGTTAGGTTTCTACCTTAATTACTTTCTTGTACTTACGGATGTTTGCAAGGGGTATAATCACAAGTATGTATTAGTCCTAGGATGGTCGGTACATTAGCAGGTTCACCCACACAACACTTAGCAAGCTAAAGAAGATTAATCAACTATATGAAGCGAAAGCACTTGATCTTCCCATGTGTCCTCGAGAGCGTTTGGTCATCTTAAGTAATACAAGGCTTGTCCTTTTCTGCATAAAGTTGGACCACTTGCTGCATTTATTCCTACTATCTTTTGTTTACTCGTACTTTGTTTACTTGCTTTATCAAAAACCCCTAAAATCTGTTTGCTAAGTATTTTCAGAGAATTCCTGATCCATACCACTAGCCAGCACCTTCTACTCCTTGTTAGGTTCGACACTCTTACTTATCAAAAATACTGCGATACACCCCCTATATTTGTGGGTCATCAGTGCCCATGGTGAAGAAGAAGAAGAAAGGTGGCTGCGGCCTGATGTGGAGCTCACGGGAGGACGAGTGCCTCGCCGAGGCTTGGAAGTCGGTCAACATCGACCCCTTCACCGGCGTGAACTAGAGCTTCGAGGCCTACTAGCTACAGCGTCAAAGGCGCATCTGACCGGCTCTTGGACTCCTACTTCAAGGACTTGTACCACGACCGCCTTGCGACTCGGCATGATCCAGCATGCTTGCAACAAGTGGCATGGCATCATGGAGGAGGTCGCGTTTCCATGTCAGCGGCACCAACTTCGAGGACCAAGTAAGTGAACTCACCGTGTCCACTGTCCATCGTAGACTAGTGTTTGGTCACCGGCCATTGATCACGGTCGTTTGTTCGCTGCATTGCATTGCTTTCATAGATGTGCGCCATGATCACCGCCTACCGCGAGGACAACGATGATGTTTCAAGTTCATCCATGTGTTCGCCAGATCGAGATGTGTGACAAGTGGACCGAGATGCGCCTGACGCGCCAAGGGCAAGTACAACTGACCGCCCCTCGAGGCCATCCGATCCGTAAGAAGGCTAGACATATTGACAACTTAAGATAGGAACTAATTTTTGTGTTTTTAAATAAGAAAGCAAACTAGTAAAACTAATTTTGTGTGTTTTTGATAAAGAAACAAGCAAACAAAGAAAAGAAACTAAGCAAAACAAAAATAACAAAGTAAAGAGATTGGTTATGAGGGACTTCCCTTGTGAAGATGTCCTTGACTCCCCGGCAACGGCGCTAGAAAAATGCTTGATGGCTCGGTGTTGATGTAGAGCTCGTCGGGGAACCCCAAGAGGAAGGTATGATGAGCACAAAGAAGTTTCCTCAGTTATGAAACCAAGGTTTAATCAAACCAGTAGGAGCAAGGAAACACCCCAAAGGTGTTGCTAGCTGAGCCTTGGCAGGGCGCACTACCGGTGCTAGTAGAAATGTGGAGACCTGCACAACACAACCACAGAACTTTGTCCCCAACTTGCGATGAGGTTGTCAATCTCACCGGTTTTGCTGAAAACAAAGGATTAAACGTATCAAATGGAAGGAAGTAATAGTTTGCAGAAAGTAAACATAAAGCAGTAAACAATTTGTAGGTTGTATGTAAAAGAAAGGACCGAGATCCATAGTTCACTAGAGGTGGCTCTCCTTAAGATAGATAACATGCTGGGTAGACAAATTATAGCGGGGCAATTGACAAACACCGAGAAAGCAATACATGCATAACCTAATCATCTTGACTCCTTTGAGACTTGATTTAGCATTACAACATAATACATAGACCGCCATCCAACTGCATCTATGACTAATAATCCACCTTCAGGTTATCATCCAAACCCCCTCCAAGATTAAGTTACAAGCACAGCAGATTATTGCTTACAATTGCGTGTAAAGTAAACAATACAATTGTTCTATGAACAAAGGATTGTTGTTTGCTCCTAGTAGCAACAACACATCTAGTACCTTAGAGATTTACATCACTTCCCAGTTACGGAGGCATGAACCCACTATCGGGCATAAATACTAACTCTTGGAGTTGTTAGCATCTACTTGGCCAAGATAGCTACTAACAACAGAAAGCATGCAAGATTACAAATAACAAAGACATGATAGAATCAATAATCAATCTGAAATAGCATCTCAATATCCATCGGATCCTGCAAACACAACATGCATAATTACAAATAGATGATCTTGATCATGAGCAGACTCACAAGATCTAGACATGAAAGCACAAAGGGGAGAACCAACCATCTAGCTACTACATGGACCCGTGGTCCAAAGATGAACTACTCACGCATCACGAGGCTTGCATGATGATGAAGAAGGCCTCCAGCGTGAATTCCCCTCTCCGGCAGGGTGCCGGGAAGAGCTTCAGATCCCTCCCAATTTAGGGATGGAGATGACGGCGACTACAGACTCTTTCGTGGATTTTGATCGGGTCCTTAGGGTTTTCGTCCGAGGGCAATATATAGGCGGAAGGAGAGGCCGAGGCTCTTTGGGGTCGGCTCGACCACCTGGCGTGGGTCAGGCCTGGCCGTGACCAGGTGGTGTGGCTGGCCCCCAGCCCTTCTCCGTCTCGTATTCTGGCATCTGATGACTTCCGGAAAAATAGGCACTTTGGCTTTTTGTCCCGTCCAATTCCGAGAATATTTATTTTCTGACTTTCCTGAAACTAAAAATAGCAGAAAACAGGCAGCTGGCACTGTGGCTCTTGTTAATAGGTTAGTCCAAGAAATCATATGAAAAGTATTCCAAAGTGTGGACAAAACACAATAAAGTGGATAAAACCAAGAATGAAACATCAAAAATTATAGATACATTTGCAATGTATCATCCTCTACTTCTCCTCGCCGGCCACTCCGGTGCTATCACGCCTGCCTCCGCGGCGTCGTCGCTAGTCCGCCAGCTCAACCACCTAGCCGTCGCCACGGCAGTGCTATACCCGGAGCAAGACGCACTCGCGGACCTCGAGCAGTCTGCGCCGAAGCTCCCCGCTGACCAGTCTAGCCGCCGCGTCCTCGAGCAACGCCTCCATCACGACATGCAACATCTCCTCGACGCCTCCCTCTGGAGATGGACCTACGACCTGCTCGCCTATCCCGTCTACCTCCGTGCTCGCCTCATCTTCGGTGACGGAGCATCGCCGACACCGACGAGTTTGCAGACGTGGTGCTGCCGGCTGCCCCTCGAACTTCATATGCTGGCTACCAAGTCATCGACGACGGCGACCCTGGCCTGGCAGATCCTACTGATGGGAGGGGGAACCAAAAAAAAATACTGTTAGAACCTGCCGATGTCAGTTCAGTTGACCCAGGTGTGGCGGCCTCGGGTGATGTCGTTGACGCGGCGGCGTCAAGTAGGGAGCTGCAGGCCTAACGGGCGGCCTAGGCGAGGACCGATGGCGTATAGAATTGAAGCTAGTCTACTACTGCCCGCTCGAGAAGAACGGCGGCGCGTCCAGCCAGTTCCTCGCTCGCCTCTGTCCTTGCTCCTTGCTCCGCCATGCTAGAGCGCCGGCCCTGGCTCACGCGGTTCTTGTACAGAGCAAGGGCCTATTCACGAATTTGCAGCAGACGCATGTATCGCTACCGCACGCCATGCTCCTATTGATTTGACTGTGCATGCAGTAGCATGGGTGTTCTGCCTATGAATCAGGTTTCGTCCCGCTTTATAAATAAAACACACAAGTCTATTGTACTGTTTATTGTGTCGGTTATTAGTTTAGCAAATTTGTAAAAGTGAGATAAACTAACGCTAGCTAGTCTGATTTGACGTTCGAAATTGAACCACCGCTAAGAGCATCACTAGTAGAGCCCCTAAACCCTCAAACCCTCGAAAATAACCGCTTGTTTACAGATTGCGACCGGAAAATCCCGTAGACTAGAATCCCTAAACCTTCGAACCCTCAAAAAAATTTACAGGCCGAACCCCTACTCCCCCTCCCAACCTGGACCCGTGAGGGTTGGAGGCCCCCAACCCGGCCAATCCCGAGTCCGCGACCCCGCGCGTGGGGAAATTCACTGCCTCCTTCCTCCGCCTCCTCCCATCCGAGCCGCACGGGCCGCCATTCCGGCTGGCCCCGCCTCCATTGATCTTGGCGCCGCCCTCCACTTGCTTGCCCGCACTTCCCGCCAGATTCTGCCTTTCCCGCCACCTCCGCCCCGTGCTTGCGCTCGGCCCTGCCAGCCGCCCGCCGCCCGAGCTCTCCCAGCCGCCATGCCCGCCCCCGCCCGCCGCCCGACCTCCCGATCGACCCATGTCGTTGTTTGTTGGTTGCAAAATTGGTCATCCGGTTGTATGGTGATGAGTATCATCGGGCACCCAACGAGGAAGATACAAAGAGATTGATGGAGATGAATGCAAAAGGGATGGGAGGATGCTTGGTAGTCTTTATTGCATGCATGTACATGGAAAAATTGTCTAAAGTCATGGCAAGGAATGTATTGCGGTAAAAGCAAGGATGCAACAATTATGCTTGAGGCCGTGGCATCGGAGGATACATGGATTTGGCATGCATTTTTGGTTTGCAGAACACTCAATGATATCAATATGCTCAATAGATCTCCTTTGTTTGCAAGATTAGTTTCTAGGGATGCTCCAACTTGCAGCTACAAAATCATAGACAATGAGTACTCAATGGGATACTATCTCACCGATGGCATTTATCCCGAGTGGGCAACTCTTGTGAAGTCCATCAAGGAGAACAATGGGGTGCCCTTAAGTAAAAAAGAGGCTCATTTCACCAAGGCACAAGAGGCAGCCCGCAAGGATATTGATAGAGCTTTCGATATTTTGCAAGCTAGGTTTGCCATAGTTCGGGGTCCACCTCGTTTTTGGGACAAAAAACATTGGAGAACATCATGAAATGTTGTGTGATTCTACACAACATGATCCTCGAGGATGAGAGAGGGTTAAACCTTCCTTGTTTCTATGACAATATTGGTACCCGTGTGTAATCGAAAAGAAACCCTTCTCGCGTACAAGCTTTTCTTAAAGAACATCGTAAGATTGAGGATGCAAAAACTCATGGTCAGCTCCGGGATGATCTAGTAGAGCATCATTGGCAGTTGGATGGGCGGCGCCAAGGCCCATGATCTATCTTTGTTTTACTTTTCTATGTCCTATTTGATTCGAACAATTATTGTTATTTGCAAAAACATTATTATAATAACTTGAATGATTATTATGTGCTTGAAAGTACTATTTGGTGTTGTAATAATAACTAGAATGATTATTGTTTTCTCAAACCGTTATTGAGATGATGAAAATTATGATATGTCAAATGCTTTTGAGAGTTTGAGGATTCTAGTCTCGACCTCAACCCTCGCTTTTAAGGGTTTGAGGGTTCTAGTCTTTCATTTTTAAACATGAACAAATTTTTTAAACATGAAAATTATTGAATTCTTGAAGTATTTTTATAAATCATAAATAAAAATAAAATATGAATGTTTTAAAATAAGATGAACATTTTTGAAAAATCATAAAAAAAATTCAAAATCAGAACTAGAAAGAAAGGATGAATAATTTTTCAATGTCGTGAACAATTTTTCAAAATCATAAACCAAAATTAAAGAAATCATGCACATTTTTTAAAAACATGAACAAAAAAATTTAAACATGAAAATTCATGAATTATTTTTATAAATCATAAATAAAAATCAAATATGAATGTTTTGGAAAAAGAAAAGAAAAGAGAAAACATAAGGAGAAAAGAAAAAATAGAAAAAGGGAAAAGGAGAGCTAACTAGGTCGATCCAATGTGGCGACAGGGTGATGGCACGTAGCATGTGTGTAATTTATCACGATGGTTCTTTGCTACGATCTCTGGTCCTTTGGGTTCTTAGGGCAGCCACAATGTATGCCAAATAGGGGTTCCAAATAGTGAGTTTGGTTTTTGGCATCGGTTCCCTCCATTGTGGAGGTAGTTGCCAAAGCCAAAAAAGTGGGAGCCGGCACAAGTACTTGCGCCCACGCCAAATTGGAAGAAACAATAAAATAATGAATCCTCCCAACTCGCCAATGCTACTTCCTTTCAGTTTCAAACTACCATGCATCAAGTTTTTTCAAGCGTATGCATATACTTCAACTGTCACCAACTTCATTAAATTTTACAACCGTTGAAGGCCAAGCATCATACATAAAAAATATTTAAAAAGAAAAATACAAAGATGGCCGTTGTTCACAATGTCTATATAGTCATGGAAGCCAATTGACAAGAAGCCAAACCTAATCCTTGTTCAAACTGAAGGGTTTGTAGCATAGAAAACAAAAAATTTCCTACGATGGGAACTATACGCCAAGATTTATCTACTAGATACAACAGCAGTGGATATACATCCATGAAGAACTTATCCTCGAAGACAACAAAGCTTTGTTAACGAGTTGGAACTCGTGGATGATGTAGTCGTACACTTGCCGATCTCAATATCGTGATGAAGTCCAGCAGGTCCGGCTCCAGCACGTCCATCAGATCCAGCTCTGCAAGTCCAGCACCGCAAAGCAGCGGTGCATCCATGATCGCACACACGTCCGGTACCCCGACAACCTCCGTCCCTCGCTCCAGAAAGCACCTTTCGAGATAAAGCCAACATGTATCTCGCTAATCCGAGACCATGGGGAAAATACTACGGGGAGAGAGATCATTCACGAGGAGGTGTGAGGAAGAAGGAGTGAGAGGGGAATTTTATAGGAGGGAGGTGTCCTTCACCTCCCCATTCATGTGGTAACCCCTCCACATTAAAATGCCCCTTCACATTCTCTTTTAAAGTCTCCACGTTAATTGCATTAAATTTCTTCAAATTTAATGCTCTCTCCTTTAATAAAACTCATTTATTAATTTTATTCAGAATTTTGTTAATTACTTTAATTAACAAACATTCACATAAAACCGCAACATTTGAATATTGCATGCGAACCAATTTCAGCAATTTCACACGAAAAGTTTGATTGTCTATTGAAATAATTCCAGCGCTTTCTTAAATCTTTATCTGAAACATATTTGCTCTAAACGGTGTTAGTATCCCTTAAGTGTGTCACCCTACGGTTCGTGAATAATGCAGACATGATCGAGACCCCTCTCCGATCAATAATCAGTAGCGGGACCTGGAGATCCGTACTGACTCCCACATATTCAACGATGACTCTTGTAATCGTGTGAACCTTTAACGTCGTAACTAAATCCTTTTGTCTCTCGATATATTACATGTCCGAGATTCGATCATTGGCATCCAAATACCTAGTTTGATCTCGTTACCGACATGCACTCTTTTCTCGTTCCCGTGATATAACATTCTAGTGATCACATCACTTGCTTGCAAGCTATTTCAATGTGATATCATCGAGAGGGCCTAGAGTATATCTATCCGTCATCGGGATGGACAAATATCACTCTTGATCCATGTGCCTCACCATAACACCTTCGTATGCGAACCCACCTTTATAGTCACCCTGTTACGGTGTGACGTTTGATGTTATTAAGATACTCTTCCGATGTTAGCAATTAACATGATCTCATGGTCTAAGGACTAAGATTACTTCGTATGATGTTATAGCAATATAAACATAATGACTCTGATCGTAATGCTATACTTCGAATGAATGTTCATCACATCATTCCACCAATGTTGTGACCTCGTTATTAACAACATCCAATGTCCATGATCAGGAAACCTTGATCATCTTGTTAATCAACGAGCTAGTTTATATGAGAGGCATTACTAGGAACTTTGTATTTTGTTTATTAAACACACATGTATTAACGTTTCCAATTAATACAATTATAGCATGCAAAATAAACATTTATCATAAACATGGAATAAGATAATAACCACTTTATTATTGCCTCGGGCATATTCCTTCACAAACATGGAGCACTCATCCTCCATGAGCTATAGGAAAATGCTCATGAATTCCTTGTCGTTGTATTGGGAACGACGTACCTAAAAGGTTAGATAGAGGTGTGGGGACTAGCGGAAAGCTATCGGCCGGCGTCCATGAGAGATTGGATCTGACGGCGTGGCGGGATGCAAGAAGTACCCATGTTGGTGCCCTCGTGGTGAGGTAAAGCCCCTACTCACTGCTGATACTATATGGAATATCTGAGCTACAAGTGCTCCCCGAGCTGTATTATTTAGCTACTGCCTTAAATGAACTGAGACCAACCCTTTCTACTGAGGCCCTCCCTCTCCTTATATAGGAAGAGAGGCAAGGGTCTCAGCAGCTAATCCGAGGCGGGCCCACAGGTCCCAGGCCGACTAGTCATCTACATTACCCGCATGCGTCACATTGGTGTACGAGCGGTATGGCTGTCGTGAAGCCTGATGGGCGCCCGTCTTGAGCCCGTCGTCGGCATGCCACTTCCCCAGCCACGCCAAGTCTCCGGTATGGGCGGTGGTTGCCCGGATCCGGCTACGTTGTTGTATCCGGCTACCTCTTCAGGTCCGACTACGGGTGGTAGTCGGTCCATCCTACATCCGGCTGCATCATCTGTTTCTTATTGGTGGGGTATCGGGATCATCCCCTAACACTAGCCCGGCGTGTGGATTCCGCCCTTGGGCAAAATCTTGTGCGCTCCCTTTTCTTTTGAATTTTGATCCGGCTGAGCCTGGCGGTTCGCTACCCGTGGCGTCGGTCTTGGCGCGACCCGCCGCGCAGCGCCATCATTGCTCTGCGGCGGGCAGCGTAACGTCCGTCGCCGCGTCGCCTCGAGGCGCTTGTCCGGACGCCGGTTCTTGTTAGGGATCTGCTGCGCATCCTGTCCCTGCACACGGGATCTGGGCTGCGGTTGGGATGTGTGTTGCACTGATGCGTGCAACGTGGCCCGCCGGCAGTTGCCTTCCGGTCCTTTAAAGGGGCGCGAAGCTCTTTCGCCGGCTCCCCGCTGCAATCTTTCTCTCCTTCTCGCTCTCTGCTCTGCTCTTGCTCTTGCCTTCTGCGCCGCCCGCTTCGCCGCCCGTCGGGCCGCCCCTTCTCCTCAGCCAGAAATGGCCGCTGACCGCGGAGCCTGGTGCGGCTCCTCCGTCACCGAGGATCAGATCGCGAAGTATCGCGCGACCCGCGTCCTCCCGCCGGCGGAGGAGGTGGCGGTGCGGTTGGCGCTGGTGGGGGAAGTGTCGCCGCATCCGGCGGAGGGGGAGGGTGTTATCTTCCTCTCGCACCTAGCGCGCGGGTTTGCGCTGCCGCTCCACCCCTTCTTTCTAACTTTTCTGGCCTTCTTCGACCTCCGCCTCCACCACCTCGGTGCCAACGCCATCGGAACACTGGCGCACTTCATGGCATTCTGCGAGAGCTACATCGGGATCCAGCCGGATCTCGGGCTCTTCTGCCGGCTCTTCCAAGTTCGACGCGGTCCGATTACGAAGACCGCTAGTCGTCTGCGGCGGCGCCTCCATATACTCCCTCTCCCAATCCGGCTACCCGAAGTTCTTGCTCCAGGACATGGTACGGCTGTGGCAGCAGTCGTATTTTTATGTCAAGAATGTCACCGGCATCGACCGGATAAACCTGCCGGCCTTCCAAGACGTCGAGTCCAGCCGGCAAAACTGGGACTTGAAGGTCTACGGCGACAAGGCGGAGACGGACGCGATGCTGGCACGCATGCACTCCCTTGTCACCTGCCAGCTAACCGGTCGGGACATCACCCTTAGCTGGATGTCCCGGCTGATGATGTCGCTCCAGCAGCGGGCGCACAAGATGTGCTTATACTCGGCCGGCTGGACCCGACCGGCTATCGCGCGTGATCCCCGCTACCACAACTTGAAGGAGTGGTTGTGGGACGATCAACAAGGCGGCTGCGGAGAACCGAAGTTCAGCCTGGCGCCCTACGGAGAACGCGCCCGGGTAAGTTCTTTGGCGAATTTTGCTTATTCCTCTGTTATCTCCTTGTTACATGCGGTGACCTTTTGCATTAGCCGGATCTTCCCTGCATCCTTGGCGAGGTGGCGCTCCTCTCGAGGTGTTCGCGCCGGACTTGCCCGAGCAGCGTGCTTGGCGATCCGGCGAGAATCGGATGGGGGCAGTGATGCCTTCCCGGCCGGAACAACGAGCCGATCGCCGACCCGCGGAGGTGCACGAGGAGGAGGCGGGCCGACGTGGAGCAGGCGGGAGTGGCTCCGGCCATTCCGGCTCCGCCCGGCCTCACGGAGAGCCGGCTCGAAGAGGGCGGACTAAGCGCCCTGCCGCCGTCTTGGCCGGAAGAAAGGGTCGCCCCCGGTTGTGCCGGGGTATGTTTTTCTCCCTCCCCCTCGGTGCTTCTGTTTGTTTTCCTTGTCCTTGTTTTTCTGACTTTAGCCTATTTTGCTCTTGTCTTTCCTCGTTCCCTTTAAGCGCCTGGTTTCTTTCGGCCTTGAGCCGGCTCGAGCGCCCGGTGGTCGCCGCCTCGCGCAGTCCAACTCCTTCTCCTCCTCAGGCCGAGCCGGCTGCCTCCCAGCGAAGGGTCCCGGGGCGACTCGCTCCCAGCCGGAAGGCTCCTCCGTCGGCGCTTGGCGGGCTATGGTTGGCGGCAACGACTCCGGCAGGCGCTGGGGAGGAGTGGCGGCCAGCGGTGCTGCGGCGAAGGTCCTTGGCCGTCAACGTGGACGATAGCCTCCTCCATTGCTTGCTGCCGGATCTTGCCGCCACGCTCGAGCTGGCGGTCAAGGAGATCCGGCTGCTTGAGGCCTGGCCGGTGGAACCCGCAGCTGGGCGAAGCTTGCTGCTAGCAGGACCTCGAGTAAGTCCGCCTTATCCGTCGCTCTTTTTTAATAGTCGGCTTCGTTGCAGCTGTCCTCGTGTGTGCTCAGCGCGAGATCGATCGCTTGAAGAAAGCGAACGACCGGCTGAGCAGGTCCAACTCCACGCTGCGCTTGCAGAACAAGGGCCGCAGCGGGTAGGCGGCTTGAGGCTACCGTCAAGGCGACGCCTGGCTCGCTAAGCCGGGCGAAGCCTTCTCCCTTCTCGAGGCCCAGAACAAGGACCAAGAGAAGGAGATAAAATAGCTGGCGGTCAAGGAGAAGGCGCTGGTGGAGGAGCTGATGCAAGTCGGACACACTGCCAAAGGTGAGTTCTTTCTTCCGTCTTCTTTTCTTTCCGGATCCGGTAGACGGATTTGACTCCTCTTTTCTGACAGCCTTTTACCCCGGCATAGACCTGCTGGCCTACAACCCGGCTGCGGAAGCTGGCCGGAGCGCAGGCTCGAGCTCGTCTTGGCGAGGAGGCCGTGAAGCTTCGTCGGTAGCGCGGGACGTCTTCTCCTTTATGTGGCGGAGGCTCGGTTCGGAGATGATGGCGCAGCTTGTGGCGAAGGTGGGGAGGTGCGGCTGCGGTGGACCGGCTGCGGATCTGGCGGCGTTGAGGTGGGCGGAGATGGCCTTGGCGCTGATGCTTTCTGGTACAAGGATGCTCGCGTCGAGAAGATCGATGGGGGCTTCTGTGCCGGAGCCGATCTTGCCGCCATCCACCAAGACCATCCGAAGCTTCGCGGGTCCGCCATCAAGATCGCCGACTATGTGGACCCTGACGAGGTGCTCACCGACTCGAGTCCCCGACACTCGGATCACGGAGTCCTCGGTGCCGCCGTCGGCCGCCGGGCGGAACAAGCACCTTGCGGCTCCGCCCCGCCTCCGCATCTGCCGGCCGAGGAACGCCCCACGGCAAAGGCCCTGCCGTTTAGCTGTTGCCGGGATGCGGGTGTATTTGTCTTGTTTGTAGGTTATCGTGGAACTTATGCATGCATGCGGCTATCTTTGATGCGGGTAACTCTCAGGAGCTTCATCTCCCTTTGCTTATTAATATTAAATTCTTGAGTCTTCCTTTGCTTGTGTCTTGAATTTTCTTTTGTTATCTTTGCCGGCTCACTTTGCCCGGCTGACCTAGCCCGGCTACACACTTTTAGCCAGACGAACTACACCTCCGATTGTGTGGCCCTCACTGTGTAACCCAAGATTCAGTAGCTGGCGTGGCAGGTGCTTGAATCTTCCTTATTCTTCCTGTTCTTCTAACTTTATCCATTGGCCTCGCCCCGTCGGCTGCTTTCGTCGGCTGGGCGCCTTGGAGGAACCAACATTCCGATTGGGCGGCAGCTGCTGAGTGTAACCAGATTGAGGTGCTTGAATCTTTCTTGTCTTTATTGCTCCCGCCCTTGCCCTCACACAGGCTCCGAACTGCCATTCGCGCCCTTAGTCGGGAACTACAAGATTCCACTAAGGCGGCGGCCTTGGGAAGGCAAGGGCTTAATCTTCTTCCTTCTCTGAATTCCGACTCGAAGTAGTCGGACAAAACGCTTATATGCATACATACATCTTCATAGGTTAATAGGTTAGTCCATCAAATGGCCGGAAAGCGGCTTATTTTTCAAAAACTGCGCTTGCTCCTTTCTAGGCATAGTCGCTTTCTCGTGTGTTACTGTTTTGCTGCGTCCTTGCCGGACAGCGGGTTGCTTGATCTGCGGGAATCGAAGGGGCCGATTACATTATGCATGGTACTAGTGGCTTAGTGCTGGATTGGTTTGAGCTAGTTGCGGGGCGGGCGCCCGATCATCACGCCTCTTCCCGTTTTCATGTGGGATGCCTCGGGCTTTTGCTCTTGCTAGCCGGACAGCCGGGTTGCGATGTCTGTAGCTGAGCGAAGTGGGCCTCGACATCGCCACTACTCAGCGGTTTGTTGGTTTAACAGGCCGGGCCGGCCAGCGAGCCGGGTAGGGTGGCCGGAAGCGGAAAATTTTAATCGGAGAACAGTGCACACACATTTCGGAAGGAGCCCCGAGATTCTCGTGGGAGTCCGCATTTTCATTATGAGGTTTTGGGATACATACACTGTTTGGCGACTAGGTGTAAAAGCAGGGCGGACATTTGGTCTCCTCGTCCGATTTGTCCATCTTGTTCTTCGTGGCTCTTGTGCGTCGATGAGGTAGTAAGAGTCGTTGGGCAGCGCCCGGTGATGATGAAGGGCCCTCGGTGGTGATAACTTGTGCATGCCCTTGTGTCTTGCACCAACGGAGAACCAGGTCACCCTCGTGGAATCTGTTGGCGAATCCGGCTGGAATGGTAGCGGCGTAGTCGGCTGCTGTATGAAGCGGATCTGGCAGGGGCCAGCTGCGGGCCTCCTCGGAGATCTACCCCATCCTCCGCGCCTCCTTGTTGGCCTGCTCGTCGTGAGGAGCTTGCGAAGTCAAATTCGATGTCGGCGGAAGGGCGGCTTCCGATCCGTGAACCGGGAAGAATGGCGTGTAGCGGTTGACCTATTCGATTTGGTGTGGAGGCTCCGCAGCCCGGAAGTTCTTCGATCCAGCATCCGGGTGACCGCTCCTACGGCTCGATGAGACGTGGTTTGATGCCGGCTAGCACCAAGCCGTTTGCTCGTTCGACTTGCCCGTTGGACTGGGGATGTCGGCCAGGCGAGGTCTGGCGGATGCCCTTGTTGCTGCGAGAACCCCTTGGCGAAGTTCGTGCCGTTGTTGGTGATGATGCTATTGGGGTAGCCGAAGCGGTTGATGATGTCGGTGAAGAAGGTAACCATCGTCGCCCCGTCCAGCTTCCGGATAGCAGCCTCGATCCACTTTGTGAACTTGTCCACCGCTACCAGCGGTGGGTCATTCCTGCGAAGCTTCGCTTGAAGGGCCCGACAATGTCGAGGCCCCAAACGCGAAGGCGGTGATCGGTATGGTCTTGAGCACCGAGGTTGGCATGTGCTGAGCTGCCCGAAGCGTTGGCACCCATTGCCGGACTAGCTGCTCGGCATCCTCGAGGCGGTGGGCCAATAGAAGCCGTGGCGAAGCCTTTGGCGACTATCTCCCTTGACGAGCGTGGTGCCCGCACTTTTCGCCCTGGTGGATGTCCTTGAGTAGCGGTAGCCTGTCTCGTCGACACATCTTTGGAAGATACGGATACACTGCTGCGCTTGTACCGTTTATGATGGTGTATGTATCGCGGCGTCAGTTGTCGGCCTCCACCTCGTCATCCGGGAGTTTGTTGGCGATGTAGTTCATGAAGGGCTATGCCGGATGGCACTTCCGGATGGCGAGGCGCTCATCCTCGGCTGTCGGGTGTCGGTGGGCCGTCCGGGTGGGATGTCCGGGGCGGTGGCCCCACGAGCCACTGGGCGAAATCCCGGGTCCTGCGAGCGGAGGGCACCGAGTTTTCTTCTTTGGTGGCTCCGGCTCGCTTCCGCTGCCCCGGCCGCGGGGCGCTCCCCCGGATGATGGAATATGATTCCGGCGACGGGTTGATGGATGGCTTGCGCAGGTGGTCCAGGGAGACCCCTGGTGGGATGGCCTGCCTGGTGGATCCTATCTTGGAGAGCGTGCCGGCTGCCTCATTGTTGGTGCGGGGGACGTGATGAAATTCACCCGTCGAAGGAGGCTGAGCTTGGATGTGGAACGGTGAGGCCATGTTGGCATCTCTGGCGTCCCATTCCCGGATACTTGTTGTACCACCAGGTCCGAATCGCGAAGCATAGGATCCGGTTGGCGCGATTTCCTTGGCCAGCGGGCGTGCGCGATGCCTCGTATTGACTCGTTGTTGGAGGCCTTGAAGTGGATCTGCAACCACGTACTCGAGCGGTCTCCCTTGGGCGAGGTGAGCGATGCGGCTCCCAAGCCCCGAGCATCTTGACCCGTCGAAGTGCATCCTCGATGGTCGAATCCGGAACGGTGGGAATCTTTGGGTCTCGGCCCGGTCGGCG
Organism: Avena insularis; assembly: GCA_023614405.1. Taxonomy (NCBI): domain Eukaryota; kingdom Viridiplantae; phylum Streptophyta; class Magnoliopsida; order Poales; family Poaceae; genus Avena; species Avena insularis. The sequence goes on from JAJUPC010000062.1 coordinate 1,020,376, forward strand.
AGAAGTCCGCCATCGCTGTGACTTGATCGTGAGCGGGGCTTGTCTTTGGATGGAGTAAGCGGCGATCGATGGCCCATTTATTGGCGACCGGCGGTGGCGTCCTTGTTGCCGATGATTTCCGAAAGGGGTGCGGTGCACACGACCTTAATCGGATGTTCCTGGAAGTAGTGCTTGAGCTTCTTGCATGCTAGGTACACGCCGTAGCACATCTTTTGGTAGTAGGGGGTTCTGCTTGGAGGAAGAACCTCGCTGAGGTAGTAGAACGGGTCTCTGAACTTGCTGAGCCTTGCCTTCCTCGGGCGCCACCACCAGACGGGGGCCTGGTGGCTGCTATATGAACAACATCGGCTCCTTGCTAGCAGTGTGGCTAGAACTGGCGCTATGGACAGCATGCGCTTGAGGTCGTGAAAGCGTGGTGTCGACTGCGAAGTCGGAGAACTTGTCTTTTCATCGGTTGGTACAGCGGAAGTGCCTTCTCCCCACCGGTGACAAAAGCAGGAGAAGCTGAACTTCGGACTCAAGCAGGTTCTTGGCGGTTGCATCCTTTCGATGGCGCGATCTTCTCGGATTTGCCTCGATGCCTCGCTGAGATACGAGGAAACCGAGTAGCTGGCGGATGGTACTCGAGCGCATTTTCGGGTTGACTTCATCTGGTACTAGCTGCCAAATGCAGATCCTCGAGGAGGTGTGCTTTTCCTTGGTCTTGATGACCACGTCATCCACGTAAGCGTGCTGCGTTTGCCTATCTGCGAGTGCAAGCATTTACGCATACATCGGCGATAGGTGGCGCTGCGTTCTTTAGGCGAAGGCATGGTTACATAGCGAAAGCCCGTGATAAATGATGTCTTAATCAGCCGGGTTTAGCGGATCTGATTGTATCCGAATAACAATCTAGAAAGACAACAAATCCCGGCCGGTAGTGGAATCGATGACTTGATCGTCTGGGGCAAAGCGAAGGGTCTTCGGGCCTTGTTCAGGCTGGTGTAGTCGATACACATCGCTTCTTGTTCTTTTCAACACCAAGGCGGGTTGCCCGGCCAGATCCGGGTGGTATACTTCCATGATGAACCCGGCTGCGAGGGCGGGTGATCTATCACCGATTATCTTTCTCTTTTCTTCTGCGAACCGGCCCGAGGTTGTTTGACCGGCTTGGCATCCGGGGCACATGAAGTGAGTGCTCGGCGAACTCCTCGGCATGTCTTTGGGGACCATGCGAAGATGTCCCTGATTCTCACGGAGGAAGTCGACGGCGCGCCTTCCTATTGCTGTCTAACGGCACCAATGGTGCGAACTTAGTCGGTCGGAGGGTCGGCAGGATCCTCTTCGTCTCCTTTGCGGTTGGAAGGCTCCTTCTCCAGCGGTTTGCTGCTAATGGGGCGTCCTGCTGGGCCATGGCCACATTGCGCATGATCGCGCTTTTCTTCGATGAGGGCCTGCTAGTTTGGAACCGGCTGGCGCACTCCATCGATCGCTGAAGCGGCGGCGGCGGTGATCACGCCGTGGGGTCCTGGCATTTCTTGAGGTATGCGTGGTGGGGCGGACATGAACTTGGCGAGGCGGGCGCCGAGGAGAGCGTGGTAGGAGATCGTCAAATTTACCACCTCGAACCAGATTGGTTGGAAGTTCTCCTCGGTCCGAAGATGGCGTCCGGCTGGATTTTTCCTAAGCGGGCGCAGGCTGGCCCGGTACGCCGTGGAGCGTCGTGGTAGTCGAGGTGGTCGCTTCGCGAATGCCCGGCTTCTCCGGCGAGGGTGGTAGAGGAGGTTGAGGCTGCCTCCGTCGATGAGGAGCGTGAAAATCGGCGGTCGTTGGAGAGTCGAGCACCATGGCGTAGCCCAGTCGGCTCAGGTTGATCTGCCCGGCTCGGTGATGGGGTTTCCGACCAGTTCAGGTATTGGGGACGGGCGATGGCGTTGACCTCCTTGGGCGTCGCTGGCTGTGCTTGTTCTGCTCCGTCTCGAAGATGTGGTAGGCGGCGTGCGGCTGGGGTAGCCGTTGTTGTTGTTGGCCGTTACCATCATTACCAGCTCCCCTAGCGGTGGTGGGTCCACCGGTGGGGAGGCGGGAGGCGAGGCTGGTTGCCCTGGTCCTTTAGCTGGTGAGTCAGCTGTAGTTCAGTGGTGTCGTAGCGGTTTGAAGGACCGCTATGCCACTTGCGGGCCGTCAATCACCTGGTCAAAGGTGAGCGAGGCTTCTGCCTTCTTGTGTCGTTAGCGGTGCGTCGGCGCACCCTCTCGGCATTGACCTGCCGCAGCGTGGTAGCGAGGCTTGCCTGTCTGGCGGTCCCGTGGAACCGGTTGTCGTTCGTGTGCGTCTGGAGGATCCGGCTTCACCAGCGGATTGCTCGGGACGGTCATGAGCACTCCGTGAGTCGGACGGCCTTCGCGTTTACTCGGAGGGCTTCTTCATGGCGGCATCTGCCGTGGCGTCTTGTCGGCAACCGTCATGAGCTCCGCCATGGTTTCGGCTCGTCACCACGGTGGCGGTGGCGAAGCATGGTGCCCTCTCGGCATCGCCGATGAAGAAACCGATGGCTTGGCTCTCTAGGATGCCCTTGCAAGTGTTGCGGAGCTCCGTCCACTTGGCGAGTACTGCATGGTCGGTCTCGCGGTGCATACAGGCGCTGGGCGCTTATGCGTGCCGTTGAAGTTGCGGTGAAAACCTTCTCGAAATCAGGCGTTGATGCTGTTGGGCGAGGCTATTGAGCAGGTCCTTGCCGACCGGTTAGCATGAGAGGGGCGTGCATGCGGTGCGCTTATTCCCGTGGCGTGCATGCTGCGTGGCATGGTCGGTCAACCAGTCTTCGGCTTCATCTCTTTGTCGTGCCAGGGGTGTCCCTGGCGGGGAGAATTTATCTGAAATGCCTGCTCGATGCGGGTCCAAAACAAATCGTCCGGGTGAATCTTCCTTTTTCTCCGTGACGCTGCTTTTTGAGCGAGCAAATGATGCGGTCGCTGGCATCCGATAATCCGTTACGACTTCCACCCGCCCAGGGCGGAACCGCCACGTAGGTGCTCACCGTGGCGGTTGCCGCGACTGGCTCGCCTCGGGCGCGGCCGGGCCCCTCGTCGTGAGCGCGACGCTTGCTGCGGGCCCTTAGCCGGTTGAGGGGAGGACGTCACCGGTGATGTCACGTGGTGCGCCGCTATTGGCGGTAGCCCGCTCGAGGCGGCAATCCCCGCTGCTGCCCCGCCGCCCGCGGATGGAGTGGTTTCCTGACGCGAGCGTCGCCTGTGCTGGGTAGTTCTTCGCTGCGGCTCGCCACAAAGTCTGATGGTACAGGAAATGGTAGAAAGGCAGCGCGATCCGGCTCCTCCGTCTTTCTCCATCTCAGCGCTTAGCTCACCACCCCGACAAGGCCGTACTCGCTTCACTGCTCGCTCCACGGTAGCCGGGCAGCCGCACGCCACCAAGGCCGGGCGATTCTTCAGCTTGCTTAAGGGTTGCTGCCAGCTCCATGGCCTCTCGGAGGAGGATTCGTTTCTCCATGGTGAAGGCCTCCGCCTCCGGGTTGTCCTCGATATCACGCCGAGCGATCAATGGCATTCACCGGTTCTGGCCGCCAGACGGAAGTTTCCGGGATTTCGCCCACGCTTTCGCCATGGGCCATGACGGCCCGAAACTGCGAAGCCTTGATCCTGCCACGGCGACCGTACGCGCCAGGTGCGGTAAAGGTCTGCTCAGCAGGCATGGCGGCCCGTGGCGATGTGTGATCGATTTCCCCTAGGGAAACGCTTCCGGGGCCGGTGGCGTCAAACGGAAGATCGCCCGAATGTAAAGCGGTGCGTTGCAGGGACGGAAGTTAAAAGCGAAGGCCGGGAAACGTTGTCGAGACGTGGCAGCCGGGAACAAGCCGAGCGTGAGTGCACGCGCAGGGGCCGGGACACGCGCCGCGCTCCGCGGCTGAAGTGGGGTCCCCATAGAATGTGACTCGGTTAAGCCATTAGCCCCACAGTGGAAGTGGTGCCAAATCGTCGTTGTATTGGGAATGGCAAGCGGTACCTAAAAAGGATTAGATAGAGGTGTGGGGACTAGCGGAAAGCTATCGTGACGTCTGCCCAAAGGCGAGATTGAATCTGGCGGCGAGGCGGATTCAATGCAAGAAGTACTCAGGTTCGGGGCCCTCGTGGTGAGGTAAAAGCCCTACTCCTGCCTGATCTCGGACTATGGAATATCGAGCGACAAGCGCCCTCGAAGGCTGTATCCCGCTAGCTACGCCATTTTAAATGAATCGAGACCAACCCTTGAGTATCTTTGAGGCCTCCCTCTCCCTTAGGAGAGCAGGAAGAGAGGCAAGGTCTCACTGGCTAGTCCGACCATGTCCTGAAAAAGGTCCCCAGTCGACTAGTCATCCTATAAAGTACCAAGATGGTGTGTCACATCGGTATTTATGCAATGAGGTATGGCTATCATGGGCTGATGGAGCGCCATTTTACGTACGTCGTCGGCAGACCCCTTTGTTCCGTGTCGTGCATGCCAAGTTCTTCAATATGGGGCGGTGGTTGCCGAGTCTTGTCGTCGTCACAGGAGGTCTTAGTGCATTGATCATACGTCAGTCTCCGTTCTCTGATTGGATCCATTTATGTTGTTGTATCCGGCTACCTTCTTCAGGGTCCATTTCTACCACGGTGGTAGCCGGTCCATCTACTATCCGGCTGCATCACGAATTGACGGTCAAGATCCGGGTCAAATTAATCCACTATCATAGTTTCTTATTCGAATTGGGGTATCCGGGATCATCCCCGACACTCTTCAGCTGCGCTCGCTGGATCCGGCAAATGCAAGCAGCCCAAAGAACTCCTCCAAACGCTCCATCCATCCCAGTTTGCCATAGACTATTCATCCCCCATGCACAACTCCTCAACCATATTTCGATCCACGAATACTAGCAGCTATATAACCCACAAACATCCATCCGTCCCAATTTTTCATGAACTATCCAACACCCAACCTGCATCCATATCACCCACACAATGCAGCAATCAATTTTCAGCTCAAACAAGCCGCCCACACACCATACCGGCTTAAATCCAGCTACTGGGATGTGGTCTTTTACCAAAGGCAATGGGTAATACTCACATGGCGTGTATGGAGGGTAGCCGCTGAGCCATGACCCTGTGTTCCTCGCTGGCTCATGGCATTTTCGGGGTTCTTTAGGCAGCAGCCCATTTCAGATGGCGAAACGGATCCATTTGGTGGTTCCAGGCACAACGTTTGTCCGCTCCACATCCCTGTAGAAGCACCCTACTGAAGAAAGTGAGAATGCGATTCAGATGAGAATGCAAGAAAGGGCAAAGGCAATAATTGGAGATAAGAAGGAGGATGAATGAAGCTGCTCGTAAGTGCTTGGCTGCACAACTCTAATGATGAAATTGATGGAAACTCTCAAAGAAGGCAGATCGCTTTTGGAACCAAGTATGTATGAGTGCACTTTTCAGGCCCCCAAAGAGTTATATAGGGTACCATATCCAATGCAAGAATCATTGGAACAAGACATTATACCAAGGGGTTTCAAAGTTCAATGCGGTGTCACGTTGTGCAATGAACTAAAAGAAACACATATGTTAGTGGACAATCAGAAGAGCAACTTACTGGAAGAAAGTGCATTGAGAAGTACAAAAGAGATAGCAAAACAAAAGGCCCTTTCCATTTGAGCAACTGGTGGAAGATGGTGATGCAGCATGTGGTAAAATGGAAAAGGCTTAACCCTCTTGAGGAAATCAATAAGAGAAATAAGTTGGATGCACTAAGAGAAATAAGTTAACATTTGACCAATTTCTGCCAAGGGTGTGATGGACAAATTTGGTCCGAAAAGGTACCTAAGGAGGCCCACTAATGAAGACAACCAGTAAAGGTTACTCTCATATTGGGGAGGCTCCGGTGGCTTTCTTGCGGAATGTTGGGAAGCCCTTGATTGCATGCATTGGAAATGGAAAATTGTCCAGTTCACATGGCAGGGAAATTCACTCATGGTGATCAAGGAATACTGTCAACAAATACTCAAGCTGTTGCATGCCACCATGGCCTATGGATATGGCATGCATATTTTGGGTTTGCTGGATCAAATAAGCCAGATCTCAACGCAAGTTGAACCAATCAACTTTTTATTTTACACAAGTAAAAAAAGTGCAAGGCAGGGGCTCCAGGAGGTTTAGTTTATGGTGGAATGGCAATGAGCTCATAAACCGGGATACTACTTGAGTGGATTTGAATTTATCCCGGAGTGGGCAGCATTTGTGAAAACAATCCCCCTGCCACAAAGTGACGAAAGCATTTCAAATTATTTGCACAACATCAAGAAGGAGCTAGAAAAGATGTAGAAGCGTGCCTTCGATTGTTTTACAAGCTCGCTTATGCTTTTTGCGTAATCGCAGGTCGTATGTGGGAAAGGGAATACTAGTCGGTAGATCATGTATACCTCCGGCCCTATTGCATAACATGATAAATACGCCGGGGCTAGAGGGATGACTATGTAACAATTCGTTATGACCTGGACTGTGAACCGTGAAACAAGGTCACAGCCTTTTGGAAGGAACCTAGAACATACATTCAATTCATGGATTTAATATGGTACTTTGGGAGGCACATGCTGCTATTAAGGGATACGATTTTCAACACATCACGCCGTCTCAAGGGTGATCCTGATAGAGCACATTTGGCAAAATTTGAGAGCAATGAAACCTAGAAATTAGTTTTTCAATCATATTTCATTTTTCTTATTTACGTTCTCATGCTGTACTTTATTATTGCCCTCAATTGTGTGCTTATTACCTCAATCAATAAATTTGTATTGTTTTCCCTATATAATTTGTTACTTCCTGGCAGGAATTTAATAGAGGAAATTACATAGCTTTTGTGATCGACAGTACGAAAGAATAGAACACACATGTATGTAAGTTTTGTAGGGAATTCAGACATACACACATAACAAGGAAGCAATAGGGTAAATGCGATGAAACAAACCTGCTGCATCGAAGCAAATCATGCGCCTCCTACTCCAATCTTGAAGTTCCCATAGCATGATCCATGATCTGCCGTCGCCTGCTGCTACCAAGACAAAACAGCCAAGCGCCACCAGCTTGCTGTTTGAGTTGTCGCTGCTCCGCTGCCTTGTGAGCTAGAAAGCCGTGGCGAGACTGGACTTGGCGCGCCGATCACGTACCGCCAGTTCGCCCCTGCCGCTTCTGCAGGCCGGGCGTCGTGGCCCGCCATGCTCAGTAGACACCGCTGTCAAGGAGCCGGCTATCAATTTGGTCGCTGGATTTTTCTTGTTTGAGGTCAGCGTGCACGGGAGATCTGTTGAAATGTGTGGGAAAGGGGATTTTTCTGAAAGGGAAGAACTTTCGGCATGAAACCAGCCGGATCGGTGGTGGTAAGAGAATAATTGTTTAGTCGTCACGTGGACCCTACCGTAAAATATCTGGCATCACCTAACGCTGTAGAGGTTTTTGAAAATTTAACCGGTTCCATATGTTGCCTCGTAGCATATTTGGCTTTTGGCACATTGTGGCTACTCTTAGCACGCATTTACTTCCGTTTGTCTACTACAACAAGCTTTAATACGATAAGCTTTAGTCGACTCGGTGATGGAGGCGAGAACAGCAGGTCTTTGGCTCGTGTCAGTGTTTATAAGTATTAGCTAGGTGATCTAGTGATATATTTGCAATTTTATTACTTTAGGACTTATTTACTGCTGATAATTTTAATAGATCAATGGAGTTTAAAAAAACCTTCATTGTTAAAAAGAAACTCCTCGGACTCTAGACAAATTATTCAATTAATTTGGGTGGGAGGAGTAAATCAAGCAACCGATCATGCGCTCTGACCCAGACAATTTTTCTGGGTTCACGTTTGGTGCGCTCCTATAGCTGGCCAATCAGCGGGTCCCCGGTATGCACCCGCCGCTCCTAGCTTTTAACTGGTTCGGTTTAATACGGTTGGAATCGTAAATATGGAATCTCAACGGTTTTCAAGATATCCACCTATGGGCCTTCTAAGAGCATATCTAGCGTACCCTATAAATGCTAGAACCAGAAAATGCGTTACAGGTCGTGTTTGAGCTTGTTTTGTTCACAAAACACCGTGGGCAGAACACAAACCAGATAATCGAATCATAAACACACGAATTTTAAACATTACGCGGAGATTTCAAAGTGTTCATACATACGTCGCTTTCTCTGCGGTCATAGGTACAAACACAAAATTAAAACTAAATACTGGAGATCTGCCATGGCGCTAAACCCTAGTCTGGACACAAAACCGGGCTCACGGAGCCTCGTGAGTAAGCGGCGGCGCTTCGGTGGTGGATTAAAGCTGCTGCTGTTGGAGGCGGAGATGTCGGAGGCGAGATGCAGCGAGCTTGCCGTCGCCATCGCGCTCGAGCTCAATCTCCACCTTCTTCTTGTGTGCTTCAGCCAATAACCCGGTCGCGAGCCCTGCTCGAGGAAGATGGTGTCGATCGGCGTCGCCGAGCGCGAAACCCGCATCGTCCTGGGCTGCCGACGACGTAAAGCGGCTGGTCGCGGCGATAAACCGGCCTTTCTTGACCTCGATGACATCCGGTGCTCGAAGGAGGCGTAGTCGGCGCTGGTGACAGCGGCCGACCGACGCCATGATCTCCTCCCTCTTGGCGGTGGCGGATGAGTCCGCGCGACTTCCTCCCCAACCTGCGCGGTGAACTCCTCCATCTCGCGGTGGAGGAGCTTGCGTCAGCACCGACTATTGTGGTGATGTAGTGAAGGGGAGGCGCGCTTACGCGCCCGTTGGCACGCAGCACGATGGTGCTCCTCCTCCAGTCGGGCCGAGCTGTGACCACGCGATGAGGCCGTCGAAACCAACTTGTTTGTCCTCACGCGTGGTGACCTCCCGATGTTACATCAGCGTCGTGCGGTCCCAAATATAAAGCTGGCGACTAATTGCTGCGCCGGAGGCGGCGATTTAGCAGCGGCGTGAGGGAAAGCAAGCGGGAGTGGAAGCGGTGACAAATAGCCAGGTCGAGACCTAGAAATGATGGTCGAAACCCATTCTTTAAAGATCGAGGGTCCATTTCTCGGCCCCCTAAAATTGTATGGGTCTCGCGTTATACGGTTTCCTGTCACAAATCTTGCCCGACCCTTATACCCGCCAGAATTATATGGGTTGGGCGTTTCTGAGGTCTACTAGAGATACTCTCACCTTACATCTGTCAAATATGTCTCAAGCGGCTTCATGGACATTTCTTTACCTTCTTTTTGAGGCATGAAGCCCAAGCTTTTCATATTTGGCTCTGCTGCCCTGCAACATTTGTTCTGACATGCTAGGTGATGACCCACAAGTATAGGGGTGTATCGCAGTATTTTGATAAGTAAGAGTATCGAACCCAACAAGGAGCGAAGGTGCTGGCTAGTGGTATGGATTGAATTCTCTGCAAATACTTAGCAAACGGATTTTAGGGGTTTTTGATAAAGCAAGTAAACAAAGTACGAGTAAATAAAAGACAAGAAGAATAAATGTAGCAAGTGACCCAATCATTTATACAGCAAAGGACAAGCCGGTTGTATTACTTAAGATGGCCAAACGTTCTCGAGGACACATGGGAAGACTGTCAAGTGCTTTCACTTTATATAGTTGATTAATCTTTTTAGCTTGCTAAGTGTTGTGTGGTGAACCTATGCTAATGTACCGACCTTCCTAGGACTAATACATACTTGTGATTATACCCTTTTGCAAACATCCGTATGTACAAGAAAGTAATTAAGGTAGAAACCTAACCACAACTTTAAACTCTAAGACCCTTACGTCCCTTGTGCAATGGTTTCTAACGGGGTTCAGGTTTACATCCTCCGGCAACCCCTCACGATTAGTAGCCAAATACACAATACTCTCCAGGCCCATATAGGTGAAGTGTCATGTAGTCGGCGTTCATATGACACCACTAGAAGAAATACACCACAACTTAAATATCAAACTGTTAAATCTTTCTCAACACAACTCCACTACTAACAACATGACTTCTCCCATGTCCTCAAGAACAAAACGAACTACTCACAAGACACCATATGGATTATAATCAGAGATGGAATAATGATGTATAAAAATCTGAACATAAATAATAATTCAATGGTTCCACTCAATAGCATCCACTATAAGAGTAATCAACACAGGAAAGTTTCCCCTAAGAACTAATGCAAGATTCAACCCAATTGTTACAGCAATATGGAGATGGTGATGAGGGTGCTGCTGCTGATGATGGTGGTGATGATGATGATGATCCTGATGAAGTCCAGCTTGATGGTGGTGTTGATGGCGACGATCTCCCTTCTCTGGGAAGGAATTCCCTCGACATAAATCTGTCTGCCGGAGAGATCTTTCTCTCGGTGTTTTCCGCCCCGCAGAGGCGGCGGAATCTTTCTATGGTCGCTCCCCGAGTCTTAGGTTTCGGGAGGAATATATCACCCAGGAGGAGAGCAGAGGTGGGCTAGGCCACACCACGGTGGCGCGGGCGTAGGTTGGCCCGCGCCAGGGGGTGGTGTGGGCCCCCTGTGGCCCCATCTCCACTCCTCCTTCTAGCATCCTCCGTCTTCTGGAAAAATAGGATTTTCCGTATATTTTCCCGGATTTTCTGATCTTCGCGATTTTTGCATCCAAACAACACCTTTTCCATCGAACCTGATGTGGCGGTCCATGCTCCAAAGTCATCAACCATACAAAAATAGATGAAATAACATAAGTATCATCTCTTAATATGAAATATATCAATGAATAATGATGAATTTTGGCATAGAATAGTTATGCAAAATGGGCGTATCAACTCTAGCTTAGACTTCGCTTGTCTAAGCGAAACTAAGCTCATTAAACATGACCTCAGGTTTATGGGTGAAGAGTCGATAAAAGAATACAGGACAAGAAGCATCACATTCATCAATACATAGATCATAATAGAAGACAACTCACTATTATATAACTTTAACTTGCAATAAGTAAAACACAATAAAGATACATAAAGTGAATCATAATTGGTAATGGCAAACTTAGCTCTTGGTCAAAGAATAGTTGATAATTTGCTGGAGTTCACAAATAACTACTTTTCAATGATAGCTTTCAAAGTAGTAAACATCAAGATAAGAGCATTGTGCAAAACAAGGAACATAAGAAACATGATTGAATAAATTATCATATGAATGAATGAAACACAACAACTCAAAATACTTGTGAGATAGAAGGGAATAGGTTTACTAACTCAACAAAAAAGTAAAAGAAGGGCCCTTCGCAGAGGGAATCAGGGATTGCAAGTCTCATAAAGAGCTCCCAAAAATTATGATACTTACTAGCTTTCAGCTCTCATTGCCCCTATCATAGGCATCTTTAGGCGCAAGGTTAAAATGATCAAATATGAGGATATGCTTGACAAGTTGTAAATTCTGAATCTCATGTCCCTTGAATCTGATTAAAACTCCTCATGCTACTCAAGTTTAGTCACGGTAAGTTCTTATCATTGTAGCATATGTGTATCATAGAGAAGCCAGCAGGTATTCTTGCTTGATGATTCGGAAGAATCCATATCAAATGACAAGGCAAGCGGACAACAAGCATCTCAGCAATCTTCTTATTTACCATGGGAATATGGTTCTTTTTTCTCTCTTTCACTCTTTCATAATCTCTTTTTTATTTTCTCTTTTTCTCAATATCATGCTCTCTTTTTTATAAGAAGAATGCTTCATAGATTCTCTTTATGGTTACGCTGCAGGTTTTCACCATGTCAGTATGGATTAGACTAGCGGACCAGGCGTTTCTCTAACACACATGCATAACTCCATGGACTTACAAGCTCCCCTTTCATTTCACACCGACGACATCCATAGACAAAAGAACATGATATCAACTAGGTACAAAGTACCAGTGCAATGTTGAAAGCGTTCCCCATGACATGGTTACGCTAATTCTCAACTCACAAAGCCAAGCATGTCATAACATAGATGGGCACAATGTTCAAGTTTATTAGATGCAAGAAAGTAAAGTGTGCTATCAAGTTAAATGAGAGCTTTAATCACTAATTTTCACATAACAAGTTTAATTTGGAAGGTAGATAAAAACAAGAATTTACTTAGAATAGCAATAATGCTAATAGGTAGGTATGGTGGACACAAATGGCATAGGTTTTGGTTTTAAGGATTGGATGCACGAGAAGAATTCCCTCTCAGTATAGGTTTTTTGGCTAGCAAATGGGTAGCAAGTATAAGAGTTGAAGGAAACAATCAAACATACAAGTGATAAAAACAAACATGCAATCTTCCTCGGAAGCACAAAAGATCTTAACTAGAGAATACTAAACTTATGAGAAAATCAAGAAAGAAAGATGATGAAATTATTTTTCTTTAGATGCTATCTTTTCATTCAATCTCAAAATAGTGTTACTCTTGACCAAGCCAGTTTGCCAAAACCAACTAAATTAACTCGGTGATCCTAAAGTGCTACCAATACTAACAACAAGATCAATCATATAACCACGAATTGAAAACTAATAAAAGATATGCAAAAGAGTAAATGATAGAACTTCTCATTAATATTCCATAGCAATGACTCACACCAAGGGATACATATCTAACGAGAGAAGGACACTTCCATAATGCAAACCATCCTACATGATAACTTCTCTATTCATGATGTGACTCTACTAAAAGGTAAAAAGATAGAAGAGTGATGTGATACCACACTCCCCAAGCTTGGAACAAACCAAGGGATGCCAAACCTGATGAATTACTCCTTGGTGGTGGTGGTATCCTCTTGATGAGCTCTTTGATAAATTTCCCAAGTCCTCAATCTGAAGGGTGAGATTACGAATAGTATGGGCGGCTCATGATCATGTCGGGTTGAGAATCCCGGCTCTTAGATTCTTTCCCCACTCTACCTCCTTGAAGTCTTCTTTTCTTGCATGGCTAGAACGAGGCAAATCCAATTGGATGGTAATTTCCCCTTGGGCATATTCTCAGTATTGATGCTCATGGATAAGAGTATGAAAAGGATTCTTGGTGCATGGAGGAAGTGACCAGGATCTGAGCGATGATGAGGAGGCTTTCCTCCAATTGAAATAGTCGACAAGGTTTGCGGACCTCAATGCTCGCAATGGTAGTGCGGTGTGCTGCCTCCTCTTCATCTTCACTCTTGATCTCCTTCTCTGCACGGGGTCTTGGAGGTCCTCCTCATAGGCTCCTTTCCCTTATCCTTGGCTTCTAAGCTTTCAAAGATAGTTCTGGCGAAACATATCAAACAAAAACACGGCGAAAACACGATACTCTGAACCTCGGGGATCCGGGTTATATATTCTGATTTCATATCAAAGGGAAGTCTTGGGAGAAAGCGGGCGAGGCGAGTCAGGGTGGCCTCACCACTGGTGGCAGGCGAGGGGTGGGCCAGCGCCCTGAGTGGTGTGAGCCACCCAGCTCGCTCAAATCCCTCTTAAACGTAGCTTCCCATATTGACAAAAACTGCAAAATATAGTTGAATAGTATTTTAGTGGAACTTTTCTTACGAAGCTATTACCTATTTGACAGACTCTGGTCTCTGAATTTGGTCCTTGATAAATTTTCGGGTTATAACTTGAAAGGCATCAACATCTTCATTGTAACAATCTCCCGCAATATAGTGCTTGAGTGTGCCCATTCACTACTTGTGTAGTATTATCTTTTAAAGAAGAAATTTTTATTGCTCGAGCAGTACACTTCTTCAATAATGAAGGGTCCTTCCCATGTTGATAGTAGCTTTCACTGCAAAAAATCTGAGACGAGACCTATACAATAGAACTTTCTCACCAACATGAAATTCTCTCTGAAGTATTCGCTTATCATGCCATCTTTTAACTTTTTCTTTAAAGAGCCTAGCATTTTAATAGGTTTCACTCCTCCATTCATCTAAGGAACTTAAATCAAATAATCTTTTCTCACTGAGCTTACAATCTCTATTGAGTTCTTTAGCCCGATGGCTTTGTGTTCTAATTCTAAAGGTAGGTGACAAGCTTTCCCATAAACCATTTTATAAGGAGACATCCCATAGGGTTTTGTAGGCAGTCCTATAAGCCCATAAAGCATCATTCAACTTTTAGCCATGTTTTCTAGATCTATTAACAGGTCTTTTGCAAGATGGATTTAATTTCTCTATTTGATAACTCTACTTGCCCACTAGTTTGGGGGTGATAAGCTGAAGCAATTCTATGATTAACATCACATTTAGCAAGGGTCTTTCTAAAACCGCCATGAATGAAGTGAGAACCCCCATCAGTCATGAGATACCTAGGCACTCCAAACCTAGGAAAAATAACATCCTTAAGCATTTTAGAGAAGTCTCCCGTCATCACTCTTCGTAGGAATGGCTTCTACCCACTTGGTAACATAATCAGCAGCAACAAGAATATGAGTATAGCCTTTCGAGGGAGGAAAAGGACCCATAAAGTCAAATCCCCAGCAATCAAAGGGTTCAATAACTAGGGAGTAGTTCATAGGCATTTCATTGCGTCTAGAAATATTACCAACACGTAACATTCATCACAAGATAAAACAAATTTTCTTGCATCTTTAAAAGGGTAGGCGATGAGAAACCTGATTGTAGCACCTTTTGCAATTCTATCTCTGCATGATACCCTCCATAAGCACTACCATGACATTTAATATCTCCTTTTGTTCATATTTTGGAACACATCTTAGCATAATACCATCCACTCCTTCTTTATATAAGTGTGGGTCATCCCAAAATAATGCCTCAAATCATAAAGAACTTCCTTCTTTAGCTGTAAAGTTGGAGGCAAATACTTGGAACAATAAAGTTAGCATAATCAGCGTACCAAGGGCTCCCTCGAGCTTACCCCTCACGCGCCAACTGTTCATTTGGGAAACTATCATTAATAGGCATAGGGTCAAAGAGATGTTTTCCAAAGCGAGATAAATTATCAACTACGAGGTTTTCAGCACCTTTCCTATCTACTATATGTAGATCAAACTCCTGTAAAAGCGGCACCCATCTAATAAGCCTAGGCTTGGCGTCCTTCTTAACCGTCATAAGGTATTTAATAGCAGCATGATCAGTATGAATGGTGACTTTTGAGTCCACAATATAGGGTCTAAACTTATCATAGCGAAGGCAACCCTAGAAATTCTTTTTCAGTGGTAGCATAATTCCTTTGAGCAGCGTCTAGAGTCTTACTAGCATAATGAATAACGTTTAACTTTTATCAATTTGTTGCCCAAGAATGACACCTCTGACAAAATCACTAGCATCACACGACATTATTTCAAAGGGTAAACTCAATCGGGTGGTTGAGCGATAGGATCGTAGTTAAAGCCTTCTTAAGAGTTTCAAAAGCTTCCTTACAATCATCATCAAAACAAAGGGTACATCTTTTTGAAGAAGATTAGTGAGGGGTTTTGATATCCTAGAAAAATCTTTAATAAACCTTCTATAGAAACCAACATGACCAAGGATACTACAAATACCTTTGATGTCTCTTGGACATGGCATTTTCTCAATTGCCTCAAACTTAGCTCTATCAACTTCTATTCCCCTTTCAGAAACCTAATGCCCAAGGACAATCCCTTCATAAAACATGAAGTGGCAATTCTCCCAATTAAGAACAAGATTAGTTTCTTCACACCTCTGCAAAACTTTATCAAGGTTGTGCAAACAATTATCAAAAGATGTTCCATAGACAGAAAAGTCATCCATGAACACTTCCACAATTTCCTCACAAAAGACATGAAAGATAGCAAACATGCATCTTTGAAAGGTAGCAGGAGAATTACATAAACCAAAAGGCATACGTCTATAAGCATAAGTTCCGTAAGGACAAGTAAAAGTAGTTTTTTCTTGATCTTGTTGTTTAACAGAAATTTGAGAGAAACCAGAATGACCATCAAGAAAACAAAAATTGGTCTTTTTAGACAACCTTTCCAACCTTTGATCAATACACGGAAGCGTGTAATGATCTTTCTTAGTAACTTTGTTGACTTTTTCTGAAATCAATGCATCCTATAGCCTACTACTATTCTTTGGGAATAAGCTCATCATTATCATTAGGAACATGGTAATTCCTCCTTTTTAGGAACACAATGGACAGGACTAACCCATTCACTACTCGTGATAGGGTAAATAATACCGGGATCATGGGTTTCAATACCTCATTTCTTACCACTTCCTTCATCTTAGGATTTAAACACCGTTGGTGCTTTACTCTTGGCTTTGCATCTAGTTCTATATTGATAGAATCTTGACATATAGTAGGTGAAATCCTTTTAAATCATCGGAGTATAGCCCATAGCTCCTCGGTGTTTCTTCAAAACCTCCAATAACCTTTCTTCTTCCTTCTGAAAGTTTAGAGCTAATAATAACAGGATATATCTTTTTATCATCAATATAAGCATATTTAAGATCATCATGGAGGTTTTAGATCGAAGACGGATCCTTTTAGGTGGCAGCGTACCCAAGTCTTCTATAGGTAAATTATGTAAGCGTTTTGGGTTGATAATCGTCCATTTTGCATCACTATTCTATGTCATACTTCTTGTTATTCATTGATATATTTAGTATTGAGAGGTGATACTTATGTTATTTTATCTGTTTTGCATGGTTGATGACTTTTGGAGCATGGACCTTCTGATCGAGATTCGATGGAAAAGGTGTTGTTTGGAGGCAAAATTCGTGAAGATCAGAAAATCCGGGAAAATACATGGAAAATTCTATTTTTCCAGCAGACGAAGGAAGCCAGAAGGGGGGCTGGAGATGGGCCAGCCTAGGTCACGCCACCAGGTGGTGTGGCCACCCTGGTCCACCCCTGGCACTCCCCTCTGGCGTATATTATCCTCCCGAAACCCTAAGACTCGTGGAGCGACCACATAAAGATTCCGCCGCCTCTGCGGGGCGGAAATCACCGAGAGAGAAAGATCTCTCCGGCAGACAAATTTCTGCCAGGGGAATTCCTTCCGGAAAGGGAGATTGTCGCCATCAACACCACCATCAAGCTGGACTTCATCAGGATCATCATCATCACCACCATCATCACCATCAGCACCCTCATCACCATATCCATATTGTTGTAACAATTGCGTTGAATCTTGCATAGTTCATAGGGGAAACTTTCCCGGTGTTGATTACTCTTTGTAGTTGATGCTATTGGGTGAACCATTGAATTATTGTTTATGTTCAGATTGTTATACATCATTATTCCATCTCTGATCATGATCCATATGATGTCTTGTGAGTAGTTCGTTTTGTTCTTTAGGACATGGGAGAAGTCATGTTGTTAGTAGTGGAGTTGTGTTGAGAAAGATTCAATAGTTTGATATTTAAGTTGTGGTGTACTTCTTCTAGTGGTGTCATGTGAACGTCGACTACATGACACTTCACCTATATGGGCCTAGGGGAATGCATTGTGTATTTGGCTACTAATGCGTAGGGGTTACGGATGTGAACCTGAACCCCCGTTAGGAAACCATTGCACAAGGGACGTAAGGGTCTTAGAGTTTAAAGCTGTGGTTAGGTTTCTACCTTAATTACTTTCTTTTACTTACGGATGTTTGCAAGGGGTATAATCACAAGTATGTATTAGTCCTAGGAAGGTCGGTACATTAGCACAGGTTCACCCACAGAACACTTAGCAAGCTAAAGAAGATTAATCAACTATATGAACCGAAAGCACTTGGCGGTCTCCCCATGTGTCCTCGAGCGTTTGGTCATCTTAAGTAATACAACCTTGTCCTTTGCTGTATAAAGTTGGGCCACTTGCTGCATTTATTCCTACCTTTTTTTGTTTCTCGTACTTTGTTTACTTGCTTTATAAAAACCCTAAAAATCCGTTTGCTAAATATTTGGAAGAATTCCTGATCCATACCACTACTTACGCTCCTCGTTGGGTTCGACACTCTTACTTATCAAAATACTGCGATACACCCCTATACTTGTGGGTCATCAAGACTATTTTTGGCACCGTTGCGGGGGTGAAGCGATATTGGAAGTGGGCGGTAAAAAACTTCTACTATGAGTATTGTTTACTTTTGTTAGTTGCTTTATTTTCGTTATGGATAATTAATTTGAGTTTCTTATTTGGTAATTCTACTACCACTCCTAAGGTAGTAGATAAGCCTGCGATGCTAAGAATGATGTTTTAAAATACCTACAAAATTATTGATCGTGTTATGGATAACTACTATGTTGGGGATGGAACTGTCCATCCGGTGATAATTGCTCTTTATACACGAATTATGCGGGTTGTTCAAGTGTGCAGGTATTACAGATCAAGTTAAGAAGAAGTTATTCTCATTGTCGCTGAAAGGAAGAGCTGAGGAATGGTATAAGCTGCTGAAGAATGGTCAAGCTCTTGAATGGGAGGAAATAGTGCCTCTCTTTTATTCAAAATTTTATCCTCCTAGTGAGATACATAAAGATCAATCAAATATACAACTTTTGGCCTCTTGATGGAGAGTACAGCTCAACCTTGGGGAGATTGAAGTTACTAATGCTCAAATGTCCCATTCATGAGCTCCCCAACAATATTATTATCAATAACTTTTATGCAAGGCTCCCTCTACATGACAAGTTTATTGGATGCTTCTTGTGCTGGATCATTCACTCGCATGGAAGAAGAAGCTAAATGGGATCTTGGACCGTATTCAAGATAATGCTGAAGCTTGGGAGAATGACAAAGGTAGAAAGTCAGGTATAAATTATGATTATGAATGCATTGAATCTTTTATGGGCCGATGACTTTCAAAATATTAAAAATGGTTATGGTCTGAACTCTCAAGCTATAGCTTCTTATTTTAAGGCTTTTGCTTCCTACATTGAAGTGCCTAAAAGAAGTGGAATAAGTATCATGAACCTTATAAAGATATTACTAAGAGTGTTCCTACAAGAAATACTGAAGTTTATCTTGCTAATCATGTCTTACTGAACCTTATATTGAGAAAATGCCTTTCCTAGTTAAGATAAAGGAACATTCTATGATAGCTAGTATGGTTGATGAAAGTACAAGTAAAGTTATTGAACCTGGTAAACAAAGGTTGATGAACCTATAATAGCAAATGTGAAAGACTTTGTTACTAAATATGAAGAAGAGGACACACTATCCTTTGTAAGGATACCTCTAATATTGTTTCACAAAGTAGTGTTATGAGAGCTAGTATTCCTGTGTTTTACTGTTAGAATAAGTGATCATTGTTACAATGGTCCTTGTGATAGTTATATTATTAAGTTTATGCATGATACTGAAAGTTATTATGAGAGATGGGAAAGTGTTCTTATGTATCTCAATAATATCAAGTTTCCTCGTTTTATGCTGAAAGTTTTGTGTTACCTTGTTTTCTTCTTATGCAAGTAGCCTCTGGTTTCAACAATTTGTTTGTTCAAAAATTCCTTTGCATAGGAAGTGGGTTAGACTTAAACATGTGTATTTTTCTTCTTAATGCTCCTTTCACTTCAATTCATATTCCTATGTGAGCATCTCCAAAATTATCATGCCCATCTTAATGGCTATAAAGAAAGAGCTTTTGGAGAGCCCAATTTGTTTTGCTCTCAGTTTGTTTTTTGTTTCTTTGAGTCTTGGAAGTTATTACTTGGTAATAACCTCTCCCTATCCTTTTGTTTGGTTTTGTGTCAAGATCAACCTCTACGAGAGAGAAATAATATTTGGGAAGTTGCTGTCCTGAAACAGATTTTCTGCTTCACCGTAAAAATTCGTGAGAGATCTCTGTATGTCGGATTGAGCTGTAATTTTTGTGCTTCTGCAGGTTGTTATTTAACTTTCGTTATTTTTGCACTTTTTGATTTGAGCAACATAAGATTTTCGAAAAAAATGATTTTTACCTGCTGGTCTGTTTTGACAGATTTAGCCACTCTTGCATTTGCTTCTTTAATCGATTTCCTTTTTGAATTCTTTTTGGGTTTTCGGAAGGAGTTACTACAGTAGCTTATGTTTGATAGTTTTCAGTTGAAGTTGGAGTCAAGGTTTTATCACTTCACTTATACTAATGTTGCTAATGAGAATGTGAAGTTTTGTGTGAAAGAAATTCCCGGGTAGTGGAGAAATGGTGTAATAAGGAAGAGAAGGGTTTTATGACTCAAGTAATAAGTGTATGAAGATGAAGATATCGATGATATTCAAGTGGTGACTCCGGAAGAATCTACTAGATACCAAATTCAGAGACCCGCAGAGTCCGTTTTCAAATAGGTAATAGTTCTGGTAAGAAAAGTTCATGAAAACACTATCCAACTATATTTTGCAGTTTTAGGTCAATAAGGAAAGCTCTGAGCGAAAGAGGGGCGGAAATGGAGCAGGATGGCTCACACCACCACAATGGCGTGGGCCCACCCTAGCCGCACCACCAGGTGGTGAGCCCACCCCGGACAACGACTCCGACTCGTTTTCTCCCAGTACCTTCCTTTTGTCATGAAACTTCATAATATATAATCCCCAGGATCTCCCGAGATTCGTATATCGTGTTTTCGTCATGTTTTCGTTTCGATCTGTTTCTGCCAGGACATACTCTTTATAGGTTTAGAAGCACAATGGTATGCGCAAGGATAAAGGGAAGGAGCCTACGGAGGAAGACCTCCAAGACCCGAAGGAGAAGGAGATCAAGAGTGAAGGTGAAAAGGAGGAAAAGCACACCAGCACTACCATTGCAAGCATTGGAGTGGTGGCGAACCCTGCCGAGTTAGAAGGATGATGACCCTCAAGTATGGGGGTGTATCACAGTATTTTTGAGGAAGTGCAACCCAATTTATTGATTCTACACAAGGAGCCAAAGAATATTTATAAGCCTTAACAACTGAGTTGTCAATTCAGCACACTGGAAACAATCTTGCTCACAGCGGTTTATCGATAACAACAGTTTTGTAGTAGGAATAGCAAAATGCTTGATAGTAAAAGCAAAAGGCGTAGTATCAAAAGCGATATGATGGGATTGATGCGGTGGGCATAGGGATGGATGAACAGGCGTTGCATGGACAAGACAATTCACATGTAATCGAACATAGGGCATCCAAGTACTAGACAATCCTAGGCATGTGTTCCATATATAGTCATACGTGCCATAATGAGAACTTGCACAACATCTTTTGTCCTGCCGGCCCGTTTGCGGCGGGGCCTCTAGGGTACTCTTGGCAATTAAGGTGCTCCTTTTAATAGAGCAGAACAAAGCATTAACATTCCGTGAACACATGTGATCCTCACATCAAAGCCTTTCCCTTAGGTTATCCGATTTACATCGCCAGGTCATAGGTTCGGACAATGGCGTGTGTATACAACTTGCAGATTAGACACAAAACAATACTATCATAATGAATCAATAACATGTTCAGATCTGAAATCATGGCACTCGGGCCCTAGTGACAAGCATTAAGCACAACAAGTTGCAACAAAGTCATAAACTACTAATAAAAGATACTAGGCACCATGCCCTAACAATTTGATGCCATTACATGAGCGATCTCATCAATCCCTACCATCCCCATAGCCTACATGTTGGGTCATGACATAGAAAACAAAAAATTTCCTCGATGAGAACTATATGCCAAGATCTACCTACTGAATCACGAGCAGCGGGTGGACATACATCCATGGAGAACTTACCCTCGAAGACAACGAGCTTTGTTAGCAGTAGGAACTGCGTGGTTGATGTAGTCGTACACTTGCGATCTCAAGATCGTGAGGAAGTCTGTAACTTCAGCCGCATCCGCTTTTCGCCGCAGACGTTCAAGCCACGGACAACCTCCACCTCCTCGCTCCAGCGATCCAGTGAAGCGACATCTCCTTCGGCGAAATGCCACGGAACATGTATCTCGCTAATCCGAGACCATGGGGAATAACTCTAGAGGAGAGAGATCCTTCACAAGGAGGTGTGAGGATGAAGGAGGAATGGGTGGCCTTTTATAGGAGGGGTGCCCCTCTCTCCATGGCGGCGCATGGGGGTGACCCTCACCTCCCCATTCATGTGGTGGTAACCCCTCCACATTAAAATGCCTCTTCACATTCCTTTTAAAGTTTCCACTTTAAATGCATTAAGTTTCACCAAATTTAATGCTCTCTCATTTAATAAAACTCTTTCATTAAATTTATTCAGAATTTTGTTAATTACTTTAATTAACAAACATTCACATATATTACTGCAATATTTAAATATCACATGCAGAACCACTTTACGGAATTTCACCGAAACAATTTCTGGTTTCTATTGAAACAATTCCTTTTCAATTCTTTAAATGCGAAACATATGTGCTCCAAAATGGTGTCCGGTAACTCTTAAGTGTGCCACCCTACGGTTCGCGAATAATGCAGACATGATCGAGACCCTTCTCCGATCAATAATCAGCACGGGACACGGAGATCGTCTTGACTCCTACACATTCAGCGATGACTCCTGTGATCGTGAGAACCTTTGCGCTTGTAACTAAATCCCTTTGTCTCGATATATTACATGTCGAGATTCGATCATCGGTATCTCCATACCTAGTTTGATCTCGTTCTGACATGCACTCTTTTCTTGTTCCCATGATATAACATTCTAGTGATCACATCACTTGCTTACAAGCTATCCTAATGTGATATCACCGAGAGGGCCAGTATATCTATCCATCATACGGATTGATAAATTCCTCTTGATCCATGAGCCTCAACATAACACCTTGTAGCTTGAACCCATCTTTATAGTCACCTGTTACGGTGTGGCGTTTGATGTTATCAAGATACTCTTGGGTGTTAGCAATTAACATGATCTCATGGTCTAAGGATAAAGATTACTTTATGATGTTATAGAAATATAATCACAATGACTTGATCGTAATGCTATACTTGAATGTTCATCACATCATTTCACAAATGTTGTGACCTTGTTATTAACAACATCCAATGTCCATGATCAAGAAACCTTGATCATCTTGTTAATCAACAAGCTAGTCTATAAGAGAGCATGACTAGGAACCCTTTTGTTTATTAAACACACATGTATTGATGTTTCCTATCAATACAATTATAGCATACAAAATAAACATCTATCATATACAAGGAATACATAATGACAACTTTATTATTGCCTCTCGGGGCATATTTCCTTGATCTCCCACTTGCACTAGAGACAATAATCTAGTTTATATAGTGATAAATATAACACCCATGGAGTTACGGTGTTGATCATGTTTTGCCCTAGGAGTACTTTAGTCAGCGGATCTACTACATTCGGGTTAGGTGTGTACTTTACAAATCTTTATATCTCCATCCTTGACATGCTTTCATGGATGGAGTGAAACGGCGCTTAATATGCTTGGAATTCTTGTGAGACCTTGGTTCCTTGGCGTTGGCTATGGATCCATTGTTGTCACAATAGATCACCATCGGGTCCAACACACTGGGAACCACACCCAGTTCCGTTATGAACTCCTTCATCAAAACCGCTTCCTGCGCTGCTTCTGAAGCAGCAACATATTCCGCCTCCGTTGTTGATCCAGCCACCACAGGTTGTTTGGAGCTCCTCCAAATAATTGATGCTCCATTCAACTGAAATACGTATCTGGATTGAGACTTAGAGTCATACGGATCAGTGTCAAAGCTAGCATCGACATAACACTTAGCGACTAGATCTTCTTCACCTCCGTATATAAGAAACATATCCTTAGTTCTTCTCAAGTACTTAAGGATATTCTTGACCGCTATCCAGTGTTCCAAACCTAGATCAGATTGGTACCTACTAGTCAAACTAATAGCATGTGCCACATCCGGTCTTGTACATAACATGGCATACATTATAGAGCCTATGGCTGAGGCATAGGGGATCTTAACCATTATCTCTCTTTCTTCCGCCGTAGCCAAACTTTGAGTCTTACTCAATGTCTTGCCTTGCAACATAGGTAAGAACCCCTTCTTACTTCCTTCCATATTAAACTTCTTTAATATCTTATCAAGGTATGTACTCTGCGATAGCCCAATTAGGCTTCTTGATCTATCTCTATAGATTTTAATGCCTAATATATATGAAGCTTCACCAAGGTCCTTCATCGAAAATTTGCTGTTTAGATAACTTTTAACACTGTTTAAAAGATCTAAATCATTTCCAATCAATAATATGTCATCCACATATAATATCAAAATGCCACATTGCTCACTCACTTTCTTGTAAATACAAGCCTCTCCATAAGTTTGGACAAATCCAAACTCTTTGATCACCTCATCAAAGCAGAGATTCCAACTCCGGGATGCTTGCTTCAGTCCATAGATGGTGTTTGAACACCTTATCAACATCCTTAGGATCGACAAAACTCTTAGGTTGTATCATATACAACTCTTCTTCAATATTACCATTGAGGAATGCAGTTTTGACATCCATCTGCCATATTTCATAATCGAAATATGCAGCAATTGCTAACATAATCCTAACCGACTTAAGCATCGCTATGGGAGAATGTCTCAGCATAGTCGACTCCTTGAATTTGCCGAAACCCTTTGCGACAAGTCGAGCCTTATAGATGGTCACATTACCATTAGCATCAGTTTTCTTTTGAAAATCCATTTATTCTCAACGGCCTTTCGGTGCATTGAGGTAAGTCCACCAAGGTCCAAACCTGGTTTTTCGTACATGGATTTCATCTCGGTTTCATGGCTTCTAGCCATTTGTTGGAATCGGGGCTCATCGCCGCTTCTTCATTCATGAGGTCATCTATTTCATCAATCATGAAATTCATAGCAGGATTGCCGTGCAGTTCAAGAGCTGCCGTGTCTGGTTGACTGCGAGGTTCGGTGGTGTCCTCTTCGGAGTTTCATGATCAATATCATTAGCTCTCTCTTCATTAGGTGAAATCGACTCGAAACAACCACGGAGCTATGCTACTCGCCATTTCATGAAGAGAAGGTTCAATAACCTCTTGAGTTCTACCTTGACTACTCACACCTTTCGAGAAACTCCTTCTCATGAAAGGATCCATTCTTGGCAACAAAGACCTTGCCCTCGGATCTGTGATAGAAGGTATACCCAATCGTTTCCTTAGGGTATCCTATGAAGACGCATTTTTCCGCTTTGGGTTCGAGTTTATCCGGTTGAAGTTTCTTCACATAAACATCGCATCCCCAAACTTTAAGAAATAGCGACTTAGGTTTGTTTCCAAACCATAATTCATCTGGTGTCTTTTCAGCAGTTTAGATGGTGCCCTATTTAAAGTGAATGCAGCGGTTTCGATTGCATAACCCCAAAATAGCGTTGGCAAGTCGATCGGAGACATCATAGATCGAACCATATCCAATAAAGTACGATTACGATGTTCTGACACACCATTAAGTTGTGGTGTTCCGGCAGGCGTGAGTTGTGAAACTATTCCACAGTCTTTCATATGTGTGCTAAAATCGTAACTAAGATACTCTCCTCCACGGTTGGACCGTAGAAATTTGATCTTTCTGTTATGATGATTTTCCACTTCATTCTGAAATTCTTTGAACTTTTCAAAGTTTCAGACTTGTGTTTCATCAAATAGATATACCCATATCTACTCAAATCATCGTAAGTAACAAAATAACGATATCCACCTCGTGAAACACACTCATTGGTCCACACATCAGTATGTATGATTTCCAATAGATACATCGCCGTTCCATTGAACCGGAAAGCGGCGTTCTAGTCATCTTGCCTATAAGGCATGGCTCACATGTATCAAATGATTCAAAATCAAGTGATTCCAAAGTCCATCGAGAATGGAGTTTCTTCATCGTTTAACGCCAATATGACCTAGCGGAAGTGCCACATATATGTAGATATATCATTATCAAGTTTAATTCTTTTAGCATCAACATTATGAATATCGTAATACTACTATCGAGATCCAGCGAAATAAACCATTCAACATAGGTGCATGACCATAAAAGATATTATTCATATAAATCGAACAACCATTGTTTTAGACTTAAATGAATAACCACTTTGCATCAACACGATCTGGATACAATGTTCATGCTCGGTCACGAGCACCAAATAACAATTATTTAGGTTTATAACTAATCCCGATGGCTTATGGAAGGCGGCGTTCGGCGTCGATCACATCAACTCTTGATCCATTGCCGACCGCGTCGTGACCTCATCCCTTGCTAGTTGTAACATTCGCAGCCTGAACTGAGTTACATATATTAGCAACCGATCCGTATCAAATACCTAGGTACTCTGCAGTACTAGTGAAGTACACATCAATAACATGTATATCACATATACCTTTGTTTGCCTTGCGGACTTCTTGTCCGCCAAATATAGAGGCGATTCTTCCAATGGCGATCCTTGGAATAGTAGCACTTTTCGGTGTCGGACTTAGGGCCAGCTCGGGGTTTCTTTTGGTAGCAATAGACTTGCCACCCTTCTTTCCCTTGTGCTTGCCTTTCTTGTCCTTGAAAGCCGGTGGTCCTATTGATCATCAACACTTGATGTTCTTTCCCAATCTCCACTTCTGCGGTCTTAAGCATTGTGAGAAGCTCGGAAGAGACTTCTTCATGCCTGCATATTATAGTTCATCACGAAGCTCTTGTAGCTAGGTGGCGGAGATTGGAGAACATGATGTATGCCTAAGTCAATGGGAATCGTTATTCCCAAGGACACAAGCTTATCGGCGTGCCAGACATTTTGATGCGTGCTCACTAGCAGACTGTTTTCCTCCATCATGCAGCTAAAGAACTTTTACGTAGCATTATAACTCTCTCTGGCAGCATGGGTATCGAAAATCATTTTCAATTCTCCCATGGTATCAAAGGCATTGCCATTTTCAAGCAGCTTTTGAAGTTACGGCTCTAACCCATTCGGTATGCGCAATGAACTAAGTTGTGGTCCTCTGACGAGTTATATAGGCGTTCTTTTCCTCGTCGGGGCATCGGGGATCTGGTGGGGGCCTAGCGGCGCATCTAGCACATATTGCTTTTGTGCGTGAGGAGAATCCTCAAATTCATAGCCTAGTTTGTGAAGTTGCTATCATTACATGACAAGTTTCTCTTTCTCCATGAACACATTGAAATTAAAAGCAGGTGGTGCCATCTACAACAGAATTTGTAAAGTATATTTAGACTTAGTTTATGATACATTGAGTTCAACTAATCCAAATTACTAATGAACTCCCACTCAAAAACGACATTCCTCGTGTCCTTTTGGTGATTACATGAACCAAATCCACTACAACAAGTCCGATCATCACGTGAGTCGGTGTAGCTTCAAGCGAGCATCTATATGGGTATCATATCAACTATATGACTCATGCTTAACCTTTCGATCCGTGTTAGAGGCCATATGCATACATGCTAGGCTCGTCAAGTAAGAACCTTAGTATTTGTGTATGTAAAACTGTCTTACACCCGTTGTATGAAAGCGTAGAGTTGAGAACACCCGGTCATCACATGATGCATCAAAACACGATCCACAAAACGGTGCATACTTAAGGAAGAACACATTTTATCTTGATATATAAATGAGGATCATCTTATAATGCTACCAAACGCGCCAAACTAGCAATATAAGATGCTAACATCTAATGTGTGAAGTGAGGTGATATGGTCCATGCATTTGATCTCTATCATTTGCATCGTGGTATGATCTCTATCATTCCTTTGTGTGTAAGGCCAAGGTCTATGGAACTTACAGTTAAGTGATTTGTAAGAGTATCTATCATACATCTACTTACAACAATACCATATCAAAACACTAGCCCAACAACGATCTAAACTAGACGCCTCTAATTTATCAATTGCAAGTTTTACGTGGCTTAGGGCTTTAGGAGATAGAACACATCTAACCTACGAACATGAACCTAGCGAGGATAACCAAGTTATTAGCAACTCGTTGTAAATCAGATATTGACTATAGTAGGAGAGGCGGACACCCATGACCACTTATGCAAAACAAGTTGCATGTCGGTCGTGGAACGGTCTCATGTACAATGACATGTAAGGTTGGTCGAGCAGCTTCATCCCACTATGTCACCAATATCAAAGTACATAGAAGATGCAATAACATGATCATCATCGCCCACATATAAAAATATGTGTACTACCGTGCAAAGCACCTCGCATAGATCAGGCTCGATACCCTTTGTTGGGTCATGACATAGAAAACAAAAATTCTCTCGATGAGATGTATACGCCAAGATCTATCTACTAGATACGAACAGCGGGTGGACATACATCCATGGAAAACTTACCCTCGAAGACAACAAGCTTTGTTAGCGGTAGGAACTTCGTGGTTGATGTAGTCGTACACTTGCCGATCTCAAGATCGTGAGGAACTCGGCGCCGCAACTCAGCGGCGCATCCACTTTTCCTGCGTTCAAGCCACCGGACAACCTCCACCTCCTGCGCTCCAGCGATCCAGTGAGCAACAACTCCTTCCATACGAAATGCTACAGGAACATGTATCTACGCTAATCCGAGACCATGGGGAATAACTCTAGAGGAGAGAGATCCTTCACAAGGAGGTGTGAGGATGAAGGAGGAATGGGTGGACTTTTATAGGAGGAGGGGTGCCCCTCTCTACATGGCGGCGCATGGGGGTGACCCTCACCTCCCCATTCATGTGGTGGTAACCCTCCACATTAAAATGCCTCTTCACATTCTCTTTTAAAGTCTCCACTTTAAATGCATTAAGTTTCTCAAATTTAATGCTCTCTCATTTAATAAAACTCTTTTATTAAATTTATTCAGAATTTTATTAATTACTTTAATTAACAAACATTCACATATATTGCAATATTTCAATATCACATGCAGAACCACTTTACGCAATTTCACCGAAACAATTTCGGTTTCTATTGAAACAATTCCTGTGCTTTGCAATTCTTTAAATGCAGAAACATATGTGCTCCAAAATGGTGTCGGTAACTCTTAAGTGTGCCACCCTACGGTTCACGAATAATGCGAGACATGATGAGACCCTTCTCCGATCAATAATCAGCAGCGGGACACAGAGATCCCTAAACTCCTACACATTCAACGATGACTCCTGTGATCATGAGAACCTTTAAGCTTGTAACTAAATCCCTTTGTCTCTCGATATATTACATGTCGAGATTAGATCATCAGTATCTCCATACCTAGTTTGATCTAGTTTCCGACATGCACTCTTTTCTCGTTCCGTGATATAACATTCTAGTGATCACATCACTTGCTTGCAAGCTATCCTAATGTGATATCACCGAGAGGGAGTATATCTATCAGTCATCTGGATTGACAAATTCCTCTTGATCCGCAGGCCTCAACATAACACCTTCTGTACTTGAACCCATCTTTATAGTCACCACTGAACGGTGTGGCGTTTGATGATATCAAGATACTCTTTTTTGTGTTAGGCAATTAACGCTGATCTCAGGATAAAGGATAAAGATTGCCATTATGATGTTATAGCAATATAAACACAATGACTTGATCGTAATGCTATACTTGGATGAATGTTCATCACATCATTTCACAAATGTTGTGACCTTGTTATTAACAACATCCAATGTCCATGATCAGGAAACCTTGATCATCTTGTTAATCAACAAGCTAGTCTATAAGAGAGGCATGACTAGGAACCCTTTTTGTTTATTAAAGACACATGTATTGATGTTTCCTATCAATACAATTATAGCATATGAAAATAAACATCTAGCATATACAAGGAATACATAATAACAACTTTATTATTGCCTCTCGGGGCATATTTCCTTCACTACTGAGGGATTACTCACTAATAGATGGAAACATGGATGGTCGATGAAGATGATGGTGGAGATCGATGGAGATGGCTCCGGGGGCACTTCCCCGTCCTAGCAGGGTGCCGGAACAGAGACTTTCTGTCCCCCGAATCTCCCCTTCGGTGGCGGCGATAGAACTTTCGTGGAAGCGAACCCCCAAAGTTTTTAGGTCGGAAGGCTTCTTATAGGCGAAGAGGGAGACCGAGGGGTGCACAGGGCCATCACACCACATACTGGCGGCAGCCGAGCCCGATTCGCGCCTAGGGGTGTGGCCAGCCCCTCCTCCGTCTCGTGATACGGCTCACAGGTCTTACGGAAAAATAGGCACTTTGGCTTTTGTCACGTCCTATTCAAGAATATTTATTTTACGACTTTCTTTGGAACCAAAAACAGCGAGAAAAGCAGTAGTGGTTGGCACTATGGCTCTTGTTAATAGGTTAGTCTAAGAAATCATGAAAACTACTCCAAAGTGTGGACAAAACACAAGAAAGTGGATAAAACCAAGCATGGAGCATAAAAATTATAGATACATTTGCAATGTATCAAAGAATTACTGAGATGTAGGCTGAGAAAGCTCCTGTCCTTTGCTTGGCTCCACGGTCACTTCCTCCATGCACCAGAATCCTTTCCATACCCTTATCGATGAGCATCAATACGAGAATATGCCCAAGGAAATTACCCTCAAATGGGATTTGCCTCGTTCTAGCCATGGGAAAAAGACTTCAAGGAGGTAGAGTGGGGAAAGAATGCATAGAGCTAGGATTCTCAACCCGACATGATCTTGAGCCGCATTGAGCAAAACTTCATGACTTATTAAGTAATCTCACCTTGAGGTTGAGGACTTGGGAAACTGATTAAGAGCTTATCAAGAGGATACCACCACCTTTGAAGGGTAATTAAGTCATCGGGTTTGGCATCCCCTTGGTTTGTTCCAAGCTTGGGGGAGTGCCGTGGTATCACATCACTATCTTCTATCTTTTTACCTTTTTAGTAGAGTCATATCATGAATAGATAAGTTATTATGTAGGATGGTTTGCATTATGGAAGTGTCCCTCTCTGCGTTAGATATGTATCCCTTGGTGTGAGTTGCCGTTATGGAATATTAATGAGAAGTTCTACAATTCACTCTTGTTCATATCTTATATTAGTTTTCAATTCATGGTTATATGATTGATCTTGTCATTAGTATTGGTATCACTTTGGGATCATTGAATTAATTTAGTTGGTTTTGGCAAACCTGGCTCGGTCAGTAGCAACACTATTTTTGAGAGTTGAAAGAAAAGATAAAATTACTCTAAAGAAAAATTATTTCATCGTCTATCTTTCTTGATTTGCTCATAAGTCTAGTATTCTCTAGTTAATATCTTTTGTGCTTCCAAGGAAGATTGCATGTTTGTATTTTATCACTTGTATGTTTGTTTGTTTCCTTCAACTCTTGTACTTGCTACCCTTGCTAGCCAAAACCTGTCTTGAGAGAATTCTTCTCGTGCATCCTCCTTTAAACCAAAACCCGCCATTTGTGTCCACCATACCTACCTATTAGCATTATTGCTATTCCAAGTAAATTCTTGTTTTATCTACCTCCCAAATTAAACTTGTTATGTGAAAATTAGTGATTAAAGCTCTCACGAACTTGATGGCACACTTTACTTTCTTGCACTTCATAAACCTGAACCATTGTGCTCACCTATGTTGCGTATATGCTTGCGCTTTGTAAGTTGTGAATTAGCAGAACCAAGTTGTCATAGAGGCGCTTTCAACATTACTTTGGTACTTTGTACCAAGTTGATATCATGTTCTTTTGTACATGGATGTCATCGATTGTGAAATGAAAGGGAGCTTAGCAAGTCCATGGAGTTATGCATGTGTGTTAGAGAAACACAGGCGTATTGGTCTAATCCATCTTGACATGGTGGAAACCTGTAATAACCATAATGAGCATCTATGAGCATTCTTCTTATAAAAGAGATAGAGATTGAGAAAGAGAAAAGAAAAAAGATTATGAAAAGAGGAAAGAGAAAAAAGCACCATATTCCCATGGTAAATAAGAAGATTGCTGAGATGTTTGTTGTCTGCTTGCCTTGTCATTTTAATATGGGGATTCGTCCCTATCATCGGGCAAGGTGTACCCCGTTGGCGGTTCTCTATGATACACATTTGCTTATGATGACAAGAACTTACCAGTGACTAAACTTGAGTAGCATGAGGAGCGGCCCTCGTATTCAAGGGACATGAGATTCTCAATTTACAACTTGTCAGCATATCCTCATATTTGATCACTTTAACCTTAATCACCTAAAGATGCCTATGATAGGGGCAATAAGAGCTGAAATCTAGTAAGTATAATAATTTTTGGGAGCTTTTTATGAGACATGCAATCCCTGCTTCCCTCTGCGAAGGGCCTTTCTTTTACTTTTTAGTTGAGTCGATAAACCTACTCCTTCTATCTCGTAAGTATTTTGAGTTGTTGTGTTTCATTCATTCATATGATGATTTATTCAATCATGTTTCTTATGTTCCTTGTTTTGCACATTGCTCTTATCTTGATGTTTACTACTTTGAAATCTATCATTGAAACCAGTTATTTGTGAACTCCAGCAAATTATCAACTATTCTTCAACCAAGAGCTAAGTTTGCCATTGCCAATTATGATTTACTTTATGTATCTTTATTATGTTTCCTTTACTCATTGCAAGTTGAGTTATATAATAGTGAGTTGTCTTCTATTATGATCTATGTATTGATGAATGTGATGCTTCTTGTCCGTATTCTTTTATCGACTCTTCACTCCATAAACCTAAGGCCATGTTTATTGAGCTCGGTTTAAGCAGGGACAAGCGAAGTCTAACTTTGGGGAGTTGACCGTCCATTTTGCATCACTATTCTATGTCATAATTCCTTATTCATTGATATATTTAAGTATTGAGAGGTGATACTTATGTTATTTCATCTGTTTTGCATGGTTGATGACTTTTGGAGCATGGACGCTGCGATCGAGGATTACGATGGAAAGGTGCTATTTGGAGGCAAAATTCGCGAAGATCAGAAAATACGGGAAAATACATGGAAAATCCTATTTTTCCAGAAGATGAAGGAAGCCAGAAGGAGGGCTGGAGATGGGCCACAGGGGGCCCACACCACCCCCTGGCACGGGCCAGCTAGGCCGTGCCACCAGGTGGTGTGGCCACCCTGGTCCACCCCTGGCACTCCCCTCTGGCGTATATATTCCGCCCGAAACCCTAAGACTCGGGGAGAAACCACAAAAAGATTCTACCGCCTCTGTGTGGCGGAAAACACCGAGAGAGAAATATCTCTCCGTGATCAGTTATCTTGGAATTCCTTCCGGAGGGAGATAAATCGCCATCAACACCATCATCAAGCTGGACTTCATCGGGATCATCATCATCACCACCATCATCACCATCACCACCCTCATCACCATATCCATATTGCTGTAACAATTGCGTTGAATCTTGCATAGTTCATAGGGGAAACTTTCCCGGTGTTGATTACTCTTTGTAGTTAATGCTATTGAGTGAACCATTGAATTATTGTTTATGTTCAGATCGTTATACATCATTATTCCATCTCTGATCATGATCCATATGATGTCTTGTGAGTAGTTCGTTTTGTTCTTGAGGACATGGGAGAAGTCATGTTGTTAGTAGTGGAGTTGTGTTGAGAAAGATTCAATAGTTTGATATTTAAGTTGTGGTGTACTTCTTCTAGTGGTGTCATATGAATGTCGACTACATGACACTTCACCTATATGGGCCTAGGGGAATGCACTATGTATTTGGCTACTAATCATAGGGGTTGCGGAGTGGCCGAACATGAACCCCCGTTAGGAAACCATTGCACAAGGGACGTAAGGGTCTTAGAGATTAAAGTTGTGGTTAGGTTTCTACCTTAATTACTTTCTTGTACTTATGGATGTTTGCAAGGGGTATAATCCACAAGTATGTGTTAGTCCTAGGAAGGTTACATTAGCACATGTTCACCCACACAACATAGCAAGCTAAAGAAGATTAATCAACTATATGAAGCAAAAAGCTTGGCGGTCTTCCCATGTGTCCTCGAGAATGTTTGGTCATCTTAAGTAATACAAGCTTGTCCTTTGCTGCATAAAGTATTGGGCCACTTGCGCATCTATTCCTACTACCTTTTGTTTACTGCGTACTTTGTTTACTTGCTTTATCAAAAACCCTAAAAATCCGTTTGCTAAGTATTTGCGAGAATTCTGATCCATACCACTAGCGGCACCTTACGCTCCTCGTTGGGTTACGATACATTGCAAATGTATCTATAATGTTGATGTTCCATGCTTGGTTTTATTCACTTTCTTGTGTTTTGTTCCAACTTTGGAGTATTTTTCATATGATTTCTTAGACTAACCTATTAACAAAACCACGAGTGCCGGTACTGTTTCTGCTGTTTTGGTTCCGGGAAAGTCGGAAAATGAATATTCTCGAGTGGAGCGGGACAAAAGCCAAAGTGCCTATTTTTCGAAAGGATCAAGTGCGAATCTGAGGCGGAGAGGGGCGGGCCAGCCACCACCACTGGCCGGCGAGGCTGGCCCGCGCCCGAGGTGGTGTGGTGGCTCTGGCACCAGCAACCTCTCCTTAGCCTATATATTGCCCTGGGGAAAACCCTAAGGCAGATCAAAATCCACGAAAGAGTGCAGCCTTTGTCATCTCCATCCCTAGATCGGGAGGGATCTGAAGCTCTTCCGGCACCTGGGAGAGAATTCACCACAGAGGCCTTCTTCATCACCATGCAAGCCTGCGGTGTGATGCATGAGTAGTTCATCTTTGGACTACGGATCCATGTAGTAGCTAGATGGCTGGTTTCTCCTCCTTTGTGCTCTCATGTTTAGATCTTGTGAGCTCCGTTCATGATCAAGATCATCTATTTGTAATTCATACATGTTGTGTTTGTGGGGATCTGATGGATATTGAGATGCTATTTCAGATTGATTATTGATTCTATCATGTCTTTGTTATTTGAGATCTTGCATGCTGTCCGTTGTTAGTAGCTATCTTGGCCAAGTAGATGCTAGCAACTCCAAGAGTTAGTATTTATGCTCGATAGTGGGTTCATGCCTCTGGTAATCTGGGTTAGTGATAGAAATCTCTAAGGTACTAGATGTGTTGTTGCTACTAGGGAGAAAACAACAATCCTTTGTTCATAGAATAATCATATTGTTTACTTTACGCAGTTCATAAAGCAATAATCATTGCTTGCAACTTATCTTGGAGGGTTGGGATGATAACTTTGAAGGTGGATTATTAGTCATAGATGCGGTTGGATGGCGATCATGTATTATGTTGTAATGCCCAATCAAGTCTCAAAGGTCAAGATGATTAGTATATGCATGTATTGCTTTCTCGGTATTTGTCAATTGCCCGCTGTAATTTGTCTACCCATCATGTTATCTATCTTAAGGAGCCACCTCTAGTGAACTATGGATCCGGTCCTTGTCTTTTACATACAATCTACAATCTTTTGCTTTGTGTTTACTTTACGCAAACTTTTACTTCTTTCCATTGATCGTTTAATCCTTTGTTTTCCATAAAACACGGTGAGATTGACAACCTCATCACAAGTTGGGGACAAAGTTCTATGGTTGTGTTGTGCGGTCTCCACGTTGCTACTAGCACTAGTAGTGCATACATAAAGCTTCAGCTAGTAACACCTTTGGGGTGTTTCCTTGCTCCTCTTGGTTCGATTAAACCTTGGTTTCATAACTAAGAAACTTGCTATTGTGCTCATCATACCTTCCTCTTGGGGTTCCCAGCAGGCTCTACATCAACCACGAGCTATCAACACTTTTGCAGGTAGTGCATTGAGCCATCAAGCAATTTTCTGGCCGTTGCCAGTCAAGGACATCTTCACAAGAGCCCTCATGACCAATCTCTTTACTTTGTTGTTTTTATTTTTCTTAGTTTCTTTTTTGCTTTGTTTGCTTGTTTTGTTCTTTAAAAACACAAAAAAATTAGTTCTACTTGTTTGCTTTCTTATTTGAAAACCCAAAAAAATTTAAGTTTCATTTAGTTGTCACCCCTTCCTTAGCTCACCATGTTGATCCCTACTTTCACCTTGAAAGACCTTTCAATTGGTAGTGTTTCTATAATTGGTAAAGATAATATTGAAGAATTCTTTAATCATTTTATCAAACATGTGTAGGGGTTAATCGAATGAAAACAATAAAATTTTACTCTACGCACCTGAAACACTGAAGCTACAAGGACCTATCTATTAGTAATAAAATGTGGGAGGGCTTTTAGAACTTACCCTCGAAGACAGCGTTGTCAGCGCTCGAGGAGGCGTGGTTGATGTAAACGAGCGAAGCCGACCTCAAGGTCGTGATGAAGTCCTTGCGCTCCTACGGCTCCAGACTTGAGTGCCTCAAGTGTGACACCTCATGGGAGTTACACACGTCCGGTGCTGAGCAGTGACTCGCTTCCCGATCCAGCAGCGATTGCGGAAGTAGAGCTCCGGATCGAATCCCGCAGTGGCGCTCCACAGTGAAGATGTCTCTCGCTTGTGATCCAGACTTGGGACCACGGTCACAAGAGAGAGAGGGGGGAGAGAAAATATCAATTAGAGGTCCTCCCAAAAGTGGGGAGACCTTTATTGATTATTGGGTGTGTATTTTCTAGGCCAAATACCCCACCTTATATAGGGAGAGGGGAGGTACTACCTCCCCTCAAGTCCCGGGGTGGGACTAAAGGAGAGGAGGGGGAGGGGAGGCCGCCGGCCAGTCCTAGTGGGCCCTTGAGGCAAGGCAAGCCGGCCACCCCCCTTTGGTCCTTCTCCCTCTCTCCTTTCCCTCATGGGCCTTCTCCCTCCGGAAATTGGCCCATTAAGCCTTTTGATCTTTTAATTTATTTTCTCTTTATTAAATAATTATGAATAAATGATTAAATCAATATTTAACATTCATTCACACATTATCTAATCTTCGTGGCCATGGAACACCTTCCACCTCCACTCCGGACATCCTCCGGACTTACCGAAACCCTTAGGTTTTCTCCTTCTTTTCTTGGTGATTCTACGATCCCATAAACACTCTCTAATCATCATCAAGCCCTTAAGCGTGATACCCTACGGTTGAGAACAGTCGGACATGGTGAACACTCCCGCACCAATGATCAACGAGAGGACACGGATGGCCATGTGACCCCTGTGCGTTCCACGAAGATCTTTCGTCGTTTGAACCGGGATAGTCACGTCTTATTCCCTTTGTCATTCGATACTTGCATTGCCCGAGACCTGATCAATGACATATTCATGTCGGGTTCAGTCTCGTTCTTGAACTAATGCTATTTGACTCGTTCAGACAAGTGATATCCCGTGATCTAATCACAGCTGCGCAGCTATTGGATATAACCTCTCAGTGGGCCCTTGGTATCTTCCGTCACATGGACGGACAAATCCCGCTCTTGACATATATTGCCTCTCGGTTTCCTCCGAATACCTGAACACACCTTTATAACCACCGTTTTACGGATGGCGTTTGATGCTATCCAAGCATTCTCGGGAGACAATGATTGATCTGACCTCACCGGTCTAGTAATAGTCTATGAGGATCCATTTCTAATCATCATAACTTGAACTTCGTGACATGATCGAATCACGATGTTTAGGTTGGGTATTGGTTCATCATCTCATTCTCTGAATGAGATGACCTCATTTCCAACTGGCATAAATGCCACATGATCAGGAAACTTGATCATCTGTTGACCAATGAACCGGTGACTAGAGTTTCCTTTGGGAACCCCTGGTTTGTTTATATATCACACGTTTATTGATGTTTCCACTCAACACAGTTATAGCATGATACCAAACTTAATCATAAACTATACGAAATATGATAATAGTCCTTACTACTATTTGTCTCTAGGGCATATTTCCAACAACATGAAGATACTGAGGATAGATCCCTTGTAGAACTTGCTCCAAATTTTGAGATTGCTGCAGCTTCTTTAATTCACATGTTATAAGCTAGGTTTGTTAACATAACATAATGCAAGTAATGTTTCTTAAGCTTAAAGAAATTGAAGACCACTGAAAGAGGGATTTTATTCTAGAAACTTTGTTTAAGGAGTTCTATGATGTTACCAAAGAAGCTAGAAATGTTTTGAGCGTTTCAATATGCTGAGCTCATGTGTAGATGTGGTTGGTATACGAGAAAAGATGAACAAAACCGAACCTAATGGGGAGGAACCTAAGATACCAATACCCTTCAAACTAGTAGCAATACATGATGCCATAGAAAAGAATCTTGATTGGATTGTTCCTGCAAACACTTTTGATGAGAATAGTGAACCTAAGAGCATTGAGAAAGTATCCTCTATAACTTACTTGGATGATATACCTTGCCTTGTTGAAAATATTTCTGGTATTGATCTTAATGCTTCTTCATTTGAGAACACTTGATTCTTTCTTTGCTTATGCCTAACTTAAAAGCGTTAAAGAAAAGTACTTGTTGGGAGATAACCCAAGAGTTTTAGATGAGTCTTGGAAGTTATTACCTCTGTAATAACCTCTCCTTATCCTTTTTATTTGCTTCTTGTGCCAAGAGTAACCTCTAATGAGAGTGAAGTAATGATTGGGAAAGTTGCTGTCCGAAACAGATTTTGTGCTTCAAGTAAAAATTCTGAGAGAGCTATGTATATCGGATTGAGCTGTAATGTTTTGTGCTTGACCGGGTTGTTATCTAACTTTTGTTAGTTCAACACTTTTTGATTTGAACAACGAAGGTCTTCAATTTTTGTCTTTACCTGCTGGTCTGTTTGACAAATTTCTGCCATTTTTCTGCATTTGCTTCTTGTTAGTTCCTCCTTGAGTTCCTTTGGGGAATTGAGCTTTTTGAGGAAGTGCTACAGTAGCTAGTGTTCTAATGGAAGTTTATTTGGTGTTAGAACT
This sequence comes from Avena insularis, assembly GCA_023614405.1. Taxonomy (NCBI): domain Eukaryota; kingdom Viridiplantae; phylum Streptophyta; class Magnoliopsida; order Poales; family Poaceae; genus Avena; species Avena insularis. The sequence continues at coordinate 1,059,001 of JAJUPC010000062.1, forward strand.
GAACCTTGAGACTTATTTATCTTAAGTGCACTAATGTTGCTAATGAGATTGTGTGAAGTTTTGTATGAAAGAAAAATTTCAGGTGTATGGAAGGAATGAGTAATGAGATGAAGGATGGAATAAAGCTCAAGCTTGGGGATGCCGCGTGTCACCCCAAGAAATATCCAAAAGTACAAGCGTCAAAGCTTGGGGATGCCAAGGCATCCCTTCTTCATCAATAAAAATTCAGGTTTCTTCCAAACCTTCATTTTTATTGTTTCATGCACATTGTGTTTTTCTTGGGCGTCTTCTTTTTCGTTTTTGTTTTGGTTTTAGTTTGCTTGGTTTGTAGTTTTCTTAATAAGTTGGTTGGACCCTCTCTTTCACACTTTGGTTTGCAAATAGTTTGGTTTGGTTTGGAAAAGAGTAGGATAGTTCATACTTTTGTGGTAAAAGAGCCGTTTTATTTGTGGCCTATGCTTTGTCATGCCATGCTTGATATTGTTTTGGCTTTATGCTTAGTATTCTTTGCTGTAGCATGACTTGTTATAAACAATTGAGATTGTAATGTGTCTTGGATGAATCATGTGTTGTTTTAGCATATTAAAGCATAGTATAGTGGTATTCTCCTTTGATGCTTTATTTGGGTTAACTTGGCACATGCTCACACCATGTTATGACTATGAAAAGTCACCATAAGCCTTTATGATCCTTTAGTTTTCAACTTGTAGTATCACTTTATGCTTTGATCAATGATGTTTTGTGCTCTGCATGATTATGGTCATTATTGCTCTCTTAGTTTGTCGCTCCAGGTCTTTTGCTAGCCTCCTGACCAAGTATGAGTTCCACTCATGCATCCAACTCCTAAACCAAGTTATTCAAAGAGTCACCATACCTACCTACTAGCTTATTCTATTCCCAATATATTCATGCTTTTGTTTACCTTCCACTTGTTATTAGAAAACTAGTGATTAAAGCTCTCACGAACTTGATGACACACTTTACTTTCGTGCCTTAATAAACTTGAACCATTGTGCGTCTATGTTGTATATGCTTGCACTTATTTGTTGGGAATTAGCGAACCATGATTTCATAGAGGAGCGCTTTCAACATTGCACTTGGTACTTGTACCTAGTTGATATCATGCTCTTTTGTATATGGATGTCATCGATTGTGAAATGAAAGGGAGCTTGTAAGTCCATGGAGTTATGTATATGTGTTAGAGAAACACACAGGCGCTAGTCTAATCCATCTTGACATGGTGGAAACCTACTGCGTAACCATAATGAGCTGTCTATGACATTCTTCTTATAAAAAAGAGTCCTATATTGAGAAAAAGAGATACTATGAAAGAGGAAAGAGAAAAAAGCACCATATTCCCATGGTAAATAAGAAGAATGTTGAGATGCTTTTGTCGCTTGCCTTATCATTTTGATATGGGGATTCTTAGTATCATCGGAAAGGGTACCATTGGCGGTTCTCAATGATACATATGTACTTACGATGACAAGAACTTATCGGTGACTAAACTTGAGTAGCATGAGGCGGCCCTCGTATACAAGGGACATGAGATTTCGACTTATACTTCGTCGACATGTACACCATAGTTTGTTCACTTTAACCTTAATCACTTCAAGATGCTTATGATAGAGGCAATGAGCTGAAAGCTGTAAGTACCATAATTTTGGAAGCTCTTTATGAGACTTGAATCCTACTTCCTTTTACAAAGGCCTTTCTTCCACCATTATATTGAGTCTCCACCTTCTATCTTTATGCACCTACTTTGAGAGCATAGTGGCCATTCTTAATTCTATGTGCATTGTCCCAAGACTAGTTGATTGATGCATAACTTGTTATTGCTTGTTTGAAACTATTGTATCTAGACACTCTTATGAACTTTGAAGGTGTCCTATGCATTTATATTTGCTACTCTATTGAGGGACAAGCTGAATACTATTATGCTATGTTTTCTTTATGTGAAACAAAAAAACGTCTTGCAAAGCATGTTATTCATGAATCTTTGTTTGTGCCTTTTCATGTTGCATCATAGTTTCTTTTCTTATTGCTAGAACTTTGCCTTTCATGTTATGATTGAAGTACTATGATACAGCCTTGAATGTTTTGCAATACTTTGATCAAGTCTTTGATGGTGCATGTCACCTCAAAATTATTTCTTTTATCACTTACCTACTAGGGCGAGCAGGAGTTAAGCTTGGGGATGTTGATACATTGCAAATGTATCTATAATTTTGATGTTCCATGCTTGGTTTATTCACTTTCTTATGTTTTGTTCCAACTTTGGAGTACTTTTCATATGATTTCTTGGACTAACCTATTAACAAAGAGCCACGGTGCTTGCTGTTTTCTCTGTTTTTGGTTCCGGAAAGTCGAAAATGAATATTCTCGGGTGGATGGGACAAAAGCCAAAGTGCCTATTTTTCCGGAAGGATCAAGTGCGAGAATCTGAGGCGGAGAGGGGCGGGGGCAGCCACACCACCTGGCGCTGCCGAGGCCAGCCGAGGTGGTGTGGTGGCTCCGGCACCTCGTCCTCTCCTTGGCCTATATATTGCCTCGGGGACGAAAACCCTAAGGGCCGATCAAAATCCACGAAAGAGTCACAGCGCCGTCATCTCCATCCCTAGATCGGGAGGGATATGAAGCTCTTCCGGCACCTGGGAGAAATTCATCCTGGAGGCCTTCTTCATCACCATGCAAGCCTCCTGTGTGATGCGTGAGTAGTTCATCCTTGGACTACGGATCCATGTAGTAGCTAGATGGCTGGTTTCTCCTCCTTTGTGCTTTCATGTTTAAATCTTGTGAGCTCCGTTCATGATCACATCTAATTGTAATTCATACATGTTGTGTTTGTGGGGATCTGATGGATATTGAGATGCTATTTTAGATTGATTATTGATTCTATCATGTCTTTGTTATTTGAGATCTTGCATTCTTTCCATTGTTAGTAGCTATCTTGGCCAAGTAGATGCTAGCAACTCCAAAGTTAATATTTATGCTCGATAGTGGGTTCATGCCTCTGGTAATCTGAGGAAGTGGAAATCTCTAAGGTACTATATGTCTTTGTTGCTACTAGGAAAACAGCAATCCTTTGTTAATAGAACAATCGTATTGTTTACTTTACACGCAGTGATTAAAGCAATAATCTGTTGCTTGCAACTTAATCTTTGGAGGGTTAGGATGATAACACGAAGGTGGATTATTAGTCATAGATGCGGTTGGATGGCTGTCTATTTATTATGTTGTAATGCCCAATCAAGTCTCAAAGTAGTCAAGATTATTAGGTTATGCATGTATTGCTTTCTCGGTGTTTGTCAATTGCCCCGCTATAATTTGTCTACCCAGCATGTTATCTATCTTAAGGAGAGCCACCTCTAGTGAACTATGGATCCGGTCCTTGTCTTTTACATACAATCTACAATCTTTTCTTTGCTTTGTGTTTACTACGCAAACTTTTACTTCTTTCCGTTCGTCGTTTAATCCTTTGTTTCCATAAAACACGGTGAGATTGACAACCTCATACATGAAGTTGGGGACAAAGTTCTGTGGTTGTGTTATGCGAGGTCTCACGTTGCTACTAGCACCGGTGGTGCACCACCAAAGCTCATTGGTAACACCTTTGGGGTGTTTCCTTGCTCCCTCTTGATTCGATTAAACATTGGTTTCATAAGCAGAAACTTGTTGCTCTGCTCATCATACCTTCCTCTTGGGGTTCCCAATGGGCTCTACATCAACCACGAGCCATCAACACTTTTCTGGGCGCCGTGCATTGAGCCATCAGGTTCGACACTCTTACTTATCAAAAATACTGCGATACACCCCCCTATACTTGTGGGTCATCGGTTGTGGAGAATCTCATCAATCTCATTCCTTTCTTCCATGAAGAACTCACTTTCGTGATCTTCCATATATTGCTTCAAAGCATTTTTAGGAGCAAGAGAAATAGAAACAAGTTGTTCAACTCTAAAATCCTCATTATGTGTTTCCTCTTCACAAGGTTCTTTAGTAAATTTCAAAAAATTAAACTCATAAGATTCCCCATCAAACTTAGTCAAGATTTTCTCCCTCTTGCAATCTATAATAGCTCCACAAGTACCCAAGAAAGGTCTACCAAAAATGATAGGATAAGTCTTACTAGCAGCTGAACCAAGTACTAGAAAATCAGCAGGATACTTAATCTTACCACAAAGAACTTCCACATCTCGTACAATACCAATTGGAGAGATGGTCTCTCTATTAACTGGGTGAATAACCACATCAATCTCTTCCAATTAGCGATGGCTGATTTCATGCATAATTTCTGTAAAGCTCATAAGGAATAGCCTTTGGAACTTGCACCAATATCCACATAAACCATAATAGCAATAATCACCAATTCTAACGGAAAGCTTAGGACACTATCCTTTTTAGTTCTATTAGGATGTGAAACAATATTAGAAGCATCCTCACAAAAGACTATGTGTCCATCTTCTATGCTTTTAGTGACAAGGTCTTTCACAATTGCTACTACCGGTTCAATCTTTATTTGTTCATCGGGTTTCTGTTCTATTTTCACTTTTAGTGATTACACTAGTTATCATAGGATGACCCTTTACCTTATACGGAAGGAATCTTCTCGATATAAAGGTTCAGGTAATATGTGATCAATAGTGCAATACTCGATTACTCCCAATAGAACCACGATCAACAATATGTTTATAAGGTGCATGGTACTTGTTCCATCCCTTTTTGGAATTTCAATATAAAGCAAAAGCCTTAAAGCAATTTGTAATAACATAAATCAAGACCATAAGCATTACTAATGTTTTGAAAGTTATCGGTTCCATAAAAGATTCAATGCATTCATAATCATAATTTATACGACTTTCTTCCTTTGTCATTCTCCGGGCTTGACATTATCTTGAATACGGTCTAGAAGATCCCATTTAGCTTCTTCTTCCATGCGGTGAATGATCCAACACAAGAAGCATCAAATAAATCCTTATCATGTAGAGAAATCCTTGCATAAAAGTTATTGATAATAATATTGTTGGGGAGATGAATGGGACATTTGAGCATTAGTAACTACAATCTCCCCAAGCTTGGCTGTACTCTCTCCATCAAGAGGCCAAAAGTTGTATATTTGATTACGATCTTTATGAATCTCACTAGGAGGATAAAATTTTGAATAAAAGAGAGGCACTATTTCCTCCCATTCAAGAGCTTGACCATTCTTCAGCGACTTATACCATTCCTCGACTCTTCCTTTCGGTGATAATGAGAATAACTTCTTCTTAACTTGATGCAGTAATACTGCACACTTGAACAACCCGCATAATTAGTATAAAGAGCAAATGATCCCCGGGATGGGTTCCATCCCCAACATAGTAGTTATCCATAACACGATCAATAATTCTTGTAGGTATTTTCAAAGCATCATTCTCGGCGGTGGTGGTTCATCTACTACCTTAGCGTTGGTAGTAGAAGTACCAAATAAGAAACTCAGCGAACTATCCATAACAAAAATAAAGCAACTAACGAACAAACAATACTCACGATGAAGTTTCCTTTACGATTTCACTCTCAATAGCGCTTCACTCCCCGACAGCGGTAGCGGAAAATAGTCTTGATGACCCACAAGTATAGGGGGTGTATCGTAGTATTTTCGATAAGTAAGAGTGTCGAACCCAACAAGGAGCGGAAGGTCTTTGGCTAGTGATATGGATCAGGAATTCTCTGCAAATACTTAGAAGCGGATTTTTAGGGGTTTTGATAAAGCAAGTAAACAAAGTACCGGTAAATAAAAGACAATAAGAATAAATGCAGCAAGTGGCCCAATCCTTTATGCAGCAAAGGACAAGCGGTTGTATTACTTAAGATGACCAAAGCGTTCTCGAGGACACATGGGAAGACTATCAAGTGTTTTTAAGCTTCATATAGTTGATTAATCTTCTTTAGCTTGCTAAGTGTTGTGTGGGTGAACCTATGCTAATGTACCGACCTTCCTAGGACTAACACATACTTGTGATTATACCCCTTGCAAACATCCATAAGTACAAGAAAGTAATTAAGGTAGAAACCTAACCCGACTTTAAACTCTAAGACCCTTCGTCCCTTGTGCAATGGTTTCCTAACGGGGTTCATGTTTACATCCTCAAACCCCTATGATTAGTAGCCAAATACATAGTGCATTCCCTAGGCCCATATAGGTGAAGTGTCATGTAGTGGACATTCATATGACACCACTAGAAGAAGTACACCACAACAAATATCAAACTATTGAATCTTTCTCAACACAACTCCACTACTAACAACATGACTTCTCCCATGTCCTCAAGAACAAAACGAACTACTCACAAGACATCATATGGATCATGATCAGAGATGGAATAATGATGTATAACAATCTGAACATAAATAATAATTCAATGGTTCCACTCAATAGCATCAACTACAAAGAGTAATCAACAGGAAAGTTTCCCTAAGAACTAATGCAAGATTCAACCCAATTGTTATAGCAATATGGAGATGGTGATGAGGGTGCTGCTGATGATGATGGTGGTGATGATGATGATGATCCCGATGAAGTCTAGCTTTATGGTGGTGTTGATGGCGACGATCTCCCTTCTCAAGGAAGAATTCCCTCGGCAATCATGCTGGGAGAGATCTTTCTCTCTCGGTGTTTTCCGCCCCGTGGAGGAAGAGGAATCTTTTTGTGGTTTCTCCCCGAGTCTTAGGGTTTCGGGCGGAATATATCGCCATGAGAGCAGAGGTGGGCAGGCAGCCACACCACGGTGGCGCGGCCTAAGGTGGCTGCGCCCGAAGTGGTGTGAGGCCCCTGGCCCATCTTCACTCCTTCTTGGCACCCTTCGTCTTACGGAAAAATAGGATTTTCCATTATATTTTCCCAGATTTTCTGATCTTAGCGATTTTTGCCTCCAGCAGCACCTTTTCCATGAGAATCAAACTGACGGTCCATGCTCCAAAAGTCATCAACCATGCAAAAGAGATGAAATAACATAAGTATCATCTCTTAATATGAAATATATCAATGAATAACAGTGAATTATGACATAGAATAGTGATGCAAAATGGACGTATCACTAGGTTAGGAGAATAAAAACTTGTATTGATTGTGGCCTCAATGGGATGTTTATATAGAGTACAAAACTTGGGGAGGAAGAATAGTAGCATATGTCATTGAAGGACGTAGCCGGGAGCCCCTCTGTGAATATATCAGAAAATTGTGCACTTGTTGGAACATATGGAACACGGATCTCACCAAGAGCACCTTCTACATGAACAAAGTGAATGTTGACAAACCAAATCAGGAGAGGATGGATGCTCAAAGCGGAGGGTTGTTGACAATAGGCGGTTTCATTTAAAGTGTCATGTAGGAAAGCATTTTTAACATCAAGTTGATGAATTGGCCAAGATAAAGAGACAGCAAGACTAAGAACAACACGAATGGTACTGGGTTTAACAACCAGAGAAAAAGTTTCATCAAAATCAACACCTTGAAGCTGAGAAAACCCACGAAAGACCCAACGAGCTTTGTAGCATGCAAGAGTACCATCAACATTATATTTGTGTCAAAAACCCTTTTACCAGAAACAATGTTTACACCTGGGGGTTTAGGAATAAGAGTCCAGGTGTTATTTTGCTGAAGAGCATCAAACTCATCGCGCATGGCCGAAAGCCAGAGAGGATCAAGAAGAGCACGTTTGTATGAAGTGGGAATGGGGATACGATGGTTGTAGCTATGAGTTAAGCGTCTCTTAGGAAGAAGACAACTGTGTTTGCCATGAGTACACATGACATGATCGTTGATAGGAGGTGGAATAGGTACAACATGTGGTGGTATGGGAGGTGTGGTGGGAGAAATCGAAGAGGAAGATGTGAGAGGAGGAGGCAGCCGGGGTGGGGAGATGTCTTAGGCGGTACGCCACCAGCGAGTTTTGAGCACGATGGTATCGTGGATATGACAGGGAGGATCGGCTGCCTGACAGAAGGGGCGACATGGTGCTCTTGTTGCGGGGAGTTTCTCTGCGACAAGAATGTCGTTAGGAGAATTTAAGCGATAATGAGGATTTTAGGCTTGCTTTGGGAGGTAAGGATATGTGTGTGGTTTTGGTGGCAGCATAGGAAAGGTATTTTCATCAAGGTGATGTGGCGAAATAAGAACACGACCGAAGATGGATCAAAACAACGATATCCTTTATGATCATCAGAGAGGCCGAGATGAATGCAGGGTAAAGACCGTGGCTCAAGTTTTTGAGAGGTAGTAGAGGTGATGTTGGGAAAGCATAGGCAACCAAAAACACGCAGGGAAATATAATCATGGTTGGAGAGAAATAGGGATTGAAAAGGTGTAGAGAGAGGAGATGTTGTGGTTGGTCGGAATGTTTAGAAGTAGTGTAGTGATGCGGAGGGCTTCTAACCAAAGAGGAGGAAGAGGCCTGAATAAGCAAGATCACGAAGGATGTCATTGATGGAACAAAGAGGCGTTACGCTTTTTCCATTTTGCGAAAGTGTATGGACACGAAAAGCGAAGAAGAATACCATGGGAGAGAAAGAAGGTGTGATTTTGGTGTTGTCAAATTCCACGACCATTGTCACATTGAATAAAACAATTGGGCATGCCACAAAGTGCGTGAGAACATACCGTCAAAAACTGAGAAAAATGTGTGAACATCGATTATAGCACCCGATAAAACCACTACTAAAAATAAACTTGTTGTTTTTATTTTGTGCATCATCACGACCGCATGCTCATGTTATCATGCCACATTGCATTTGAGCATCGTCATGTCATCATGCATTTGTTTGCCTAAAACTACTTCCTAAAAGTCCACCTTTTTTTCTAAACACCCCTTCTTTATTTCAAACTATAAACCCTGGTCCTGTCATATCTTCCCACCCCATTTGTCTAAAACATGTTTGCAACTGTTTTGTCTTAAATAAAATAAATATATAATAATACAAAACCTATTCTATTAAACCCACTAGGAGAAAGCCCCGACACATGGGCCAGGCCACCTACCACCCATGGGCCTGCAGACCACCTAACCATCTGGACCAAACCCTGTCTAACCAGATCTAACTAACCCTAGACTAGACTCACCGGCCAGCCACACAAGCACAGCAAGACCAACTCCTCACGCACAAAACCTCGCGATGGCCTTAGCGTGGCGTCTGCCACCTCGATGGAGCCTTGCGCAGCCGACACCGCGTTGTCACGCCTTGCAGCATCGTGACCACCTACCCAGCGTACCCATCGCCAAATGTCGCGCCATAGTTGCCCGGATCCGACCACTGGGTCAGGTCCCTACCACGTGGTGCATGTCGCCAGCCTACCACGATCCCCACCCACCGCATGCCTTGATCCCCAACCCCAGCATCTCACCTCCCTACCGCCTCTGTCGCCGCCCTCCTCTTCTTCCCGTGTGCACTTAGCGCTCTGCCCCTCAGCTTGGCCAGCCTCTCGGCTTGGCGGCTGTTGTGTGCCATCTCTCAGGCCTCGTGATCGCGCAGCGCCATTCCCAAGCGGATCCCAGCCACCCACAGCGCCCAGCTCACATACCCGTCTCCTCCTCGGCCTCCCATCCGTGAGTCGCCTTCACCTTACTCTTGCGTCTGGTGCCTTCTCGCCTCCCCATGAGCCACCTCTTCCTCGGTCCGTGCCGCGTCGATGCCCCGCTAATGACCTACTCGCCGGCTCGGCATCATCACCTACCCTTGCCCATGAGACGACCTCTCCCGGCCCACATCACCACCAGCCGCATCCATTGCACGGTTGATGTCCTTGAGCCCACCTCCCGGACCCCTGCTAATGCGTCTCGTCCACTGCGATCCTGACTCCTTGTTTCACCAGCAGCAATGTTAGCATGCCTCTCATGTGCCTCCTCACAGGCAAATTCATGCATCATCGACCAGACCCCTAGCCCCATCTCACCCCTGCAACATGGTGCCCCAGATGCCTCCCTCTTGTCCAAGTTCTCCAATAGGTCCCCTAGCTTCCCTGGTGGATGTGTGAATTGACCTGGTATCGAGGGAGAGGTTATGGATGTGTTAAATTAGGGATGCAAACTTAGTATTGACCAAGCCGGTGCGGTGAGTTGTGATGGAGGTGGTTTTTGGTGTCCCGTCTTGTGAGCCATGAAGAGTAGCGAGTGTGGTCATGGTTGCCACCAGGTCCAATGCAAGCTTCGACACGACCAAACCCATAAAGACAAACCCCAGGAAGCATATGCTTCTCGGACATCAAGTTCTCCTACCACCGGACCTCGAGGATCTTTCAAAAGAGCGATCAGAGTTATCCATCACGGACCGGAGAGACCCCGACGACATGATCTCGCTTCACGGATCGAATCCTGAACCCAAGATAAATCCCGAGTCCCCCTATGTGACCATAATCCTAGCCCTATTTCTATAAATTGCCATACTTCACAACTTGTTGCATCTTAAATTTGTTTATGCTTGCATACGCGATATATTATTGGTTTTGGAGTATTTGAAGCCGATCACCTAAATTAAATATGGAGACTATATGCTGGCATATTCTAGTCTATATTGCCACTCCATTTAAATTAGTGCGAACCGATGCCATGTTTTGCCTTGTTAAAGACAACATTTGGAAATAATGCAGGAGTATCTAAACAACATAAACCACCTAAGTAATTAATCGGGGACCCATTTCTACGCTTAATATGTGCCTGCCTAGATGCGCGTATCGCATCTTTGCCATGTCATATATCATGTACAGCCATCGTGCCCGATCTTCTCTTGTAGTATTAAATAATTATGTGCATCTGGTGTTTATTTTAGTGCTTTGCTTCTTCACATATTAGGCCGATGAGTGGATCACAGTGTCGTCTGATCTTGATTGAACAGCCGATAGTGTTTCCCAGGTAGAGGCAATCTCCCCATCCTACCTATTTTGCATTTATAGTCTTTGCACTTCCTCTTGTTGATCTATTGCTTATCCTTGTAGCTCCTTGCAGCCTCTATATCGCATTGGACACATCCTATGCCCTCTTGTTTGATAGATAGTCGGCCTTGCAAGTCGTGGTTGCTTGCTGAGGTGTTGTTTCGGCGTCAGCGTGTTGTAGTTCCTATATAGTTATTGGAAGGTTGGCACATGTTTAATGGTGGAGATGATCATGACTTGCAATTACATCTTGATATTAAAATGCAGAATAGATATAACTAATGTAGAGCTGCACGGTGGACAGCTAGATAATAGTTACGGGTTCTTCCAGCTTACTTGTGTCCTATAAACTGCGAGTACTTGATAACTTGTTCACGACTATCGCACTATCATGCATGTGGGACCATGAATCCCCCTTAGTTGAGCTTGATTCATTTCTTATTTCTTAGAGACACCAAACTAGTTTGGGGATTTATTACTATCCACGTACTTATGCTGTGCTTTACTTCACTATTCACGATTGTGGCGTGGAGCATATCGCGTTTGAAGATGGGTGGAATGTTTTTTGCTGGTATCGACAAGCCCGGTCACACTTTGGGTTCCCGAGTCGTTTACAGCCATTGGCACAAACCTTAGGTCCGATCACTGAACGCAGTAACCGTTGCTTGGTAAGCTTCATGGGGTGGCCCCTACGAAATGATTTATGAATCTACTGTGATTGCTTTATTTGTGCTGAAAGCCTCGTTGGAGTTTTTTATTTGGTTTCGAGGTTGATACGATGCGTTATTATTTGCTATTTGTGCACCTCTACAGCGTAAAATCTTTTCTGAACGGCATGTCATAAGCGGTTATATGGAATGACTTGGAGCACAATATCTCGAGTCATGAACAACTATAACTAAAAAGTAATGCTATACTAAATTTGACTTTGACATGTCTAGTAATCGAATTCTTTTACAATGGAATGACCGTAAATAAAAGTGTCAAAACCACTACTAGAGTTTTTCAGGATGTCTTATGCTAATTGTATCGACTAATAAGTATTATTCACGACTTCTAGCGGCGAATGGTTAACTAAAACTTTACTGCTTTTGCTTATGATATCGGGATGACTCATATATCTATATCCTGCTAGTAAATTGGTATGCAACTATAATGGAATGAATAAAACTGCCAGCTGTAGTGAGTTCCTTTGGTTTGACTTTCTCGTTTTGGTCTCAAGGGGAATACTGGGATGAAGTCACGATTGGTATTGAAGTATCAGGTTGGATCAAATAAGTCTTTATTACCCCTACTCTAATAGCCAGAAACATGATTATATGGAGTCTCTATAGGTTGTATAGTGCATGCTTCGTTTGCCGCTTCAATCCACCATACCTATGTAGGCCAAGCCGCAATGAATTCTAGACTCATCAATATCTTGGCCTCGGTCTGACATAGAGTGGCCAGACCCACTCCTTTTTTCCTTTGCCCTTTTCTCGGCACCCTTTTGTTCGCAGGTATAGGATTCGACGTCTGATTAGCGAGGTTTACTGCTTCCGGCTTGACCTGAAGCAGGGTTATGGGCCAGCCATTGAGATTTGACTAACTTGGGGCTCTTAGCCCCATTTGCATCTTGTCCATACTCGGACGTTCCTTATCCGTTTTCAAGGTGATTTGAATCTTTGTCTTGTATATCTGTACTCTTGACTCACGGAGTCGTTGTGTATGTTATATTACATTGGTTTCCATCATGGACTATTATTGTAATAGTATTACTTACGGTTTTCCACCCATACGCAGATACACAATTGAGCATCTTTACTGAATAGTTTCTATGCGGGTTTGGCGGGAATCCACTAAAACTTGCATAGGGATAATTGAAGTGTTCAATGGGTACTTGGCCGTGAGTGGGAAGGAATCCCGAATATAATGAGTAGTGCGCTTTAAATCATAGAATAATATTTATGTGAGCTGCTGGGAATTGGAAGATCCATAAATCTGATAACAATTCAAAGAAAAAGAACTAGTAATGGAAGATGTTCAAATGGTAATCTAACATGTTTGCGACATTGATAGGCATTACAGAGGAGGAATCATGAGGGAACACTAGAACTAGGGATACAAATTCTTGAAGCGGGGGCGACAATGTAGCTTTATTTGGTGACCAAGCCAACGATGCCACAAATCAGCGAAACGAAATCATGGCATGTGGGTGGATGTAGAGCCTGTAAGCGGATAAGATCACCCGTGCTATTGAGCCAGAAGCTGAGAACCTCATGTTTCGGATCCTTCTGAGATAAACCAAAGAATTAAGCAGAACAACGATTATCAATGGTGAATTGAAAGCGAAACGAAATATGATTTTGATTGGAGAAACAACAAGAATATTACGTAAAATAAATTAGCATGAAGATGAAATGTAGAGCTGACCCGGTACAAAACAGAGGTGAGAATATCCTGTGGTGAAGGAAAGTGGAAGGAAAACAATGACGGAAAATTCATATATGAAGATATATCAGGAGGCACGAATCAAAAATCAATCCATTACCTTTGTGGTTGGTAAGAAGCGTTCATGGTGGCGATGAAGGCAGCTTGATCGAATTACGATTCTTTGAGGAGGCGAAGACTGACGCACTCATTGCTGGCTTGCTCTGATGAGATGGCGAGAAACGCCGTATGCGTAAAGGGCATCATGTTGGCGTAGCATCAAAGATCTGGCGAAGCGTGGGGAGAGTGGTGTAGTCATCGCAATGTAGATATGGGCGGCGGCCGTGGTCCAAAGTAATTTGGGAGCGGTGATTGGCGGAGACGAAGACGGCTTCCATGCGGTAAGGCGGCGGAGCACCGTACATGGAAGGAAGAAGACCATGGCATGGACGAGCCGAACCATGTCGGTCCAAAGAGGGTCGTCTGATGCTAGGTTGATGCGAGAGGTGGCAACGTCGGTGGTGCGTATGGTGGTATGACGAAATGAACATGGCTACTGTGATCGATGAATCCGGGTTCTTCATGCAGTAGTTAGGGCTGGGGTGACATCTGGAGGGGGCTGCAGCGGCAGGAATTTGAGCGGTTAACCTCACGGAAGGCATCGGCGGAGGCGAATCTTGTGGCGGCGAAGGTGGGCCCGTGGGGTGGCGATAAGGAACTGGGGCCGCGACTCCACCTGCGATAATGTACGATCTCGCTCTCTGGGATGGGCCGAACCTCCACAAAGGTTGGTGAGGCCGCATCGGTGAAATCCTGGCCTGCTGCCGGAATCCTCAGAGCCCGGCGAGAAGGATGTTGATGAGTTTAGTTCTTCAATGGGATCAAGGCCAGCAGCGATAGATGCCAATCGAGGAAGCGCCTTGCGATGTTGCGGAGCTGATGTTGAGGTGTTCAGGCGGTGTCGATGTTGTCTGGGCGACAAGAGTAACTCATAGGCGGCCGATGAGCGTTATGAGATGAGCGAGTTGAAGATCTCGGTGGAAATGTATATTAGATCATTTGGATGATCGTGATGTTGTCTTGACCGCGTGGATCATCGGGTGAGGGACCACGGTCAGAAGGCGATGGGCGAGATGCGGCGCCCTAGATGAACTTTGAGAGGTGAAAGCCAATGAGGTATTAGTTATGAGTAAAATGATCAAAGATGACCTTTACATTATGAAGGGAGATATGGGTGATTATTGGCCGATATGTAAGCGACATTGGGGCTAGTGGATGGTAGGTGACGGTAGGAGGTTGGGATGGGAAATAGGGTTTGGGAGTTAGAGGAGAAAGAAGGAGGGTGGCGGCGTGGCGTGCCTCTTCCTTGGAGAAGAAGAGGCGGTGACGGAGGAGGAAGTTAGTGGCGGAGCCATCCAATTAATGGAAAACCCTAGATGCATTACCATGATAGCTTAGGAGGTAACAACTTGTGTTGATTGTCGCTAATGGAGCTATTTATATAAAGTACACAACTTGGGAAGGCGGAATTATACTATGGCTTAAGTCGAGCAAGCGAGCCATACGAGCCATGCGCACGTAGCATTTTAAGCGCTTGATCACTTTTCAGGTCATCTCAACTATGCGATTTCAGGTGTTGACGAGATTTACGATAGCCTGCTCCCTAACGTCCCACCCCACCCCCACCCCATCTCGACCCCTTACCTCTCCGCCCGAGTTCCCAAGTCACGAGCTCCGCTTCCATCCAACCCTCCTCCTTTCCAACTCCGCATCCGGCGTCGGAAGCCCACTTTCGCCTCGAACACGCCCGACCGCAGTTCAGCTTACCGCCCGACCTCGCGCATCCGTCGCGCAGCGCATTCTTGGGTGGTGAGGAAGATAAGGAAGGAAGTCATGAGGCATGGAAAAGGGCATCTGCGATGACGTGGTATGACGATTGGCGAGGCTCGAATATATAGTAACCAAATGGAAGAAACGCTGAATGAAAGTTGTGGTAATAAACGGTCGCACCTTGCGATAAACAGTCGCGTTTCATGTCACTTCAACATTTGACATGTATGTATTCCACAAACAATAAGCAGAATAAGCTGATTTTGGTGTCTCTTAGGCTCTACAACTGAATTTGCTTTTGAATATATTAGCATATGTCGAGAATACTTGAGATGCTTATGTAAATTGATACATTGTCTATGTTGTTCTACAATTTGTATATGAGTTAACAAAAAATCCAGTGCCCTTGACTTAGAGCATGCTCTGTGATTAATGAACAAGCGGGTCCATCGACTAACTGGGTCCAAAAAAATGGCATCACTTCTATTTTCATTTTGATATATAAAACTTATCAAACTTGATTACATATTAGATCTTGCTTTTATGTAAATATTCGTGGCAACTTCCAGCTATATCTTCTCTTTTAAATTTTATTGAACTAGTAAATAAGTTGGAATATATCAAGTATAACTCATGCATAGAATTAGTATATATATGTAATCTGATTGTCTATATTGACTAAACTAATCATTTGATAATTCAACTACTTATAAGTGTTGAATACAAAGTTGTGTCTTTCCTTGGAGATCTGCAATCCAAATAGCTGCAAGCATAGATTTTAAAGCAGTCGAACATGGTTACCATGTGATGTTCATAAGTTAGTTTGTTTTGACATCATTAGTTTTTTAACTTAATCATGTAACATGCCAGTTTCTTGTGGTAATGAACTTACTCTATTGCTCAATGTATTTTGTTTGAAGGGATAATTTACAAGCGAGAGACGCCAGAGAGA